>CM031858.1:96839978-96879445 GCA_018697195.1 Certhia americana | reverse complement strand
CCCCACAGTACATGGCATAATTATAATGTGCGGCAATTACTGTTAATATTTTTGTTTCATTCAATACATTAATCTACTTCTTAATCTAGTTTACCTTTCTTTTCTTTTTTTTTTTCTTTTTTGAGTAAAAAAAGTTTCATCCAAGCTTCAAGATCTGTAAAAAAAGAAAAAGTAAAAAACCCATCTGGTGCTGTCATAGGCAGGTATGCTGGCTTTAGCTGGGGCGGAGTTAATTTCCTTCACAGTGGCTAGAGCAGGGCTATGTTTTGGAACGGTGCTGAACACAGGGATGGTAATACAGAGTTGTTTTTGCTGCTGCTAAATGGGACTTGCACAGAGCCAAGGCCTTTTCTGCTTTTCGTACACTGGCAAGGAAGCTGGGGGTTCGTGGGAGGCTGGGAGGAGACCATTGTGTCAGGGGACCCAAAACGACAGTATTTGGAAAAAGGGATATTATATATAGATATAGATATAGATATAGATACAGATATATATATATCCCAAGGGATATTCCAGATCATATGGCATAACGTATATAAAGTGGGGGGAGAAGGATGAGGGGTAGGTATGGCATTGGTCAGCAGGGTGTAGAATAATTTCACTGGGCATCACTTGTTTTTTATTATTTACCCTTATTGCTGCATTTAACAGTTATTTTCTGTTATTAAATTGTTCTTTCAACATACAACTTTTACTTTGATTGTCCTCCCCATTCCACTGGGGTAGGAGGGGGGAGGAAGGGGCAGGGTTGAGCAAGTGCCTGTGTGGCACTTAATCTCCAACATTAAATCATGACAGCAGGAAATAGAGAGGTATTTACCTGCTCCTCATTTCCCATCATTTTCCTATAGAAAGACAGCATAGATGTGGAGGGCAGTACCATGTTTGAACTGACTCCCAAGCATACTGTGTTACACCTACAGTTGAATTCAGCACAGTCTAAAAGGCACAGAATTTCTGTTTATACACAGATGGCATTCCAAGGCACAGTGTGGTTTAGTGGTAAATGTAATGCACCTGTGGAATGCAGTGATGACAATGATTACAAATAACTTCCCTTGAAGGGAAAGATCCATAACATGTTTTGCAAGGACCTTAATGAGAAAAAGAGGACTCAGCTCTGTTCATTATTAATCTACCAGATGCAGTTACATGTCATGGTTATACAGGGAATATGCCAAATATATACATGCATAGACACACACACACATACACACACACACACACATATATATATAAACACACACACACACACACATAGGGGTTGTGGAGGTTGCTCTCTGGTCTGCTTGAATATCATAAAAAAGGTAAGACAATTTTAGATTGCACACAGTTGAGTAATTACATCTGAAAATACATATTTCTTTACATTTTATTTCTTCTTAATTTTTGATGTACTAGAGAGAGGGAGGGAAGGAAGGAAGGAAGGAAGAAAGGAAGAAAGAAAGAAAGAAAGAAAGAAAGAAAGAAAGAAAGAAGGAAAGAAAGAAGGAAAAAAATTTTTTTTCTCTTATTTTTTCTCACACTGGGAAGCATCTCAACTTATAAATGAGTGGTAATGAAGCATAGTAAGGCTGTGTTTGCTACAGCTTGGACTCTTTTAGGGGGAAAAGAAACAGGGATGGAATGGAATCTTTAGTTGCTAAGCTTGTGAAATTATCCCCAGTGCTGTAGTAGTAATAATAATCGTAATAGTAATAATAGTAATTATAATAATAGTTATTATTATTATTATTATTATTATTATTATTACTAAAAACCAACTTTACAGTCTGCATTTAAATATTTGGTTATACAATGATTGTATAACCAGCAGAACTTCATGAGCTACCTCTCATCCTGTGTTTTTATGAGCTTGTGATTTCAAAATGAATTGCCTGCTTTTATTGCCTCTGACCAAGGTAGGATGCATTGCATAATCTTTGGAGATGTGTTCAATGTGGATATTTTAACCTAAATTTTTACGTGAGTTAGAATAATTTTGGGCCTTCTTTCTTTATCAATTAATTTATTTTCATTCACAGATCATCCAGAGGCATATTTCTTTCTTATGCAGTTATGATTTGAATTCCTAGAAAAGTATAAACTGTATCCCTAAAATATTAGAGGCAAACACTGCCATTTTCTTTGCAACAATTAGTGAATGCAAAAGCAATCAGATTGTGTTGTTATACTTCCCATAGGGATGCCAAATTGTGTTTTATGAATGTCATTAATATAATATGCAAATGGTCTGCCTGGCTTTTGCTTTTCTGTTTTGGTTAACCTAGTCAATCAGTCAGATGTTGCTAATGAGAAAGCTGATGAAAGCTTATCCAGTTGTTGAGAAGGTCAGAGAAATGACAGACCCCTCTCTCTTTTCACTTGCCCTACAGCTAGAATATCATATATAGCAATGTTTGAATGATTAACTGAAGTCAGCTGGGTATTGATAAGGGACTCTGAAATAAGTTGTTATAAAATTTCCTATAACATATATTTATCAGAATGTAAGCTATTATAAAAGAATTTACCTTTAGTATTTGTATTAATAAGGAGTGTTCAAATAAAATTAAGGCTCCTTATTACCAGAAAATGCATTTAATCATAAAGATAGCTTTCTAGAAAAAAAAAAAAAAGTTAAATTGCAGGCAATCCCTTCAAGGTAAAGTTTTTTGCTTTTTGGTATTTTTAATTTACTCCGTTTCCTCCCAATTTTTTCAATCATTTTTTCAGATCAGTAGAAGTGAAATTTAGATTCTCATCTTCCCAAAGTCTATACTGCTGTACAGACACAGAAAAACTGCTAAAACTCCTCTTTGCAAAAGACAATGCTCATACAGAAGATAAAATCTCTAAATAATGATTGTTTGCTGTCTGGATAGCAATAGAAATCTCTGTTGCAGGGGTTCTTACAACAGCATCTTCAGCTGAATCAGGATAGCTTTCCTGAATCACTTTTCTACTTGGTTTTTGTACTACAGCTGCTCAAGGTCCTACATAACCTCTTCATCAACACCTGTAATCCTGGACTGGTGATTATATTAATCTTAATATAAAATATCTCCTAATTACCTTATTGATGTCCAAAGGACTTATTTTATGATGCTGCATCTCTGGTAACATTTTATACTTTACAACTCTGTACATTATAGACAGTTCTACAATTTGGAATCACCTGAGATTTTCTGTGATAGTCCAAGTCTCCACCCAGAATATTAATCTACATATTTAAACATAATAGTTGGTTTATACATAGCAGAAGCTGCCTAGGGAAACCTCTAGACCTTTCCAAAATTCCCAACTCTAGAGTTCCTGCTGCAATTAATAAAAAACTTTATTGCGAAGGAGGCCGGGAAGTATCTCAATCACCTATCTCAAACCAGTCTCTTATATCTATTCAGTCTCTATGCAGAGGCCATCTGGGGAGTTGCTGGACCAGGAAAATAACAACTTAGTGCATTGGATGTGTACATAGGCCTTGCTCTGATACCAAATGACGCCACAATTATAACCATAGGGCAAATATGAATTTGAATCTTATTTTTCCTCTATGATTACATTCTAAAGTTATTATCACTGTATGTTTTCCACTTACATTTATGACTTGGCAAAAGAAAATCCTTAGGCAAGAAATTATAAAACAATACTATAAGCTTTGCTCAGAATAATTTGAAAACTAAGTGGGTTTAAATTTTGAAACTAAGAAAAGAAAGTCAAACAGTAACAATATAATTAGATTTGATCAGTGTTTCCTTGCAGTGAGAATTTAGCTGGGGATGCAAGGACATAATGATGCTTCTGAGCTTTGTATTTCAATAATTTTATACTAAAATTTCTTCTTAGATAAAAGATATAGATATAGACAGAAATATCACCAAATGAAGAATGATTTTTACAAGCTATTATTCCAGAAAAACTTGAGTACTACAAGTTTAGTCAAAGGTAAATGGCTTAAGGATAGCTCAGCTAAGGAGAGTTAACAAGGTCTGTTTTGGCCTGCAATCTTTTTCTGATTAAATATAATTCCTTTGAAATCTAAACTAACAATGTAATATTTTTAATATTAGATTTCAGTGCTATATCTTAGTGGCTTTTTTTATGGGAGAACTACTTTTGAATGCCTGAACCTGTGGACTGAAGTATGTTTCCTGGTCTGTCTGGACTTCTACAAGGAATTTCTGTGAGAAACAACTTTGACTGAAATAGGGTCTGAAATTTCCTTTACAGTTCAAGGAAAACATGGCATTGAAGATAATCTTTCCTATGCAAGTAATTGTCTATTGGTCAGTGCAATGCAGTGGTTGTGTTTTAGCCCCAGACAGCAGCTCAGCCCCACACACTCCACTGAATCAAACTGTACAAGTGAGAGAACTCACCACTCACTGAATCAAACTATACAAGTGAGAGAACTCATGGGTTGAGATAAAGACAATTTAATAGTTAAAAAAACCCCAAACAACAAACCAACAAACTAAAATACCAGAAACCACAGAAAAATTTTAAAGAGGAAAATGTATTAAACCAAGAGAGACAAGTGATACAAAACACCCCAATTTATCACAACCTCCTGCTCAAGCAGTCCCCAAACCTCGCCAGCCACAGATGACCTTCCTCATGGTCAGATTTATTATGGAGCACAATGCCATGAGTTTTGGAATGTCCCTTTGGTCAGCTGGGTCAGGTGTCTTGGCTGTGTCCCCTCCCAGCTCCTTGTGCCTCTCCAGCCTCTTTGCTGGTGAGGTGGGATGAGGAGCAGAAAAGGCTGTGGCTCTGTGCAAGTGCTGCTCTGTGGTATCAAAAGCATCCTTGTGTTATCAGCACAGTTGCCAGCACAAATCCAAAACACAGTCCCATACCAGCTGCTGTGGAAGAAAGTAACTCAACTCCAGCAAAAACTAGTACAGGAGCTTATGAAATTCCTCATCAAGTTAAGATGGAGGACACTTCAGTAAGAGAGCTGACCCAGCATGACTCCTGGCATCCATCTTGTCTCTACATCTCATGTTTGGCTGCAGTAAAACCTTTCCAAACTGCCTACAATCTCAGAAGCCTATTTGCTCCAAGGTCTCTTACTCCTGTCTGCAGAAAGTGAGTAGGCATACTGTGTTCGTTGCCTCAAATTGCTATGGGAGTCCAATTCCAAATGACTCATTTTGCACAAACTGATGTGTTATTTATTTCCTCACAAACAAGATGTTAATCCATTCAGCTTTAGTGGGGACATAAAGACAGGGCTATTCTGTGGGTGTAGAGTTATAGCACTTTGCAGTCCTTGGATCCATGACAATAAATGTACCACAAAGTTCCCACACTGTCAAAGTCACCCAATTATCTCTGGACTAAATACTGTGAATACTTATGTAGTAGTAGACTTCAGAGTAGTATCAGACTCACCCATTTCATGTAAGCAAAGCTTGCTTTAAAATCAATTGAAGTAATTGCAGAATATGCTCCTTAGATTTCTATAGCCTTTGCTTTGTGCCACAAAAAGAACAGATGAAAATATGATTACTTATTTTAGAAACATTACTTTTTATGTGATTTGCTTAGGTATTTCTTATGAGGAATATTTGGTTTTAGTTTTCATGAGGCTTTAAAAAAGTAATCTAAATGGAATCTTTCAAATATCTGAATTCTAGGCATATTTGAAATATTAACACATTTGCTATGAATACAAGCAAAAGAATTTTTCTATCATAACAGAAGCAGGAAATTAATTGATTTTAACAACACCATTAGAAAGATATTCCACTTGTGCTGTCGAAAATGACAAAGGTACTTAAAGCAGGAGATTTCAAGCCCGAATTTGATTTGACAGGAGAAATCAATAGGCATAAAAGAAGACTGGTTTTGTTTTGATAGCTTTTTTTTCCTTTTGTGCACTAGTGTCCTGAATTTCTGCTGTTCCTTAATAACACTGCTATTTTTAAAAAAGGATAGTGCAACAGGATGATCTTCCTGGACTTGTAGCCTTCAGGAGGGTCAGATCTAGGAGCTGTCCTCAGAGCTGACATGCAGATATTCCCTCTTCCTGGTCTTCCTCTCTAGCACTACCTATTCTAAAAGGAGAGCCAAAAAAAGATTTACCTTAAAAAAGCTGAATACTTTGTGCAATGATGAGTGTAGCTTCTCGGTTGACACTGTCTGCCAATAGATGATGAGCACTGCCTGTATAAGCAAAGTGTCACTGCTGAAATCTTCAGGTGACACGAAAATAGCTCTCAGCAATTCAAAAAATAATTGTCACTGCATTTGTATTTGAAAAACAAAAAACAAAAACCCCAAAAAACCCCACAAACCACAAAAGAAAAAAAAAAACAGTAGAAGGGAAAAAGAAAAAGAAAAAATAGTGATAGGCTGATTTAACAAGTAAGACAATGTAATGATAATCTTTCCAGTGAGATGGGTTTCATGTCCAATTAATTCAAGGTCAATTTTCAGAAATTCAACATTTCTGGCAAAAATGCAAGCTATTCTGCCTTCCATTAAAGGGAATGATTCTAACATTCTTCTCTGCTGACAAGTCATAGTTATATTATGTATCATGACATGTAACTGACAGTGAAATAATGTCAGATAATTTTATAAAAAACATAACTGAAAGATGCGTAATTAGCTGGTGGCATCGCAACTGAGCTTGAACCTAGGTGTTTTGTGAAAGTCTAGTCCAGACCAAGTTCATTTACAAGGCAAGTGAGAAGTCCCTAGACACCTTTTTCCTGACATGTTTATAATTTAGCTGGCAAGATGTATTTCTTCTGTTAGACATATTTTTAAAGGTGTATCTTTAAGCAATAAAAAATTGAATCATTATGGCTACTGGAACAAACTTCTTTGTGAGATCTTCTGTCCAAAAATCATTATTAGTTTCTATTTTCTGACTTTTTGGGACCATAAACCACTTGAACTTCCTATGGAAGCAATCTCCTGGAAGTGTAAAAAATTCCATATCCTTTGGGACAGAAGAAAGGAACACATGCTGTGTGAGTTTTAGGCGCAGATAGGGAATGTTTGCCATGGAGCCAGCATGCCCTTGCAGCTTCAGATGACACAGAGGACACAGCTGTGTCCAGCCTGAATTTCAGTGGTGTCTCCATGCTGGGCAGAATGGTGTTGGCAGGGCCTGACGATGTGAGAGACCTGGCAGTGGAAAGCAGCCTAGAAGGTGAGTGCTCTGATTGAGTGGGCATCCATATGGAGCTTCACATAAAGTCCTTCCAACCTTCTTCCACCACAAGACATGCTGCCCATTCCAGGAAGCATGCCTTCTGCCCCAGCCAGAGAGCCAGAGAAGCACTTTTTTTTTTTTTTTTTTTTTTTTTTTTTTTTTTTTTTTTGACTTGCTTGTTTTCTCAGAATTCATGAAGTCTGATAGTAAAATTGAATTTATTGAACATGGGCCTCAATTATGTGCGGTAGCAATCTCAGAAAAGGTGGAACTCATTCTGATGGTGTTTCTTGAGATCTAGTAGATTTAAATCAGTGGTATGTATAAATCTATGAATGTATGCATTATGTGTGCAGAAACTAAGAAAGAATCAATAAAGAAAATATTACAGTTTTTGAACCAAGACTAGATACACATCTACTTATGGTTGCTACACACAAATGACAAATGTCATGCAAAAGGAGCTAACTGAGCTTAAATTAAGCTTAAAGAACTTAATATTAACATTTACCAAAATATCCTCAGAATAAGCTCAAGTTTCTTCAGCAACAAAATGATGGGAATATTTGCTAGTTGTGGCTTACTCATTCATTGTAAGGCTGGCTGTTCAAACAGGAGATGCTTCAAACTCAAAGAAAGGTTATAATTTCAAACTCTTTTTATTGATTCCATTGTGTTTTGTAATAGCTTGTAATTGAACTGTAATTTCAGAACGGTAATTCTGAAAACTCTTGAAACTGAAGTAGCTCTTTACTATTACTTACTCCATGATGCAGCTAAGGGACTGCTGGAGGTTTTTATTGTCTGCAGTATTGAGGCTCTCCCCATTTCCCTCATTTGAGCCTTTCCTGGTGCAGAATATTTATAACACATGGGACAGATCAATGCATCTTTTTTTGAGGTCCCTCCCTGAGGTGAAAACTTCCCTGCTACTGGTACCTTACAGGAACACCACAGTTTCAGCCTTATTTTATCTGTGAAGAAAAGTATGAATGAAATTTATTTTTCCTTTCACTCTTTCACCTCCTCATCAGTTGAGCAGTCACAGGAAGACCTCTTCTGCACCCCTGTCTTGTACCTGCATTGTTGAGCTCTGTTCTGCTGTCATGGCCCTTCCTCTATCCTGAGCTCTACCAGTCAAAAAGGAGCACTACCCATTGAACTGCAAACAGCAGCTGCTTTGTTATACCAATGGGCACAACAGAAACCCCATCTGATCTCAGCTGTAAAGATGAGAAAAACTCCAGTGATTCACTCAGTATTCTCACATCCTTAGGTCTTCCTCTGACCAGCCATGCCCTGCCCACCATTCCAGTACAAGATTGTTGATATTCCTTGAGGGCTGTTTTTTTCTCCTTTCTCCATATTCAGACTCTTTCTGCCAAATTCCTATGGTGACAGGCACTACTGGTGAAGATTTAATACACCATTCTGTGAACAGCACTGGGAGCTGGGTATGATCCATGTCTCTATGAAAGAGAGACACCTCTATACATGTCAATAGAAGTTTGAATAGTAAATCAAATCCCATTTCAGTAAACCAGTGGTTTATTGTTTAAATTACATAATGCATGCTATTGATACTGATATGATTTTGATTTATGCTTAAAATTAAATATGAATATGTTCTATTGTATTATGGGTCTGAAGAAAAGCCATGGTATAGAAGATTTGTAAGTCTGTTACTTTAGATTTATAAAGCATTTGCTCTAGTAAAAAAAGCACCCCCAAAAAATCTGAAACTAGCACCTCAGGAAAGAAAAAACGGTTTTGTCTAAATAGCTTAATAAGCTTACATCAGGTCAAATTATATCTGTGTCTCCTTTCAGTTATAAAGAGAAATCCTAAATAAACCCTAGCACACTAATGGATAGTGGTAGAGAAATGGAAAACCGTGGATCATACAATAGATTTAAATGTCAAGGTCTTAGAAGCACATTTCTTTACTGTTTCTGAAAGAAAGTTTGGCTCCATTACCCAGAATTTAAAAGTAACAACTTCATTTTCTTCTGCCTAACTCGCACAACCTTTTAACATCAATAAAGTTTCAGTGGCTTAAAGGAAGAACTTGGTTCTAGCTTTTATCCAGAAATAATGAACAAATAAATAATGAAACTTCTATTCATTCTGTTCACTCTGTTTCTGCTAATGAGGAAATGAAAGTTTTGTGGCAGAATGATAAGTTCTTTTTGAATGATAGTAGTTTGCACTGTACTTGTCCATGGATGACCCGAGATTTCTGTGTGTTGATGTAGAAAATATGCAGAGAAAAACTGCATGTAAGAGAGAGTGATTCCCCATATTTTGCAATTCTTTTCAAGAATAATTTGCACTTTTAATTTCTGTAAGTTCATGTAACATTTATAATAGTGATTTATATGTGTGATAATAAAGGTTAATTCCAAGAAATGTCTTTGTAAAGAACTATTTTATTAGTATGGGCCTTATCTATTATTCATATTACATAACCAAAAGATTAATAAAATGTAATTAAATACATGTAAAAAAAATGTAGTTAATTCTAGCTTCAAGAAAGACATTGAGGTGTTGGGGTGAGTCTAGAGAGGAGCAAGGAAGGTGGTGAAGGGTCTAGAGGGTAAGTCCTATGAGGAGCAGCTGAGGCAGCTGGGATTGTGTAGCCTGGAGAAAAGGATGCTCAGAAGGAATGTTACCACTCTCTACAGCTGCCTGAAAGAAAGGTGTGGCCAGGTGCAGATCCCTCTCTTACTCTCGGGTAACGAGTGACAAGACAAGAGGAAATGCCCCCAGGATGTACCAGGGGAGGTTCAGGCTGGACATAAGGAGGAATTTCTTCACAGCAAGGGTTATTAAACATTTTAATGTCCACCATCAGGTAGGTGGTAGGATCACCTTCCTGGAGATGTTCAAGAAATGACAGGACTATGGTCAATCATAGTGCTATGATCATGGTGCTCTGTTGGAATCCAGAATGCAGAGAAATATTTCTCTGGGATCCAAACCCTCTGACAAACACTATTTTAAACTTCTGTCCATGGAAAGGGCTTCCTAGGCTTTGGGATGTAGCAGAACTTTCAAGAATATAAATTAGATAGGAGCATAATATGTGGTTTATCACAGGGTGAGAATTTTTAATTTCTGGGTTTGTTAGCATGGTAAGTAGACGAAGACCAGATGGAGGATCCTTGTCATGTTCACATTTCTTCCTCATTCTTCATCTGCTCCATATTCTGCGGTGTTGGGGACACAGAACGATTGGTTAGAATTTGCCACAGCGTAGTATCATCTGCATAGAAATATAGTTAGTTATTGGAAGACAAGGAGAAATAATGTATGTTCTTGGTGATAATTGGGTGAATTATCTTTAAGAGAGCCTTGATCCTGTGTGTTGGAGGCCTTTTGGTGCCTTTTCTCCTGCGTGCCAGGGTGGTATAAAGCCTGGTGTGCAGAAACTGCTGATAAGAAAATAATAAACAACCTGAAGATTTAGAAAAACCAAGGGTCCAGTTTGCCTTCTTCTTAACAAGGACTTTCTAAAAAACCTCCCCTATCAGGGAGAGACATGTGGGAGTGGGAGGACTCCCACAGTGTTCAGTCAGAGGTTGCACTTGATATTCTCAGAGGTCTTTTCCTATCTAAATGATTCTGTGATTCTGTGTATCTACTTAGGTTATACAAAACACTCCTGTAATTCAAAGTTCTGCCCTGCAGTTAAATATCATAAATTAATTGCCCCAATGGAACTAAAAATGAATCATAAGATGAAAAAAAGAGAATTAACCTGAAGCAAGTGAAGTTCATATCCTCATGTGCCATTTGTTTTTGCCTGCAATGCTGCCTAAATGGAGCACTTGATGAAGAGCAGGTTGTGACCTGCAGTTATTACCCTATTATTATTTTATTTTAATAGTAACTTTTCTATTGCTATACTATTTCCTGCCTTTTGGTGTAGCTCAGTTAATTTTCTCCTGATACTTAAATCAGTAGACCTAGGACTGCCTTTTTATCTGGCATTTTAGAATCTTAGTACTAAATGCTAATTTTATACAATTATATTATTTTTAAAAATTAAGCCAATTCATCTGGTTACCTGAATTTCATTTATTATGAAATAGAAGTGTTGTGTCACTTTGTGCTGGTGAAAATAACCATGAGGGCAAACACCTCCACAAGTGAAAATAAAAAAAACATGTCTCTCCATTGTCTCATGCTGAAAGATGTTAAAAATATCCTGAATGTCTTCTCTAAACATGTGAAGGAAAATAACTTTATCAGGAGTAGTCAAATGGACTCATCAAGGGGAAATCATGCTTGACCATTCTGATAGACTTCTGTGATGGAATGACATGATTGATGAGGGGAGTGCAGTGGATGTGTAGATGTCAAGGCTGCTGACACTGTCTCCCCTAACGCCCTCATAGGTAAGCTCAGGAAGTGTGAGTTATGTAAGAGGATAGGGAGATGTGTTGGCCAAGGCCAATGGCATCCTGGGCTGCATCAGGAAGACTGTGGCCAGTAGGTCAAGGAAGGTGATCCTGCCCCTCTACCTTGCTCTGATCAGGCTAATTCTGGAGTTCTGTGTCAACAGTCTGGGCTTCTCTGTACAAGAGATTTATGGAGCTTCTGGAGAGGATTCAGAAGGCGGCTGCAAAGATGATGAAGGAATCTGGAAGTGATGCCTTAAGTCTTAGCTATTATATTTTTTAGATTCTGTGCTGTTTTAATGGATAGTTTTAGGTTTCATATTTAGTTTTTCATATTAAGTGCTACTAAGCTCTCTTCACAGAGTAGATGGACAAAACAATTCCTTCTCTTGTTTGATGCCAAAGAAAACTTTCAGGCCCAAGAATGAAAACAACAGTGAAGTGAGAAGAAAAAACAAGGAGGATGGAGCTTCATAACCTGAAGCTAGGGTTTGACAATTGATTCTAATTTGCTAATGAACCAGAACTTATAAAAGTGTGAGACCTTGTGATTGATTGTCCATTTTGTGACCATTTTGGAGGCATCTTGAGTGTGGTCTGGCTGGTCTCTTGTGCTGTCCAAGTGTGCCATTGAGGCCTTTTAATAAATACTTACTTTATCCTTTTGCTCTGTTTAGTCTCTGTTCCAAGTCAGCCTTCAGAAAGCATCAGAGCATCCCTCCTATGAGGAGATACTGAAGCAGCTGGTACTGTTTAGTTTGACAAAGCGATGACTGAGAGGTGATCTTATCTACAGGCACACAGTTGACCCTGAGATGAGCTCAGGTCATTGTATCATGGTGCTAATAATGCCAAGGGTTTGTGGACTTGAGAGTTGGACTTGATGATCCTTGGAGGTCTCTTCCAACTCAGAACATCCTATGATTCTGTGGAACATCTTGAAGATGGGTGTCAAGATGATAGGGCCAGACTCTTTTTAGTGATGTCCAGTGACAGGTCAATAGGTAAAAAGTGACACACAGGAAGTTCCATATGAATATAAGAACATTACTTACTCTGAGCATGCCAGAGCTCTGGAAGAGGCTGCCCAGAGAGCTTGTGGAGTCTTTTTCTCTGGATATAATGAAAACCTGCCTGGATGTGGTCCTGTGCAACCTGCTCCAGGAGAATGTGCTTTAGCAGGGGAGTTGGATGGTTAAATGGCCTCCTCCTTCCAACCACAACCATTCAGTGATTCTGTGAAATCATTTTACTCAAGTAAATTCTCATAAGTGAAGTAGAAGCCTCAATAGGACTTAGATGACTAACTACTCCAAATGCTTTTGACCGTTTATTTCAATGAAGCTAATTTCTGCACTAGAAAACAAGATCTCTTCGAGAGACAAAAACATTGAGACCAGAAAAAGAAATTTTAAACTTGCTGGCAATGAGCTTTAACATTTCCTGCTGATTTTAAAGCCCTAGGTTTATATGCCAAGACCTTCTTACAGTTTTTCTATCCTGGCTTTGAGGTTGTCCAATTTTAAAAGCTTGTAGATTATTTTATGCCTTCCAAAAAAGTAGTCATGAAATGTGTTTTCCCTTTGATAATTCAACAGGTGTGGAATGTATACACTCTTGGGAATAGAGAAATAGTGCTAAATAAGGTGGCTTGTTATCCTTCTATGTTCTGCACACAGCTAAATTGACCGTAGCTAATTTTGCTTTCACATGATTGGCAAGAGGGTAGGTGTTTTGAACCAATATGTTAAATGTTCCACTTCATGAACTGGAAATATGCCTGGAGCAGCTGATTGTGCCAGCTGGCTGATCTTCTGCATAGGGCATGTGTTCACTCTGGCTCATGACATTGAGCCAACTGTCTGTTGTCCCCTTTTGATTCAAAACTAATAAGAAGTGTGATTAAAGAACTATATTTTGCTGATCTTTGCCTCCTAAGGAGACAAAAATCCTGTGCTGAAGAGTAAAATTTCTGCCCTTGGTTACCCTGTAGGTTAAGTAACAGTCCAATTAAAAACTCAGTTATGAAAAAGTATTCAAAGTTTTGGTGGCAATGCATTTGTCTTTCATTTCTGCAAGTGGAAATTTGAATGTCCATGTATGTCATGGATGAAAATGAGTACCATAATTTGAATCCTCAACAGTATTATTTAATAATACTGAAATACAGGAAATTGCACTTAAAGAATCAAACCTTTTTCTCTTTCATTGTGAGTGTGTTTAAATACTGGAATAAGTTTCTAGAGAGGTTGTGGAGTCTTCATCTTTGGAAATACTCAAAAACCAACTGAATAAAACCCTGAGCAACATGCTGTATTTGACCTTGCTTGAGAAGAGCTCTTGAACTGAACAATCTCCAAAGATCTTTTCACAGCTTAATTATGCTGTGTTTCTGTGGTTCTATGATACTGAACAAGATTTCAGGAAAGCGAAAGGTAGAGTTATTGATTTTATTTGGTGATTGAACTATTTTTGGTTATTTTTGTGGTTTTCTCTCTCAGAAAATGCTAGTAGCTGTAATCTGAGCTGCACAGAATTGTGATTTTACAAGTGTTTGTATCTTTATGGGTATGACATTTTAGAATCCCAACAGATGTTTTGTAAAAAATTGAATTTGCTAGTAGAAATAAACGTAGGTTGCAATGTTTTATAATATTTTATGGATCAAAATGAAATAGATTCTTTAACAACTAGTATTGCTTACACCACTTAGTTTAGAGCTTTCTGTAGATTCAATAAACAAAGTGTGGTGTAGTGTTGGGGTTGGGTTGGGTTTCTTTCTTATAGAATTTTTTCGCAGAAATTACTGGATATTTATAGGTACTTATGGGTACTTAAGAAAGACAAAAAAAGTAGCTGAAGTTGTGGAAGAGTGTGGCACCTGGCTATGCTTTTTCTCTCAGGGAGTTTTCTCTTAGAGGGACATGACATCATGAGAATAGGAGGCAAGTAAAGGACAGAGCTGAGCCAGCTGGGCTCTCTCACTTTTTGGCATCAGAGAGAATGGTCAGGTTGTCATTTTTACAGCAGGGAGAATTCACCAGCACAGTTGGAGCTCAGCCCTGAGGGACCTACACCTGTCTGTTTGTGTGTGTCCCAGGAATTCTGGACCTGGTGTCTCCCTGCCCTGCTGGGAGCCAGGCCACTGTTTCCCCGTGCCCACTGTTCCTTCGCTCCTGCTCTGGGTTTCTCCATGCTGTGTCCTGCACCCCCTGCCTTGCCAGGACATTTCTGCAGCTCCAGCTACCTCTGCTGAACTTTGGATACATCTCCTCCAAAGCTTTTGGGCTTTGACTCACTCCTGCCAACTGTGACAGTAACTGCACCAAAGGGGAGAGTGCCAGTGGCCAAGAAGGACTGTGACTGAGTCCGTGGTTCTACTTGTTGTTAATGCCATAGTTATTGTTATTTCATTCACCTTGTTATACACACTACTAAAGAACTGTTAGTCCTAACCCTATATCTTTTCCTGAGAGGCTCTTAATTTCAAAATTATAACAATTTGGAGGGACGGGGTTTACATTCTCCATTCCAAGGGAGGCTCCTGCCTTCCCTAGCGGACACTTGTCTTTCAAGTTAAGATATGTAGGAAGACTGACCCATGAAAAGCAGTCTAATTGGGTTCCCCAGAAGATTGTTTTGTTTCTTAATAGCAGCTGCTTCTATCTGTGTTTTCGCTGTATCAAAGTTTTCAAACTGACGGTAAGAATTGTTTATGCCTGTATGAAAATGGCAAAAGAATGAGGTGAGAAGGCAGTGAGTGCTTGAGTAGACATGAATAACAGTTATTGAGAGACCAAGTGGCATCATCAGATATGTACATCTAAGAGGCACCAACTATTAAATCGCATGCTCTGATTAGGTGCTGTCATTCCAATCTTTTACATGACTGTAAGCTAGGGAGAGTGGAATCACTTGGCAATAATGCCCCTAGTCTTAACCAGCCCTGAGACAGAATTGATGTTACAGGTACTGGTGCATAATGTTATTTAAAGGCATGAAACCTGGGTTAGAGGGAGGATAGTTGGCACAGTTACTTCTGTATTTATTATGATGCACAGAGGAGCCTTTCCAGTCATCACTTCAAGAGTGATTCAGCTTTTTTTGCTGGATTTGCTCTGGTGCAAGAGGTCTAAGCCAGGGTGAAAGAATCCTTCATAGCAGTCACCCTGCTGTTTGTTGCACGTGGCATTAACATCATGCTATTGTAGCAAGTGCTCTACATAAGCAGGGACACAGCAGCTTGAAATGGATCTTGTTCTTTAAGAGTGGATCTTCACACTTTTTACAAGTCACCAGTGATGGATTGAGGAAGGAGGGTCTGCTTCTTGGTGGAGCAAGGAAGATTTGCTGATCAATGATAAAATTGAGCAAAGAGGTCTTTCTGCTCCTTTTACTGTTGAAGAATGCTGAGACAAGCTTGACCAAGTATCAGACCCACCAGGAGGACATGCAAGACAGATGGTCCCTGACTGAGCCTGGCAGCAGCAAGAATGTGCAGGCCCAGAGAGAGATGGGACAGTCAGAATAAACCAAATAAAGAACAGCTGACACCTTTTTCAGCACAAAGCATGTTTTTCTGAGTAAACCTGACAGCACATAATCTAAAAAATGCATACGACTGACAATCACTTTATACCATAAGAGGCCAGTCCCACTTTGGCACAGCAAGAATTTCTAGCATGTCTCCCTAAGGTGTGTGAAGATCCTGCCCTTGAGTGGGGAAGCCCCTCAGTGTTACTGCTTGAGGCTGAGAGAAAGAGATTTGTCCACAGACATTGGTATGGGTGAGTATCATCAATCTCTACTTAACAATTGTTTTTCTACTCTACTATAATTGCTTTAATATAATTGTTTCAAAATAGATTTTTCTGTTCTATACAAGTTACACTATGTATTACAAATATATATATACTGTTATAAATATATGTACTGTATAGTGAATAATTCTGATTAAGGTATTTTTAGTAGCTAATTGTAATTATTTGAATAAATTTAAATAATTTATTTTATAAATTGTCTGACATAAAATGTCAGTTTTGCTACACTGAGGAGCATCAGAAGAAGAACTCAATTTGAGAAGGTGTCAGTTCCATGGCTCATGACCTGAAGCAGCAGTAGTGTGCTTAGGATACCTTCTGAAATATTGTATAAGTTTTGGTTTGCTAATTTGAAATTTTTCAATTAAGAGCAAAGTAGGCTTGAACTTCAGAGGAATAAAACTTTATTAACAGAGTTAAAAGGAACATAATAAGGAAAAAAAATCTGAATAAAACCCTTTAGAACACCTTTTCTCTCTCTTTTAATAATTTCTTTACTAACAATGTAGAGACAAAAATCTGTGACTTTTAGTCAGTTTACTACTTCTGAATCAGTTTCTTTAGTTCACTTAGGGAGAAGAGTTTTTCTTGTCATACTATGGAGACTTCTTTACAAGAAAAAGGTTTTTCTTGTGGCTTCAATGCTACTGCGAACACCTGCCCAGAACACGAAAACTCTGTTTGCAGTGTGAAAGTTCTTCCTATGTCTTGCAGCCGTTCTCACAGCTGGTTTCATAGGTTATTTCAATTTATTGGGGTGCTATTTTAAGGATAAGCTGTTCTAACACAGAGCAAAATTCTCTTTGTCTATTTCTGGGACTGGAGGTCTTCCACTACTATCTCTAGAGTAAAGTTTCTCATTTCTTCTGTTCAAGTTTCTCACTAGATTTACAGCAACATGCATTTGCTTCAACTACTGGTGCTTTGGCTTACAACTGTGCTAGAATGCAACATCCCCCCCAGAGCATCTCTATGTGTTACAAGGAATCAAAAACAAAGTCAAATATATTTTTACCATAGCTTTACAAGATTTTAAGTCAAGCTTAAAACATCTCTTCAATCCCTTCTGTCTAAAACTAACTCTTTCTTTCTTGACCTCAGAATCCTATGTTATTATGTCTATGTGTTTACCCTTTTTTACTTTTCCTAATTCAGGAGAGAAATTATATTTGTAAAGGCATTTGTTCTCAAGCTTTACCATTAACTGAAACAGTTTTATAAAGTCTTGCAACACCAAAAAAGTTGATCTGGTCTAAGCTCTGTTTCAGGAACATGGCTCACTGTGCTTTGCTGGCCACATGGTCCCTGCTGGCACCATGCAAACCAACCTGACTCTGCTGGGGTAATGAAAACAGGAAAATAAACTGTCACCGATGCTTTTATCATTCCATCTGTAGTAAAGCTGGCTTAAAGCGGCTGGGCACACACAGTTCATTGCCAGCCATGCCGAGGTGTCCATGTGAGATCAGCCCTGCCCCTCCTATCCCGGCCATGTGGTTGCTCCTGGTCTGTAATGGCAGCAGCTGCAGAGCTGCTCCTGGCCCCTGGGCCACTCTCTCTTAAGCTGCCCTCAGTGCTAACACAGTCTTTGTCCGGCACACTCCGGCAGGCTCTGCTAAGAAAAGACTTGTCCCTGCTGGCAAAGAGTCCCAGCCATTTGTCGGGACAAGACCTGGTGAGCTCCTTGATGAAAGCCCAGCAGCTCCTCGATGAAAGTCCAGCAGCTCCTCGGTGAGGGGTTCAGCAGCTCCTCGGTGAGGGGTTCAGCAGCTCCTTGGGGAGGGGTTCAGCAGCTCCTTGGGGAGGGGTTCATCACCCCGCTCACCACCCCACCGGAGACAGGAGAATCTCTGCCAAGCTCCCCGGGAGCCAGCTTAGACCCGGCTATGCGGGCCAAGCTAGGACTGGGTCCCAGGCCCAGCTTGTCTCCACCAAAGCCAGAAACAAACAGATGTGTTCCCAGGCTTTTTTTGGTCTTAAGATGTGTATTTACAAAAGGCGTATCCACTCTTTTCATTGGCCTAATCAGGCATCAATATTACAAAATTGTCCAATTAGAGCCAACCCAGGACAGATATACCCTGGTAAAAGGAACCAAACCTTGGCTTGAAGATGGTCCTGAATTGCTGCAAAAATTAGGGACTTTTAATGTTTTGTGTTTCTGATCACTTGCCATCCATGAGTGACTTCTGGGTCCAAAGTGCAGTCATTCAGAAAATTAGGACGGGAAGGGTCCAAAACCTGTGCATGGGCCCACATTATGGTGATTCTCTCCTACAAAAAATTCACTTTGCTCTTTTGAATATTGCAATCTAGGCAATACTGTTAACATGTAAACAATTTTAGTTTGTAATTTTAGGGCTCATTTTTTATATTCCTTAAAGATGAGGAGAAATAAATAAGATGAATAATTTACTAGTAATTTGTCCTGTTTTCAAGAATAATTAGATTGTAGTTAAGTTATTTTTTGCTGAGTTTGATGATGAAATATATCTTATTTCATGAAAACAATGAATTCATGCTTTTGAACTGCAACAGCTCAGAGAAAGAAAAGAAGGAACATTAAGTATGTACTTCTGAATTTTAAAATTCAAGGTGTTCCAGGGAAACTGCTCCATATGTTTCTTCTCATGTTAATGGAGGAAGGATGATTGGTAACAGACAACTTGTTCATAAGGTGGTGATATATACTCATGTTGATGCCAACACATCACATAATTTTAAGATTTCACTGACTAAATGATTAGCATGTGGCTCATTTTGCTCACCACAGGTTTATTGGAGGGAAATGGAGGAAGAGAGGTTTACTCTGAAAAATCGGTACACCCGTTTTGAGGAGGAACATTAAGCAATTTAAACCAGCATTGCCTTCTAGCAATTTAGTTGCTTCCCTGCTGCAATATCTCCCAGCACTTCCTAAATATTGTATGAGGTACTTAAAGGTGAGGACACAGCTGTTGTGAATATCCATATCCATGAATCATTATTAATGACATTGCTTACTGACAGAGTTCTCTGGGTGACTACTGCCCTGGCCTCGAGTGGGACTGACAATCCCTTTAAAAATGCATCAGTCTTTTTCATTGTTTACATTGCGTAGGCTTATCAAACATTATTAACCCTGTTATTTCTTGGACAGACTGTAATAAATGCTCCAGCACTTTTCTCTCTCCCAGGGCTGCTTCAAAATCTGCTTTTGCAAAGACTGATTGAAACATATCTCTCAAATTAGAAGTCTAGGCAAGTAAGAAAGATAGCAAGAAATGTAGCTTATCCTGAGCTTCAAAATAATCACCTTTTTAGCACCCTTTAGCATTGGTAATGCTCTGTAATACCTTTACATTTACTTCCTGATATCCTCATAAGCTGCATTGTGCTGTCATGGACTAGATTTCTCAAGGAACTATGTCATAAGTTTGACACTAAGAACATAATATGTCTCACCAAACTTGTGGAAACAGAATGACGATATTTTCCAGGAAAGACTTCCTGGGTGGATCATATTGAAGCTGCCCAAGAAAATTAAAAAAAAAAAAAAAAAAAAAAAAAGAGGTATTTCCCCTTTACTGCAAATTCATGTCTCTGGATGTATTCAAGCCTGCTGTTGTTAGATTGCACAGAATAAAATATTTAGTCATTTATTGTCTTCTGTCTAGACTAATGTTATGGGTGTCATGGATCACAATACTTTCATGTGGCTCACTGCCCTTTGTTATTTTCTTTAGTTCAAAGAATTAAGCTGATATTTTATTGTGGCAAATTAAGGTCTTGTTACTGTTTTTATATCAAGTTGCAATGTATATTTGAAAGATTATATTCTTTAAATTTTTATGATGCTCAAAAAAGATTTTGCTATAAAAATGATTTTCTTTTTTACTGAGGAGTACAGAGAATCAGTTTGATAACAGAATTAATTTCAGTGAAAGCTAAAGATATTTGGGTTGATATTGAGGCAACTCCAATTATTGATATTTTGTATTCCATGATTTTCAGTTTCCCTTAAACTCCTACCTTGCAATTAACATTTAGCATGTACAGAATCTGGTTCAGACTTTTAGATAGTTTAATGCTTAGGGATGGACCACTCTTATATTTAGAAATCACTCTGCTGTTTTAAAAATGTGATCATTATGTTTTCTTGAGTAGCTTTTTGTCTTGATGTGTTACAAAGAATTGAACTCCTATCCCAGAGTTAGTAGTTTCTTTTAATTTATCTTCTGGAGGAGAATAAGAGCTCTTCAAGCAATTTCCTAATTATTTGCATTGTTACAGAATGTGGTCCCAGGTATTGTTTACTGAGCAAAAAATTTTATCTCTCAGTATCACACAGATGCTCTGCCATGAACATTTTAATCTACGTTAACCCTGAGGAACATAATTTTTCTTGTCAGGAAGTATTTAAAGAGTAACTATTGATGACCATAAGGTAAAAAAATCTTATAAGGAAATAAATAATGATCTTATTAATAAATAGGATTTAGGATTACACGCAAATAAAAAATGAAACAAGGGATCCCTTATTAAATATACTGAGTAGCTATTCAGTGGGAAATACTTATTTGCAAATGGATACATACTGAAATCTAGGTGGTGGAATAAGAGGATGATGAAAAAGTACTTTGACACTGGAGAATATGAGCATGAATAATAGCCAAAACCACCTCACCCTCCTCCCCACAAAAAGAAACCCAAACAACAAAACAAACAAAAAGACCCCAGTCCCCTCAAACCAAAGAACTGCATTCTCAAGACTTTTTTCCTTCTACCCAGTAATTTCCCTGTCCTTTTCCTAAAAGTTCTTTTGAAACAACTTTAGTTTTATTAAACTATCCTTTTCGAGCAAAGTCTTCAGAAGTCTTCCTTCTGGTGGAATATTGCAGAATTAAGGTTGCAAGAGTTAGGGCAGCATAATCCAAATTTCAAAACTTTTAAAGATTGCTATTTAAAAAAAAAAAAAAGTATTCAGAATTTTGTAGACCAGCTTCTAAGATGTAACATAACATTTCACAGCATAGCAAAACTTAGCAAAACATAGCATAACATAACGTAACATAACACAATGTAACATAATATAACATAACATAACCATAACATAATAAAATAGCATAAAATAGAAAATAAGATAGCATAAGAACTATGTGAAGATGCTTTGCTTGTAAAGGCAGCAACCAAAACTGGAAGAATTTGGAACAGAAAATCACAGTTTTTGGTTTTATTTATATATGCTCTTGAAATTAATTCTTTAAAAAATAAAAATAAAACCAATATTATGTTTTGGACTGAAGGAAAAGAAATCAATTTTTTCCCTCGATTATATGCATGCAAAAAAAAAGAAAAAAAAGTACTCTATTTATACAACCTCATATGTATTTTAATAACTAAGAAGTACTTCTTTTTGTTAAGATGCCTGTAGGATTATGCATTGATTTAAAATAGAAATGTGTTGCAGTACATACAGTTGTACTTTCTTTGAAGATTTTTTTATGTGTACTGTCAAACTATATTTCTCTTTTTCCTACTGTTTTTCTCAGAAAGTTGTACTTGCTGGATCAAACAGAATTCCAAATTTTGCTAATGGTGTGATGTACAGAGAGCTTTAACTGAAAACCTAAACATTCCTATTATCAGTATTTTTCTTCTAGAGAACACAAAAAAGGAGTTCATCTTTCCATTAAAGTTATTTTTGACACATTGAATACTTCAGTTATGAGACTCTTTAAGCATTTTCATTTGAAATGGGATCTAAAGTCCACTGAGTTTGTTAACTTTGTATTTGCATGGTGGATGTGTGTGCACAGGCGAAATTGGAGACTCACCATATTCCTACAGATTCCTAGGCTGAATTACTGAAAATACATCTGAGGACTCTGAGCTCTGTGTGTGGTCATGCACAGTCAAATGAAAGAAGGTTATGTTTTTGGATGTTATACAGATATTTTTTAAAATCACAGATTGCAATTTGTCAAAACTTTGGGAAGCCAAGGTGTTTCCAGGGATGTGCAGGAACATATTCACTACAGAACTCGACTTTCAGAGGCTAAGGCTTATTATAGACGTAAAGCAAGTTTGTTTGCTACAATTCCAGAAATGGAAAAGAATTTGTATTGTGTGAGAACTTTAGAATCTTTCTGTATCAAATTAAATAGGTACATTTATAAATGATGCCTTTATGGTTATAGGTTTTTAGCTCCTCCCTTGTTCCCAAACAAGCATGGATGTTGACATCAGTGAAAATTCTAAAACCCCCTGTTTTTTTACAATTATATTATATACTCTTGTGGTTTTGTCTGGGGTCTGTGTTATGACCGAAGAGATTTTTGTTGATAAACGAGATCCTGATTAATTCTGTTGACATGGAGCTATAATAAAAAATAAAGCAATTGGGAACTTTTTTCAGTTTTTGATTTTTAGCATTTTGCAGGTGAAAGGTTATACGCGATAGTGCAAAATTTTTTGAAAGTTATGAAGTAAAATCATAAACTTGTGTGAATGATTTACTAAAAATCTAATACGTTTATCATTGCTTAATAGTTAAAAGGATTCAGATTTAATAATTTGACCTTTCATCTCTTACAGAATTTAAAAACACTTCATGAATTCCTATGGAAGGGAGCACTATCCCTTGAGGAATTATATCTTTGGCATATTTCATTTGATTCAATACTGGCCTTTATGTCCATATTTGTGTTATGTATATGAAATTTAAGAAAATTTCTCTCTGTAATAGACGTTTGTATCTGAAAAGATTGCAGTAGTACCTTGGATAGACAATAAGGAAGGAATACCTGTATGGAGAAAAGAGAATGGCTATGGTATAGGACTGGAAAAGCCATTTTCCAGTCTCCTTCTGGGACTTTTTTAATGTCACATTCTCTAAAGTTCTTTTACCTTTCTGGTTCAAATTGTAGCTTTTTAATGTGGATTTTACAGCAAAGATCACATTGTAGCAAGGAATCTTTCCCAATGGTGTTCTCCTGAGTCTGCTCAGATGTTTTCTATAACTGTGTATGCCAGTTGGTGCAAAGCACCAGCTGTTCTGGAAATCTGGAAGCCTTCATGGCTGTGACCCCAAGCTGACCACCTGGCAGCTCTTGCCAGCGGTTTCTGAAAGCACCAGGTCCCTGTCCCCAAGGCAGTGTGAATATGGGGCCAAGCTTGGACCAGCAGACCTTGTGAAGCCAGACACAGCATAAGATGGCACAAAAAACTGACATTAGCCTAGACAAGATTTTCCTGTTTGTCGAGAGAGATGGTAACGATGGAATAGCGAAATTCTGCTGATTCAGCTTTTGGTGGTGGAAACTGCTCTATTTAAATGTTCTGAGTAACTTTCCTTCAGCTTTCCTAATGTTTCCCAGTTTTAGCTTGATGTCTCTATTATTTTTAAAAACCATTATATCCTAGTCATATTTAAGCACAGGTAACCTTCCACTTTTATCCCAATTGTGTATTATTATCTAAATTTTGTTTTCTTGGTGAGTATTATCAATTAAGATTACGAGACTTGATGTGATTTTTCTCTGTATTTTGTATATTGTATTATATTATGAAAACTAAAATTTTAAACAAGAATTTTGCAGAAGATGAGCTAAAGGTGGATAGCATTTGCACATCCCTAATAGAGGTGATTACTAACTTTACCATGTATAAGGACTGTCAGTACTCCTCCCTTGAGTAAATAATTTACGTGAGTTTGATCACATTCTTTCCACTTAGCCTGGGATTACTGGTTGATTATTTACTTCTCTTTCTATGAGCAGTCATGTTAGAGCTTGTGAATCCCTTGGATGCCCGAAGTGTCAATAAAAATGCTTTAATTATGTAAAGTGATTTTTTCCCACATTAGTTTATTATTATTATTATTATTATTATTATTATTATTATTATCATGACTCAGTTCCCTTCTTCTCTCTGATTCAGGATTATGAGTTCTGTTTTTGAGAGAGTTTATCTATGCATGTAGAAAATATTTTCCCTTTCTAAACACTATGGTTCAGACTTTTGTGGTTGTAGGCCCTGTTATAATGGAGACAGATGATCATAAACCAACTAATTATTGAACTTAGAGTGTCTGATAATGGGCTTGATCTTTTACATGTAGAAATATCTAGAAGAGTCCCTTGAAAATGCTCACAGGTATTTGTGTACCACTGAGCTATATGCTAGAAGCAGTATAGTTAGATTAACCCATAAAAGAATTCTTATTGTTCCCTAAAGTCCTGGAAAAGACAAACTTTTGGGTTCCCATTCTAGTAAAAGAATCAATTAAAATAAAAAAAAAACTTTGGAAGATGAGGCAGAATCAAGTGGTGAAAGGATATGAACAACAGAGATAATATGTTTCTGATGAGCAGAAAGATGATTCAAAAGTGAAGGAACAAGCAGCAGAAGAAGGAGCTGTCAACTGATTTGATTTTAGCTTTTGTTAAAAGTGCTCAAATACTTTAATTATATGAAACATGGTGCTTGGTAAGATATTCATGCAGAGAGAAGGATGCCTTTAAGTTTCAAACATAAAAATGAACGATCATTTTTTTACTTTTATTGGGTCATAGTTATAAGGCCTTCTCTGTCATAATAGGAGGCAAAATCTGGATAGTGTTAGCAAACCAAGGGGTTTGGAAGTCCTCAGACTATGTAAATAGAGATAGTTGCTTCTGCAGTTTGTTTCAGACTCACAAAATTCTGGGTATTTTGATGCAACAGCGTTTTGTGCTGCTCAGCTTTTTTTCAGCTGAAGAGGGTCTGCTGCCCTTCAGCAACCTTGGAGAATCACTTGATCAAGGATATTTTCACTTATCCAGAGTAGTGTGAGCAAACAGCACATGGCAAACAGCACAGCAGACAGACTGCAAAGCAGATAAACTGTGCAAAGACTGCCCAGTCATCCCTGCAATATAGCAGGTAAGGCAAAGGAAAAAATTTGGAGAGGTAAAATGTGGTTTGGTCACAAGAATGAACAAAACCAAAATCAAAGTATGGCAGAATCCGACAAAAGTAATCATGAAAAGAAGGACAACTGAAAGAAAGGATGAACAGAACCCATAAAATTGAATTGTCTTCAAAACAAAGAAAATTAAAGGACTATAAGAGACATATGTGTTAGAGCAATATAGTAAGAAATACATAATAGAGGATCGTATGAAAACACACCCAACAGAAATCACATGAGTCTCGGGACTATAAAAAATATTTTTTGCATTTGTCTCTGCTGATTGGCTGTTTACCGCTGACCCTAGAATGTAAACTTTTGTTTTCCCAGACAGAGATCTTGAAAGAAAGTGCACAAGGCTTCTCTTCTTGGTTTTCTTTATAGTCTATTATTTCTTATCATTACATTCTTCTCCTGCCCTACAGAGATCTGTGCAGCAGGATACATTCAGGCACTCTCCCGAATACCAAATGCCCCTATGCTCCTACCCTCAGGGTGGTGCGGATATTTATGCTACAATCTACATAATCAGTATTTATAATACTTCTCCAATAACTATTATCTTTGTTAGAAAGTTAGACTCTATTCTAAGCCAACTCTAACGTGCCACCTCACTGCAGAAGATGGAGGCAGATGAGGAAGAAGGAAGAAACCCAAAAGCCATGTGCTTCCTCCATTTTGCCTTCACCTGCTTACCATCCTAGAACCCCCATATATCTAAAATTCTCACCCTGTGATAAAACTACACACTATTCTCTACTACTAGATAAAACTGCACACTCTTGAAAACTCTGCTTCATTTCAGAGCTTAAAAGCCCTTTTTCCATGATCAAAGGTTAAAACCACCTGTTTTGTGGTGAGAGATCTTAAAAACTCTTAAACATGCAAAGAAATATTTCTCATAATTCCAGACTCCGACACATGAGTACATATAGAAATTTATTCTCGACACAGGACAGGATAAGCTACCTACTAGACAGTTACCCCACAGCTCTTAATTTATTACATGGTCTTTATTTAAGATGCCAATTATAACTCTAAACATATAATAAACATATAGATAAACATATATCTATAGACCTTACTCAGTTACTTGAGCACCCATCACCTACTCACATTTATATGCAATATGTAGATTCTGGAGGATAAACCCAATATATTTATTTTATAATTTGACTATGTTCTGACAGTTTTTCTTCCCAAATGAGAATTTATAATAGAAATCTTCAGCATATGAAAGAATAAGTACAGGAAAGAGGAACATATGAAAAGCAGGAAGATGTCAAATTTAGATGAAATTACCCTTGTCAAGTTAATGATACACTGTGTGTGACTCAGTCACTTAAAAATGCTGAATAATTGAGAATCAGGAAATGAACCGCCTCCTTAATAAAATAAATAATAGTATCAATAATAACAACACCTGATTTCCAGTGGGGGGAACTTATATGAATGTATGTGAGCATGTATAAATATTCACATCACTCTCACCCATAGACACACATATTTCAATTAAGGCACATAAAGAATCACAGAGCCATTATTTAACATATTAATGTTTCTTTTGCCTAATGAAATATTTTTATTTTTCTAGGTTGGTTTTGCTTGTTCTAAAGAAAGGACCAGTTCCCTAAGCATATAAAAAGCTATTTTCCCCTCCTAAAATGTTATGTTTTGCTGCTTTTTGTTTATAAAAACCCTTTGGTTCTTATTGAAAATGTGCCATATTTGGTTCATATTGAAAATGCATCCAGATAGATCTGTTCTTGAAAAAGCATCAATATTTCACCAAACAACAATGAAAATTTCTCAAAGTTCAACTTCTAATTAAGTCTGTTCATTAGAAACAATGCAACATAAGTGTAAGTGGTAGAATATTTTAGGTTGTCCTGACACAAAAAGGTATTTCTAACCTCATGACAGAATTTGAATCATAGAATCATGAAGTGTGAAAAGACCTCTGAGATCATCAAATCCAATCGATAACCCAACACCGCTGGGTTCCCCACTAAACCATGTCCCCCACGTCATATTCACGTGTTTTTTGCACTTTACAAAGGATGATTTCACCACTTCCCTTGTCAGCCTTTTCCAAAGCCAGACAAGAGTCATCTTTGTAAAAATGGGATGTAAACCTTATGCAAAATAGCTTCAGAGACATCAGAGTATAGTTTTTAAGAGTATTTATTACAAATTCAAATTTTTGTTAGTAGTACGGATATAGGCGAATATACAATAAGTCCATCTATTCCACATAAAGCCAAGAACAGAATCTGGGCTGTAGTGTTAATATTGTCTCACTGCAAATGGAATATTTAAACATAAATCAACCATTGAAGAAATGCAAATTTTGAACAGGTCCTAAGTATAAAAAAAAAAAAAAAAGCTTATTCAATATATCACTAAGAATTTCACAGTGATTAGCTTGAATGTTGAACCTTGCTATCAGCTCTATCAGCTTAATCTCCTTGTCTTTAAAAAGGGGCATATTGCAAATACAATTTTAAATATTTTATGTTTGTATGAAAAGAGGTTAATATTGATCCATAAGACTTTAAATCTGTATTTCTAGTGCAGAGGCTTTTCCTTTGACGTGGATTCACAAACTCATCACCTTAATATTGCAGTGAGAATGCCTTTCCTAATAGCTATTTTTAGGGGTCTCAGGAGGTTATTTGTCTGGGCCTGGTTCTCCTGCTAGGTGCTTGGCACTTTTAGAGCTAGAACAATAATATGGCTTTATTCTTTTTCAACTTTTGAAAATTAATGCTAGATCCTTAAACATTCTGATTGTATAATTTCTCATATTTAGGATGTGCTGTAGACTAGGTTGTACAGATGCAACCAGGATGAATGTTAGGTGTTCCCTTAGGCTGACTAGTTAATCTAGTTAAAGACCTGTATCAAAAGAAGTGCCTGATGCATATTGCAGAAAAATACTTCTTTTTTATTGTACTGCTTTTGGGTACATCATACTGGGAAGACCCTGGGTGATATGTTGAGACTGAAGTTTGATGAATCATAAAAACTGGACTGAAATGCTTTAGAAAAATGGTGCATTCAATATATTTTATGTCTTTTAATAACTCACACACTGTCTGCAGGCATATTTTCACATTAAACTAACATTTAATGACCATGAAAGCAGAGTTCCTGATTTGTTCCAGTAAATAACTGTTTTAATACACCGGACAGCTAATCTTTACGTTCTTTTCTCCTCCATTTTCCTTCAACTTTCTGCTGTGGTGGACCTTCAAAGTAGAAAGACTCTTGTTTAGCAGCTTTATTAAATTTCTCAGTGTCTCACACTCAGAGAAAACCTTCAGGAAAGAGCAGGACACTTTCACAAAGTACTCTGTTGTCTCATGGACAGAGACAGCTCTAGTCCCATTAATTTAAACACAGTCCTGAGATGCTACCTTTTGATTTTAAAAAGGTTAAGTTTAGTTTTATCTGTTTTGACACACATTTGTTAATTAATATTGTCTTCTAGTTAATGTGTCTGAATGATGTTCAATGGATGAAGAAGCAGAGCTGAATTTCTGAGTACTGTCCATGTTGAAATCAGCCTATGATGAAACTATCTATGAAAACCTTAGTATTCAAGCATATTTTTTATCAAAAATTATAGATAAAATACAATATTTATGGGTCACAGTTTAATACTTTTATATGCCAGAATTAAGGTAGCTTACTAGGGTTTTCACGTTTTGAAATATGAATTTTAATATAATTTAATTTTGATGTCTTATTGTGTACAATATTACAGTATTTTGCAGATTTTGATACTACTCTTGTTGCTCCAGAGTTAGGAGGGAATATAGCTTAGCAAATTAATTAGGGCAGGCCTGTTTACTTCAATTAGCAAAATGGTACAGGAGATTTTAAAACTTCAAATATTTTCTAGCCTTCTTTGTGACAATTGCCACCATGTTGATTGGCCTTAAGCACTGGTATTGTGGAACAGGTGCATAAAATAGTGTCCTCACTCTCTTTTAGGAGAAATAGACAGAACTATAAGAAGGACAAGTTTTTAAAAATCTCAACTGCTTGTGAAAAAAATTTTTTTTCAATATATTTATTCTTCGATATTCATATTTTTATGCTGAAATTAAAAAAAAAATCTTTACACAAACAATGTGCCCTATATAATTTTGTAGATAAACTCATTTTCAGCTAAGAAGACATATATAATTCAGAGGACCTAGTGAAGTTCCAAGTAATCATAAAAAGAAACATGTAGGCTATGACTGAGCTACATAAACAAGATATTTACCTGTTACAGATATTTTTCATTCAGTTGTCTAAAAGTTTTTAATGCCCCACCCAAGTACATTTACTTAGAAGAGGCAACCTAATATAAACTGCAAAGAACAGAGATAATTTATAACTCCTTTCTGCCTAAAGCTTTTGGTAAAAACTTGATTGATTGATGAAGTCTGATTGAAATCTTTTTATGACTAAGATGGGTCTGAACTTTAAAAGAAGATTTTATGGATAGTGAATATAATATAATTTTTATATAACACCTCTATGTCACATAATAAAACCAATCCCTTGGAAAACTGGTCTTTGAGTGAAACAGAAGTAATAGAAATCTTTCAAGGAAATGTGGTGTTTATTTTTTGTTTTCTGAGTTTTGATTATCTCATATTACATTCAGGGCTTTAAAAAATGTGAATATGTTGCACAACACTCAAAATAGCTCAAAACTGATTTATTTGTTTATTTATATATTTCATACTTTTATGTATTAAACATAGTTTTGTAAGGCTGGATGCACTTTAAATATATTCACTGATTTAAAAATGGTGTGTTCTATTACTGCTGAGTTCTCTTACACTCTTATAATTTTTTTGACATAAAAAAAGGGGTTTGTTTTATATATTGGTAGGCAAGTCTTGTCACAAATGATATAACAAAAGTGAGCACAGCACAAAATCATTCTAAAACAAATTTTCCTGGTTCAATTTCTGTCATATAACATCACAATATTTGTAGATTTTAAAGCATGTGAAAGTTGTATCATTTACAGTGGGTAGGATTTGTAAAGCAAGGTAGAGAGAGATATAAATAAGATAATTTTAATTTTTGAAAGCAGAAATTGTTATGCTTTTCAGTTAGTTTCCAGATTGACATATACTAAGATTACCCAAGGTGCCAAACACAAGACTTTGAAAGAAAAAAATTGATAAAATAGAAAGATTGGTATTTAATATAGTTAATGTATAAGCTACAATTTAATTTAAATTCTTCATGCAAATATTTTCACCAAGAGATTTTAAAAAGGTCTCCAGTGCCTGATTTTAATTCACTCAAAAAATACAACTCTACCAAAAATCATAATATTATAAAAGTAAAAATTGGGTCAACCTAATTGAAGGTTACCTTCTTAGGTATTGATATGAATGCCACAGTGCTATGTATTGCATGCAACAGGAAACAAAGGCACAATGAGCACTAAGCATGAACCTGAACTTCCCATGAACATTAATAATCCATGGAGAATAGTGCTTACCCACACATTCAAAGAATTGCAGTCACAGCCTTGTGCTGCTCTCACAGAATAATGTATCAGAATTACAGCTCCTACCTGTTCCCTGCAGCGTAGTCCTTATTCATGTTGCCAACGTGCAACAATGGTGGGAGCCCTGCTTTCCTAACTAGCCCTGGGAGAAAATTAAATCCGTGTGAACTTTTTCTAATTCTGATTTAGAAAGCACATGTTTTCATGCCAAGAGAAAGATAATTATGGAAAGATATTGCTATAATAGTCACTATTGTGCTTTAGTGCATGGAGTGTTTATGTATTATTTTTGTATGGATGCAAAGCAGATTATGAACTACAGTTGTGCTTTATGAAAAATTTATGGAAAATGAAGTAAAAGCTGACTTCTTGGGCTTCCTGTAATCAAAATTATTGCATATGCAATAATATTACATTATAAATATTACATTATTAATAACAAAACCACTAACATGACTCAAGAATTTGTATGAACATGTGAAACTGCTTGTTTAAATTCAAGACGTTCTTGGATATATTAATTGGTATTTAAGGGAGATATATAGTACATGGCAAACTATTCCAATCTGACTGCCCAAGTCAGATATTTGATATTACAATATTACAAATAACTTTTGGACTAATGGCAATGGTTGTTTCAAGACCTATATCCATGTCAGAATGGAAGGAAAAAAAGTCCTTTAATTTTTCAAGAGGTATGTGGGAGGAGACATTACTCCTAGTTTCCATGACATTGTCCAATTGGAGCATTTTATGTTAAAAAAAAAAAAAAATCAATATTTTAAAATATTCATTTGCTAATGTTTCCAGTTGCCTTTATCTCTTTGTTTCAGAAAGACCAGAGTAAACAGTAACGCATAAAACCTGCTCCTCTATTTTGCTCTCAAGAGACCCCAACTGGAATGTTGCACCCAGCTCTGGGGTCCCTGGAACAGGAAGGACATGGATTTATTGGAGTAAGTACAGAGGAGGCCACCAAGATGATTAGAGGGATGGAGCACCTCTTCCCAGAGCAAATGCAAACAGAATTGGAAAAGAAGAGGCTTTAGGGTGGCCTAATTGTGACCTTTCAGTAGCTGAAGGGATCCTACAAGAAAGATGACGAGGGACTCTATACAAGAGCATGTAGAGTCAAGACAAGGAGGAATGGCTTCTATCTGAAAGGGCATTAATTTAGATAGATTAAGGAGGGAATACTTCCTGTGAAGGTCAACTGGCATAGATTGCCCAGGGAAGTTGAAAATGCCCCATATTTGGAAGTGTTTAAGGACAGGATGGATGGAGCTCTGAACAACCTGGTCTAATGGAAGGTGTCTGTGCCCATGGCAATGAACCAGAAATCCTCAAGTTTGCATCTAACACAAACCATTTTGTGATTCCATGAAATCATGAAACACGAGAAAGTACGATGAAAATGAATGGATTAGCATGACTCGGTCTAGCACAATAAGCTTGGTATCTTTGTCAAAGTTTAAACTCCATTTCACATTAATACTAGTGATCTGACACTAGACAGAAAGTAAAAAAACCTGCAAATAACTCAAATGTTAAATGAATAGAGAAATATTAGTGTTTTTGTCTAAAAACACTGATGTTTTTAAAATAATGTAATCACAATGTAATGTGCGTTTTGCTATCATCAAATTGTTTTGCAAATTAAAAACTTATTACCCTATTGCACTGTAGAATCAGAGCTCTCATCTGGGGGAATAAAATATTTCCAACCTTTATTAATGTAAGAGATTAAAATGTGTATTAGAAGCTCAGCTGTGTGCAAGAAGCCCATGAGACATAAACTGCCTCAGACTATTTCATTCATAGATGTTGATGGATTTGTTAGGTAATTAGCTATTTCTCACAATTTCAAGGGATGGGGAAAAAAAGCCCCCAAATTGCAAGAGGCACTGATTCCATCTTTATGCCTATCATAAGTGGACAGTTCCTTCAGATAAAACAAAATCTCTACAGCCAGATTTCATTGTCCACTAAGATTTTCATACAAATACTTGGATGTGTTCTTCAACTTTGTCACTCATGCCTTGGAAGAGGTCCCCATAGGTGTTCACAATGTTACAGCTTCATCCTATTCAAAATCTATCATTAGAACACACTTTTGCCATCACATTCATAGGAATAAGTTGGTACCTCTGGAGGGTCTCCCTGTTCCATGGGAAATTTCTATCAGGCAGCCCTAGGGTGTTCAGGTTCCTGAGTGTAAGCTTCTATCACTCCATTTTTAGAGAATTTACCTGAACCTGCCCACTGCTCACCATTTTTCTTCAAGGAGGACTACTTTGCAGATGTCTTCAGTATTTCTGGAAACAAATGTGAGAGAAGAAAAAGAGCAAAGATTCTAGTCACAGGCAGATAATTCAGAAAAATAAGGCCTGTATCTGAAGAGAACAGCAGCAAAGGGTATGAAGAAGTGGACTGATGATGGAACTAGGGCTCCAGTTCTCAAATACACATGAAGAGAGGTAAGGAGATTCTGAATTGTCTGACAGGAGTCTCTATTGTAGCCATTGAACTCAGGATAAAGCATTTAATATAAAGATGTAATTGTGCTAAAACTGTTTAGCAATGTGTATTTTTAACATAAGTCACAATAATGCAGATATGAGAGAGGGATGAAAGATACTCTCAGAGACAAATTTTGCCACAGAATTTAGATGTGCTTCCTTGAGCTTTTTTGTTATGGCAAGTATTAACATCATTATCATGGGAACCTGTAAATTCTGTCAGAGAAAGATGCTTAAACTAGAAGTTCATTTCAATGGGATTTAAACAGGATCTGCTGTCTACTCAACTTTTCTCTTATCAATTCAGGTCTTAAAAGCATAATTTTTATACATTAATTCATTTTCTTTGGAGACTTTAGTTTTTTAGTACATTAAGTATTTAGAATTAAATGACAGCAGTTGTTCAAAAGATTAGGCCAGCAGCTGAGTTTTGTTCCAGTATATTTGTTCATTGTACAGAAAACTGCACACTTTCGTGTGTAATGTTATTTTATGTTATCAGAATAATAATCTTGAAGGCTGAAGGTTTGGCCATTTGCAGCAGTTGTTCCAGCTATGATTCCTCAGCTGGCTGTCTGACTATCCCCTGCTTATCACTTCTTCATGGCCTGCTACTTCATGACATTTCAATTTGATGAGTGTATATTTCTTTCGTTTTTATGTACACCTGGTTTTGCATGGGCTTTTTTTAATCCTTTTTAAATGTCTCTTTTTCACATGATGCTTCATTCCATTTATTTTTCTGTCTTCATCTGTACCATTCCAGATGAACCCTTCAGGTGCTGACATCAAGAAAAACATTGTGAACTGAATCTCTGTTATATTACAGATAGCACTGATTAGCCTTTAGCACCATAAATCACTAACTACTTATTCCTATGCCATGCCTGTGTTTTTAACAAATAGGTGCTCATGAAAAGCTAAATGTTCAGTTTCTGGAGGATTAATACCTGGGGACCAATCTTTTCTGCATCATTTGAAATGAAGCTGTAGTGGTGCATATATGATTCGGCCGTCACATATAAATCAACGTGTCTAGACACTTTGGCTTCAGGAGCTGAAAAAAAAGTGATTGAATTCTGCTTTTAGAATAATTTCTAATTCTAAGTAGCCCCCAAATATAAAAGAATAAATTCTTATGGTACTAATGGTACTAATTAGTGTACTTGTTGCTGTGGTTGGTTTTATGGACCATTTTAATACAGTTTGTGTGATGGGTTTGCTTTTGTGATATATATTTGAAACAAAGCTGGTGTAGTGTGGCAATCATTGTACTGAAGGCATGTTACTCCATAACAAAATAATTATCACAGGTAGAAATTAAAGACAAGCAAAAGGAATGCATAAAGAATAGAACTGAGAGACACAGGATGTAATCGTCAATTTTGCATAGAAAATGTGTTTTATGATATGAAGTTGTTGCTTTGAAATTTGTAACTTCAGCAAGTGATCTGTTTATAATCAGAAGAGTTTCTTTGGTCAACATATATTAATTTTAAAGTTTTTTCCAAGACAGGCTGCAGGATGCATGCATTGCATTGAGAACTGAGAACTGAGATAGTATTGAGGTGACTTAAAAGAAAAAATATTTAGCTAAAATAAGAATGTATGGAAAACTGGAAACTCATGCACAATTTTAATGAGGAATTTAAAAAGTAAGAATTTCAAAAAAAGAGATCCTGAAAGGATAGATTACTAATTTATTTTGTAGGATTTGTACACTGATTTATTTCATTAACTCACTTCCTGTGGAAAACATTTGCTAAACAATTTATTTTGACTTTGAGGAATAAGAGTATAACATTGATGGGTTATAAATTAGAAGCCTCACCATGGCAACCTAAAAAGGAATCAGTTCTTCAGAACTGTCAGAGCTCCCACTGCTGCTACTCTTGCTCAAGAGAAACCTGCTGTCTCAACTTACTGTGCTTTTGGGCTTATTTCTGAAGGTCAGACTACAGTCAAGGTTTTTTTCTCTTAAAAAGAAGGGAATTAGTGATACTCCCAGGAGGGGTAAAAAACAAATCCAATATGTGTTGCTACTGTTGGAGTTATAATATGAAAAATAATTAGAGTATAAAATTCAGCACCTTGGGATATGGCAAAGAACTGGCAAAATTTCAACAAGTACTTAGGAAAAAAATGAACCTTTGGTCATACCTTGCTCTTTTGCAACAGAAACAATTTACCAGTGGTGGTCCAGCAGAGAGGTAGCAGTGACAGCTCCAAAACCAAGAAAAAAGTCTCTGGGTTTATTGAAAAACTGTACAGGCATATGATGCATTGCCATGCTGGCTGGATGTCAGATAAATCTTAAAGAAATCTAACTGAACAAGTTGTTGAATGACAAGAAAAACATAAGAGATAATTAATTTTTTTTTCTTTTTAATGAATATTGGTGCTGGTAGTCAAGCTTCAGAAGAAAATGAACCACAGAAATGTCATTATGAATATCTGCTCAAAAAATAACCCAAAATAATCACTGTCAAACAAAATTATTGAATTCCCCTCTATGTAGAATCGTCCGTGGGTTTTTTTATGCAAGTACAACACAGAGAGTGTTCATAGACATGAGGTCATTGTTCTCAAATCAGTAACTGCATATCTTAGTTATATCAAACAAGGGAGAGGAAACCATCTTGAGAAAGGATGTGTTTGGGAAAAAACCCAAATGATTTATATCGCTTGAAGGATTTATCACTCATGAATGTAGAGATCCCAGGTGATGGTCAATAAATACATCTGTAAAGAAAAAATAAAAGTAAATATAAAATTAGATTTCTGCTTTTATTTATAGAGAGCTGAAGTATCTACCTGTGTAGAAAGAATGTCAGAAGTGAAACCTGTGACATTTCCAGAGATCAAATCTTGATTTTATGTGTCACACTAGAGCTTCAAAAAAAAGACACATATAGTTCTGTAAATATGAAATTTCATCAGTATCTGAAACTTTCAGGTTTCAGTATTTTTAAAGACAGTCTTAGAAACAGGGAAAAGAATCCCATTGTTAACAAGGTCAGTTGCAAAATAAATCAGCTGATTTACACATTTCTTTAGAAAGGGCCAAGAGTGCACTGTAAAAGAGGTGTAACTTACGAGAGTCTGTCGGCATTTTTCTTCATGTCACTCAAAATTTCCTCCTGCCCTCATTTTGCTTTTTTATCTTGCAATAGCAAGCCAGGAAGGGAAATGAACTTCCAAATTTATCTGACTTTGTATTTGCACTAGATTCAAGTGACTCCAGTGATTTGATGTGGCATGTTGATTACAGTCGCATGACAAGGAGAAAAAGACTCAGAGGGAAAAATGTGGTTTCTTTCACAGAACCTATGTAACTTAGTGTATAAATCAGAATAGGCACACAGAAATTGTTTTGTTATACAATTATATTGCATTGCTATTATATCTGTTTGACAAAACTAGAAATAAACCATGATTGTAAGAAATAGTTTCAGTGAAATAACATTACTAACTTTATCCTTATTTCACCTTTTCTGAAATAGAATATATTTTGTGGGTTGAGGGTAGTACAGCCCCAGTCCATGATTCTTTGAAAGTTTCATAATAACTTGCTCGGCGTGAGCTTTTATACAAAATTCCGTTTGAAATATTTTAGTGAATAAATAAATGTATTTATGGCCTGCAATATTTGTAATAGGTGTATTGAAACATGCCAGTAGCTCACCAAGAGACTAAAACAACACCACCTTTGGCATTGTTAAGAAAATTTTCTATTTATTTAACACTGACAAATTGTATGTTACCTTTCATAATGAAGAGAAGAAGTGGTACAGTGTAACAGATGCAAAATACTGTGACCCTTCTAGATTTTAAGAAGCTGCTATGCAAGGCAGCTTCAAGAGTCAAGAGAAAGCTGTGTGTTGACTTCATTGCAACAGTGCCAAATAGTATCCAGCAGTCTTTGGAATCACCATAATGAAGGATATTATTATTTCCTGTAATATTTTCCTTTTTCCAGTAGTAAAATCCAATCCCACCACTGGGTAATAGTCTATTTTAAAGGTTTGTTATTGAAGAGATGAAGAGAAATAGTTGTAAATTTCAGAAACATCTTGAAATTTACAGGTTGAAAAATATTTGTATTATTATTTTGAATTACAAAGTGTCACAACTGAAGATTTATGAGCTATTCTCAAAAAGTGCATGATGAAATTTATGACTGGAATATCTGTGTTAACATGCTTGATTTATAAGGACTAGTTACATTATTAAAAGTATCAAATAGAGCAACAAATGAAATTAATGCTTTTTTCTTTGAGCAATTAGAAAATTACTTCCCATAACTTTGGAGATGATGAAAGTCTTCCACTACACTTGCTTGTATCTTTTCTAGCCTTTCAGTTTTATACCTTTGCTTCATTCTCTGTATAAATTTGTACCTGATGGTACATATATTCAATTCCATTTTTAAAACACATGAAACCATGTACAAGCGTTTTGCTAGATATTTTGCCACACCAAGAAAAAAGGAGCTTCTCAGTGCTCAACAACTTCCAGTCCCTGAAAATTCTTTAAAAGTGGTAACATTTTCAGATGTGGACAAACTACACAGAAGTGCTCCTAATCATGAGATGTGGTCACATCAGAATACAGCCAAAGTAAGTTACTTCCCATTGCACTTTCCAACTGAGTTTATTTTACGTGGTGTAGATATAACGAGAATGCATGTTGGCAATCACAGCACAGACTTAGAATTGGGAGAATTAGAAAATTATAAACTGTGTGTGGTATGTCTGTATTCTGAAAAAAATAAAAGCTGTTCTGACTAGTGGACTACTTATTGCTAGAGAGAAAGGAAGAGGATTCTGTTGGAAAGCTAATTTATGTTAATTCTATCAGAATGCAGCACCTCTCTATAATACCTTGTTCAAAGAGAAAAATGTGTTGTTAATCATAAACAGCCCTGTCTCCCTGCCTGAATGATCACTACTGTGAAACACTGCAGCTGTGTGTTTTGTTAGGAAATGTAAAAGAGGAAACAGAAGTGACAAGATATGAACATACACACCTTTGGTCTGACCTGCTCTTATAATTTCTGTGTTTTGTAATACAAAATATGAATTTGTTATTCACCAAGCTCAGACTTTATGGATCTTTTTGGAGAGCAAAATGTTGATTAGTTCCTTTTAGTTTCATTTTAACAGATCTGAGTTGAGTTTCTAGGCAGGGAAGACAACATGTCTTGGAAGCATTTCTCCAGCTTACCTGATTTTTGTCACTGTCAAACAGAAAGTACCTACAGTCTGTTTTAAACATTCTAGAACAAAAAATAACATTAAAAAATGGATATTAAGAGTGTGTGGTGAAACAATTATCTATATTCTTCTCTCAGGGGATCCAGGCGCTTTCAGCCCTTTGAGTTACTCCCTACATCATATATTCCTTGTATGAAATAGATCTGGAGTAAAGAAACTTCCCAGTTATTACTGAGTTATGAATGAGATACAATAATTCAGCAGGAAATTTATATTCTATGGCCTTTCTGCAGCGCTTTAAATGATTATGCCTTCAGGCAGCAATGTAAAGTCATTCCACCACACTTCATATGCCAATATTGTTACATAGATGGGTCATCTCCTGCTATCAACACATTGCTACATAGCTTATTTGAAATGTCTTTAAACAAGAGACAGCTTATTTGAAATGTCTTTAAACAAGAGACATCATCTTCAGGTGAACACCAAAGGGGCAAAATCACTGATACATTGACAAATGCTTTTTAGACCACTTCTGCCTGTGTGACCTGGTTTGTGTTTCTCCTTAACTGTATTTGCTTGGCTGTAAATTTGCTTGGTGTGTACAAAGCTTACTTACAGAAAATGTGAAAGGAGGTGGTGTTTCCTTCCTCTTCTCATATCCTGGAGAGGCTGCAGGGACAGGGCAGCTGCAGGGCTAGAAGGTGAACTCTGAACTTACTCTAGGAAGCCTGATCTTTTAACATCACCACATAAGGTGAGCAAGCTTTTGCCAGCATTTTGACAATAGTTTTCTACATGGAAAGATTCTGCATTGTGGGGGAGCAGTTTGTCCTGGCTAACCACATCATTATCATCATCATCATCATCATCATCATCATCATCATCATCATCATCATC
>CM031858.1:96787291-96839968 GCA_018697195.1 Certhia americana | reverse complement strand
TCATCATCATCATCATCATCATCATCATCATCATCATCATCATCATCGTGGTTTTCTGAATTACAGTCCAGTGCCTTTCCCAGAAGATGGTGGCTGAAAAAAAATTACAACATTCACTACCAGCCTTTGAGTTAAGTGGACAATACAAGCCTTAATTCTAATGTATTTTCTTTGCAGTAGTAGAGTTAGTTTCTATTAGAGGTCCTCTCCTAGTCTTCCTCTTTCGTTTTCCTCTTTTCCTCCATTTTTACCCCAGTATGAGCATTTTTGTTCTGCTTATTAAACATGAAAAAATGTTATTAGTAAAGTTGGCACTATCAACATTAAAAAAACCCAAACTTATCATGTCACTGCCAGCTCCTGAAAATGCACAATGCAATGTTGCCATTCATTGTGATCCATTCCAAACTGGAAATTAGAAAGCTTTTGTTTGTGTGTATGTTTGCATGAATGCATTGTGTGCATATACAAATAGTCAGCTAGCTAGCTGGGTAGATATGTATATATTACTTTTTCATGGCTGTGAACTTACTGCTTCATGATAAAAATTGTCCATGGTGAGAAATTGTATTTTAAAGAGAATGAGAATGCAGACAAATAATTCTTCACCTTTAAGTCTTACACCTATTTTTGTCTCACCTTCTTGGCTTCCACACAGCTTATATACAGAGGAGACTTTTTTCCCTCAAGAATTTTAAATAATGTTATCAAAAACCTAGCCTTAACTTTTAAGAATTTAGAAATCAGCAGTTTTCCTAAATTGCTTTAATTCTCTGGAGATCCCCAGCTCTACCTTTCCCCCCTCTTTGTTCTTGCTGTCTTTGTTAAGTCCCATTTAACTGAGTGATAGCTTTAATAAACACTGAACTCAGTCACAGGTTGAAATTGCACATGGAAAGGAAAAGGCATTCGTGAACTTTGTTTTAAATGCCAGCTTTCAAATCGTGGCTCGCACACATTCCTTTAATATTTCAATGCCTTGCTGTCAGTCTTCAGTTTTCTGCCAATGACTTTCTGCCAAATAGTGATTTGTCAAGTAAGCTTTTCACAGAATCTTGTAAAGCTCTTTCAGCGGTGTGTATAAGGCTGTCTAAAATGCAGATCAGACAACAATTTCATGACTGAAGAAGTAGCTTTAAAGGGAAAAAAAATCCAGGGATTATTTAAGAAGAGGGGTATTAATTCTGCATTATGTAGTCTAATTCAACACAGAGAGTAGTGCCATTGAACTTTATTATTTTAGGCCTGGACATCAGCTTTGACTGTGTATGGTAACCCAGATCATGATATCATAGAAGTATGGAATGCTTTGCAACAAAAGAGAACTTGAAAGATCCTCTAATTCCAACCCTATTGCCATGGGATGGGCAGGGACACCTTCCATTAGACCACATTGCTCAGAACTCCATCCATCCTGGCCTTAAACATTTCCAGAGATGGGGCAACCACAACTTCCCTGGCAACATGTTCCAGTGCCTCACTACTCTCAAAGTCAAGAATTTCTTCACAATATCTATTCTAAACTGATGGCCTTTCAGTTTGAATCCATTGTCCCTTGCTCTGTGGGACACACTCTAGTAAATAGTATCCATCTTTCCTGTGGGCTCCCTTCGGGTACTGGAGGGGTGCAATTAAGTCACCCTAAAGCCTTCTCTTTTCCAGGCTGAACAATTCCAATTCTATTTGCTTTTCCTTTTGGAAGAAGTGCACCATACCTCTAACTATCTTGGTGGTCCTTCTCTGGCTCACTCCAACAGGTCCATGTCTTTTTTGTCCTGAGTATCTCCAAGCTGGATGCAGCCCAGGACACAACTGGCTTTCTGGGCTGCAAGTGAACAGTGTTGGGTCACAGGCAGCATTTCACCCACCAGCACCCCCATGTCTTCCTCAGCAAGACTGCTTTTCCTATATCCCCTTCCACTTAAGAAAGCAATACATGCTTTTTTCTGGCTTGTTAGTTTGAGGATGCATTGTGGCATTGATAAGACAAATAACAGCACAAGAAGTTCTACCAAAGAGCACTTCAGACGAGCTCTGACAGCACATGGGTCCTTTTGCCTGTTTAATATATGGTGTCCTCAGACCTCACAGACCTTCATATTTCTGAAGCACCCGTAGTGGTAGAATGCTTTCTGAACTCTTTGACTATGCCAAAAATTGAAAAGGCTGCTATAGGACAATTACCTGGGTTTAACATTCTGTTGTGAAGGGAAGAGGCAGCTTTCAAGCAGTACAACACTTAGGGCTGTCCTCTCTTTTTTTTAGCAATACACTTCAAGGCCTCTCTGAAGATACAATAAGAGAAGGAGAAATATTTCACCAAGGAAAATTTCTTTTTCTTGATATTTCCTTTATTTCAATTATGATACAACATATATTTACAGAATGAAGCACTTAAGCACTGGTACTAAGAACTCATGGAGCAGGCTGCATATTTCCTCTGTTAGTCCTATTATCTCAGGCATTAGCATGATCAGAACAGGAAAAAAAGGACTTTTATTTTAAAATTTTTATAAAGAAATTTCTGAAATTTCTTCTAAAATAGACTAATATTTTCTTTGGAAAAATAAATCAGATGTGCCAAAATATTGCTTTACTGAGACTTTTAAAGATGAAGTGTTTTGTGTCTTAACTGTGGCATTTCTGAATGCTTTTCAGCTTTTGTAATTCTTTAATTTCCTGTCAGAATGAAACTGAAATGTGAACCATCCCCCCTCCTGCCAATGTAATTTTTGCCATAGAAAGTACTTGAATCTGCTTCTGTTTAAATAAAAAGGAACCCTAGTTTCATGGGGAGGAAGTAAAAAGATGGTTCCATGACAGGTTCACAATCTGCATAATTGATAAACCAGGACTGAGGTCTGCATGGTGCAAAACACTTTCCATTCAGTTTTAATATAAGAAGTTTATCCATCCTTTCAATATAATATTCCTAGCATTCCAGATTTAATCAACTATTAATAAATATTAATTATGTATGTAATGCAAATAATAGAAATGCACTTTGGTATCCTGCACATCATGAACATTTTTTCATCTATTATTCATTAGTAATTCAGATTGATAAAACTTCTTTTAGTTGTTTTTCTGCATTTTTCCACATGGATCTATGACTCTTTCATTGCCTAATTTGTTGAATACATATCAACACTTTTTTTCTAAATTTGTAAGCTAGCTGATGGCTTCCATGAATTAGTGTTACTTCTCTTACATCTACTGACAGTTTTCCTGAAGTATTAGCTTTCTTTTTTGATGGATTAAGATATTGGAACTATAAAAATTATTTTCTCTGTCACATGAATATGAACATCCTCATGGCATATGTGCAACTTAAATTGCACAGAAACTAAAATGAAAAAACTGTGGAATATTATTGTATATTACAGGAGAAAATTCTGATATCCTATATTTGCTATAATCAGTATAGAAATTTCTATAAATGTAGTTTCCCTTCCTTTAGCTGAAAAAGTAAAAGGTAAAAAGAAAGTAAAATTTAAAAGGGAAATTTTCCCAAGTGTGATTTTTCTCCTAGGGCACCACATAGTAGTTTATTAAACACATAATCTACTCAAAAACATTTTGTCACTCACCAAGTGAAATGTTGTATTTCAGTGAGTTAAAGAAACAACACAGTATCCCCACATGGGAGTTTAATCAATTTAACCAGTCAGCAATCTTGCTAGACCAGCAGGTGTTTGGCAAGAAACTGCACAAAACAAGTCTCATTAATGCAGGGCATAGTTTATCTTATTTGAGTGCAGAGAGGGTTTCATTTGCATATAAAATCCTTTCAGGTTGAACAGTTTAATTATTACTAGTACCATTTATGTTTTTATAAGTACAAATAATACCTGTGGTTTCTTAAAACAACATACAATATTTGAATCAAATTAAAAATAGTACAAAATTTTAAAGAGTTGATTCTCATTGGCCTAAAAATATTTTTTCCTCGTAGATTTTTATCATCAAAATATTTGTATATTTTGAATATCCACAATTATTTTCCCTATCAGAACTTAAATTATTAGTATAAAAAGAAACTTTCCCCCACCCCTGATGTTAACTCTTTATCAAGAACAATTTTGAGCATCATTTTTGTTGGATGACTTTAAGATACAAACTGAAGTACAAAGTCTAAGATAGATCTAGTGCTTCTCAAAGGTAAGATTACAGAAACATACAGAATTTTGTATCCTTTACTAAGACTAATGATTCAGCCTTTTATCTTTGCATTAGTCTTATCATTATCAATACTATTTTATGAACTATTGTCATTTCCAGTTACAAGTCAACTTTTTATTCATTGATTCTATTCAGCAATTTAGAGAAAAATATAATTGTTAAAAAATATTTACAGAGAATATAGATTTAGATGGTTCTAAATTTATTAGATTAGATTAGATTCCTCTATTTTCTAGAGGAAAATTTCAATACCACCTAAGATTTGGATACTTATTTGGATATTTATTTGGATAAATAGATGCAAAAATATTGCCACATGGATATTTATCATGTGTGTTGTATCTGAAAGGAATACATCTGGGGAATAGTGGTTGGTTTAAGATGCTTTTGGAGGCTTTGTGTAATAGTGGATAGGCAATAGTCACTGAACAATCACATTTAGAAAAATATTTACTGTGTGAACAGTTTTCCCCTTAAAAAAACATCTCCCTGATGAACAGAAAGTGTTAGATACTAAAGATGTTGTTTCAGATGTCTTTTATTTAACTAGTTTATCATACCACTCCTTAGCATACTGGTTCATGTCTACTACACTCTTTGTGTCTTACCCGTATGGGAAGAAACCACCAGTGCTTTATAAGCTTTTTTCTCCTCATGATGACCTTGTGTTGTTAAGTGACACTGCTTAATTTTTACAGAATTCTGCTACATTGTAGCTAAGTTTAAGCTACAAGTACTCACAGATCAAGTGGGGTAACAACTCCTCCATATCCTTTAAAGTCCTCAATTGACTTCTTAGGCTGTCCTTTGCAAACAGCTTAAATTCTCCTTCAGCTTCAGAAAAATGTAAAGCTTTTCTAAAGCCTTGAAATTTCATTTATTTGAAATTTCTCAGTAGGCTGAGGAAATCCTACTGCTATTTGAACAGATTGTCAGCTATCTATGCCTACTTCACAATATTTTGTCTAGTTTTTCATCATAACTAACCCTGATAAATATCCTGAGCCTGAAAATCTTTGTAAAACACTCCTTCCTATTTCTGATTAATCCCTAGTGTTTGTATTCCAGGTAGCTTTGTTGCTGTTATATCAAATCACATCTGCCTCTACATGTTTTAGTCTTCTTTTCTACCAGTAAAATAACTTGTGAAAACATCTTTCTGTTTTTATCTGAAGCAGTCTGTTCATGTCTACTTCCCACATTTTCCATTTTTTGGACATACCCAAGGCTCAAAGAGAGACAACTGATTTCCTCCTGTGTCAGATGCACTGGCAGTGCTACAGAATAGGCTGTTTTTCATGGCTGTGACAGATAAAACCATGGGATCCAGATTTTTTTTGCTCCCTAGTCTTTTCAATAAGAAATACAAACAGTACAGGAAGCTTCATGCAGATTGTGAAATGGCTGTTTCAGTGCTGCATGGACCACGTTTTCAGTCAGGGTAAGTTTGAGAATTATTTTGCAGTCCATCCCTTCTGCTTCATTCAGAAAAAATGATGGTCTGTCCACACTCTTACAGACACATGTCCCCTTTGTTTGCCAGGAGCTGGAAAACTTTTGACCAATACACATTCCAGCAGCATGAGATCCAGTTAGAGACTATGGTTCCGTTTTAGTTTTTACTAACAAAGCAGTGTGATATACCCTGCTTTCTTTATAGTCAATCCAAGATGTTTGCAAAAGAAGAGGAATTAAACACATAATTTCTCCTTCTTCTTAGTATTAAACCTAATCTCACTGGAAATATTGTACTTTTAACGTAGAGTGATTGTTTCAAATGATCATTTTTTTCTGGAGCTCTCCAATATTCTGAGCTGTTGATGACAGCCTTATGTTCTTTCCTCTTTCCCCATGGTTTCTCCTCTCCTTTCCCACTGTTTAATTGTAAACTTGCAGCAATTTTCTTGATGCTTAGGAACTGTGAATAGTCTGAAACTTGAACACTTGCTAATTAATCAATCTATCTTGAAAAACAAATAAATTAATTTTATACTAGAAATAGCTTGAATATAAAATATGATCAAATTTATAGTAGCTAAAAGATTATAAGATTTTTCCATCAGTTCTACAAGCATCTCAGGAATATGGATCACATTGATCACTCTCAGTAGTGTATGTAAATATCTGGGACTTTAAGTTTAGTACTTCGTGCAAGAAATAAATAAATTTGATACGGAATTTCAGAAGCACTCAAGTGTTCAAAAAAATCCATCTTCATTATTACTAAAGAAGAGATTTCACTCATGAATATTTTTCTTTTTTTAATGCAAAAGTAAATCTGAGATATCCTGATAGACTAAGAACCCTTTGAGGGCTATAGGGAGACCATTCTTGGTTAGGCAAGGCCCTTTTGTAAGCTCCTGCAAATTATTTATTATTAATGCATAGTTTTCTTTACTGTAAATAGATAATGAATCTCAGAGATTTTTCTCTTAGGTGTGATCTGATTTATATTAAAATGAGGTTATGATCATTATGTCTGAATGGCAAAGGAATACAAAATTAAATATTAATCTCTTTTGGTATGTATTTCCATATGCCTCTTGGTCCTTCTCTCTTGCTTTATAATTTGGAGAAATTTATTATGATTGTTTTGTGTTTGAAGAAATATTTGAGGAAAATGAAACCAATCTATCAATCTATCAAACTATATAGTTTTATAACTATAAAACATATTTGATTCTAAAATAAAGTTCTGTTTCTTCTTGAGCTTAACTTGCTTTTTGAGTTTATCTTGTGTTTCAGAGTAACTAAATTCTTCTGTTTAAGATATGCCATGAATATATCTGAAGAATATCTAACAAATGCTTAAACCATACCAATACTTCTTCTAAACCAGGCTTGTTTTGTACAGCATTAAAAATTAATTTTTCCTTAGATTTCCTTAAAAGAGATGGGAATTCCTGTGGGTTTCTTTTGTACATGTAATTATTTACTGATTTATTTACCAATTTCAAACTCCAATAGTGGTGAACAAGACTATTCTAATAATATTGAGTTATTCAAGTTACTAGAGGACAATTGAATACATATTCACTATAAGGTGAAAGGTACCAGAGAATACAATTTAAATATTTCAATTTATTATAGGATAGCTGTCCATTTTCCTCTCATACTGGAATGACCTGCAGTAATAATGAATTTCTTTACCATTTTATGTCTTTTTATCTTTATTAAAATCATTTTTTTTTTTTTCAGTTTTTTTTTTTTTTTTTTTTAATTTTTAGTGTTAATTGGAATGATAAATTCTGTAGGAAAAAAATTGCTGTTAATAGGGACCTGAATTTTTATGCATTCCAAATCCCCCTTATTTATCTCTTTTTGCTTCTTTACCACTGCAGTTTCTTTTCCTGTTTTCTTTCTTCTTTATTCTCATGGTATCTGATCAAGACAACTGCCTAACGGATAAATACTACATTTGGTGGAGGTGTTAGAATCTAAATGAGGGATTGGCCACCACAACACCATGTCCTCTGGCAGGTATTTAAACACTTTTAATAGATGCCTCTAAAAACACCAAGAATTCTTGTGGCATCTTGAAAGCTTGTAATCTGTGAAATGAATAAAGTAGCATATACCCCGCCAACAAGTCATCTCTGGAATTCTGAAAGGCCTTTGACATGGTTCCCTCCCAGAAGCCTTCACTCTAAATCAGAGACATGGATTTGATGGATGGACTGTTCAGTGGATGAAGATTGAAAGCAGCCCTGCTGAGAAGGACTTGGGAGGACTATTGGGTGAAAAGCTGGATGTGATCGAGGAATGTGCACTTACAGCCCAAGAAAGCCAACAGTACATGGGCTGCATCCAAAGCAGTGTGGCCAGCAGGAGGAGGGAGGTGATTCTGCCCCTCTCTCTTCTCTGGTAAAACCCCACCTGGAGCACTGAGTCCAGCTCTGGGGTAACTGCTGTTTCTTACAAGAAAGACATGGACCTCCTGGACCCATTCCAGATGAGGGATGGTTCTGTTGATGGTTCATCATCTAGAGTTGATGCTGTTCATCCTGGGGAAGGGTCTGGGGAGACTTTATGTCAGCCTCCTAGTGCGTAAAGGGGGGCCATAAGAAAGATGTGTACAAATGTTTTAGCAACAATAGGACAATGGATATTTTTTTTTACATAAAGAGGATAGATTTAGGCTAAATAGAAAGAAGAAATTTTTGCAGTGAGGGTGATGAAACACTGTCACAGGTTGCCCAGAGAAGTGGTAGATGCCACATCCCTGGAAACACTCAACATCAGGTTGGACCTGAGTAATCCAATGTATCTATGTTTTACATAACAAAATTTCTAAAAAATAATATTTATGGAAGAGTACTTATTTTCAGCTGAAAGAGATACATAAAAAATATAACTTGTATTATGGACACACAGACATTTATGCGTTGGCAAGCTGTGTTTTCAATGCCATTTGTCATAAACTTCAGGTCCTTTTTGTCCAGAAAGGGTTTTCAAATCAGATGGTTTTGTTCATTTGTTTGAAGTAAAAACATAATATACCAGAACAAATAGTAAGCACAAACATTTAAAATAAAGTTGGCTTACTGAGCACAGACTGCCAGGAATAATCTTTTGTTTCAATTAATCCCACTTCCCAGAAAGACAAGCACATTATTTCTGGCTTAAGTGTATCAAGTTCCTTGCTCATGCTACACTGATAGATCTGTTGTTAGGAACCACAGGTTTATCCTTCTAAATGTGCGTTTATACACTCTAGTGAAGCCACATTTTGCTTCTTATTTTTGATCCATTGTACAGATTGAAAACTCCTCTAGCAACTCACATTGATGTATTTTCTTCTCTAAAATCATGTGATTGCTATTGGACTAGACTGTGAAATGGTGCTAGGAATAGATTCAACTATTGTAGAAAAAGTTCTCTGGGACAATTAAATGCTACATTTTCTGTTGCCATTAGATCTGACAGAATAATTTCACTAATTTATGTTATCACCTCTTGTGATCTCAATGTTGTTGAATGTGGTGCTAGTTACAAATCAATATCAATTAACCTGAGTATAGATTTCTGTCCTTGAATTCACTAAATCATTCATTACATCTGCTTTAATAATAGACCTAAACAAATGCACCTGATACATACAAAATGCAAGTGTAGGGCTCTAATAGTTATACAGACTGATATAGTTATCTGAATGAGATATTCCCTGCATTATTCAATTTTTGAGTAATTTAGAATTGCATGCTATTTTTTAGATAAGGTAATTGGCTACCAAGATCCTGTGAGATATACAGTTATGTAATTATGGATGCAGAAGCAAACTTGCCTAGAAGCTTTTCTGCATCATTTGCAAACAATATTTTAGAGTTAGAGTAGTTAATCCAGTAAAATTCAAGATAGTGTTAAATTAAGACTGAAATGCACATATAAAAGAGTATATTTCCCATCAAGAAGTATGAAAGTCCCAGACTTTCCCCCTCAATTTATTCTGATTTTTTATTTTTTAAATGGAAAGTTACCTTTAAGAAGTTGCACCTTTAAGCAATCTTTCTTGGATAATATGCTCAGGGCATTGTGATACAGTTCAATAGACAAGGTCAACAGATATTGAAATTGCAACAATTAATTATTATATCTGGATCCATGAGTGGTGGTTATGTATTTTTTTACTCTTATTATTTACTTTTCCTTTTACATTTTTAAGTGACATTTTTATGTTTTTGTATTGCTGTATTACAATATACAATAACCAAAATGGCTACTTACCTGCTTTCCTTTGCAATTAAATTGTTCTATAATAAAACCTATATAAATATAGATATATATTTACAAACACTGATAATTCAAAGTTGTTTCACTCTAATCTACCCCAAGGGATCTATTATCTAGGACCTGTATTACCCTCACATCATGGGGTGATTCATAAGAGATATAGGTGGAAGAGTAAATGTTTTCTATCTGGTGGTGCAGAATACAGGTGAAAGAATAAACTAAATGAGCTGCTTTATATTGAAACCAGATATTTTAGTTTCATCCAGTCATGGCCTAGCTTGACTATGTTTTAACCATTTTAGTTTTCCTTCTGGGGACGAAGAGCAAACATTTCTCAAAATAAACCTGTTTAAGTTTTCTGTCTGTTTAAACATTCACCAGTAAGAAAATAATCAGAATTGTCTCACGTCTGTGCTCCCATAAGGATCTACAGTTTCTTAGTTATTATTTTATTCAGAACTATGTCTGACTGTTTCTCCAGTAAAATTAGACTAGTAGTGAGTCTCTCCCAGCTGCTGATGTAACTGATTCTACATCTCTCCTCTCCTTGTTAAATTTTAGAACAATGATCTGCTGCTTCATACAAGAGGAATACCTGATTCGATTGTGACCTGCCACAGGTCTTATGGAAGTGCATAGCCTGGAGACTCAGGGTGTGAGGGAGTCAAGACACAATCTCTCTTTATGAATTCCTCCTGATCTGGGATGTTATAGCAGTCAAGAAACTTATTTTCTGACACTTCTCTCTCTCTGAGTAACTTATGGGGAGTTTAGGTACGTGTCTCATCTGCTACAAGAACAGTGCATTTAAAAACTGCTTTCAGTGATGAAGAATGAATTAACTTAAACCTCCAATGAATTTTAGCTTTAGTTTGTTAATTCACTGTCTGCATTTTCTTCACCAAAATTTCATCTCATATTGACTTACTCAGGGTAAACCTCTTTCTTTCAAATGGGCACAGAGGTATTTGGAACACTAGAAAATTGACCTATGCAATAAGAGCTTTTTAGAATATCAGACAATGTGCTATCTAGGACTTGTAATTTTTTTACACAGAAATAGCCCACAAAAGAGAACTGGACAGGAAAGATCTATTGAGTGTCAATTAGGTTTGAGGTTCAATGACAGGATATAATATGAACCACTTTGTGTACAAATGTTCCAATTGATTTTCTGTTTAACAATATTGTCTTCATCCAGCAATTACTGTCTACTGATATTTTTTTTCCCTTTAATGACATATATAGATTAATTTTCTGTGTTTTCCTGAATGTTCTGCCTTTTTGAGCTTACATTGCTCTGATTTTCATACAAAATTATTGTGATCTGCAACATCACTTTTTCTAAATTCCTTGTATTTCAATAAGGGGCTAAAGTCATTTATCAAAAATGTTACTAATCCACATCGAATTTCAGGAAAGCAGTTCACTTGCATCCCAGTGGAAGAGAATCTTCAGTCTCTCAAAGAAAACATTGCACTTTATTCCAGTGTTTACATAAGCAGTTATTAAAAAAAATCTGCAAGATATTCGTTATTATTTTTTTATTTCTTAATGAAGTCTGACTAAAAATATCTCTTTTCTATTTTCCCACAGAACTGCAATTTTGTTGTTTCAGCAAAAATACTTTGAATCTGTATTGCGATTGTATGGCCAGGTGTTGGTATTGGGGACTTCACAGGGGTGGCTTCTGTGAGAAGCTGACAAAAACTTCCTCCATCTCAACAGAGCCAAACCCTGGCAGTTTCAAGATGGATGTGCCACTAGCTAAGGCTGGACCAATTAGAAATTGTGATAACACCTCTGTGATAATAGCATATTTAATAAGAGAAAAAGGTATTGTGTTTGTAAGTGTGGCTAGCAAAGAGCAGGATGAACAGCCCTGCAGACACCAGGGTCTGTGAGGAAGGAGGGGCAGGAGATGTTCCAGGTGCTGTAGCCAAGACTCCTCTGCAGCCCTTGGTGCAGCCCACAGGAAGGCAGCTGTGCCCCTGTAGCCCCTGGAGGACCATGGGGATGCAGAGATCCACCCGCTGGAGGAGCCACTGGAGGAGCTTCTGGATCCTGACATAGGACTGTGACTGACATCCATCACACTGGATGCCTGACATAGGGCTGTGACTCTGGGGGAGGCCCTCTCTGGATCAGGCTCCTGGAAAGTTTCCTGTGCATCCATGAAGAGAAGAGCCTGCACTGCATCAGGTTTCCTGGCAGGACCCTCTAGGGGACCCATTCTGGAGCAGGCTGTGCCTGAAGGACTGCACTCCATGGAACAGTAACCCACATCGCAGCAGTTTGGGGAGGAATGTTGCCAATAGGATGGATTCAAGCTGGAGAAGTTCATGGTGGCTTTTCTGCCATGGGAGAGCCCCATGCTGGGGCAGGGGAAGGACTCCTTTCTCTGAGCAGTGGCTGGAACAACCTGTGATCACTGATCATAATTCTTATTCCCATCTCCTGACGCTGCTTGAAGGAGGAGGTAGAGTTGGGAAGGAGGGAGGGGTGAGTGAAAGGGGCTTTTAAGGTCTTGCTTAACTTACTTATAATTCTTTTTGTAAGTAATAAATTCAGTTAATATCTCTAATTTGAATGTTTTTCCTGTGACAGTATTTGGTGAATGTTCTCTCCCAGTCTTTATCTCAACCCATGTACCCTTTGTTATATTTTATCTCACCTGTCCAGTTGCAGAGGGAAGTGGGAGAGTATCTTTGGTTGGCTCCTGGCATCCAGCAAGCATCAACCCACTATACTATATGGAAAGTTCAACTCACCTAAAAAGTATTTGAAACTAAATAAACACTGGGTTTGCAGTGTTTAATCAGCACCTCATTTTTTAAAAGGTTCTCTATACCTACACAAATATCACCTTGCAATCAAGAATATGCATGCACCAGAAACTGTGTTCAGAAACATTTTAATTTAAAAAACAGATAGATACAAATGACTGTGCGATTGATGGAGGTACAGTAAAAATGGAAACAATTATTCTGGTAAACATTATAAGTTCAAGAAGACTTACCATGAAAAATTATTAAGATTTTGCACTCCTTGTACTCTATACATTTTGGTCTTAAAGTGGTAATTTCATCAAACATATCTACCTGCTCTAAAATAGAATTCAAATACATAACTATATGAGTGACTTCTCTTTTTTCTCTTTTTCTTTTTAATTTATGCCATTGTTAAACACCAAACTCTTTTCTACAGGTTTTATATTTAGAAGCTCTATGAGGTACAAGAGATTTGTAGTGTGCTCAGTGGTCTTCTGATGATTCCTGGAAATATTTTAATTTTGTATGGTTGACTTCATGTTATGTAGGCAGGACAATAACACCTTGTGTTAAATTGAAAGTCCCACTTTCAGAACAGTGTCCTAAATTTGGTTTCACAGTAGTCGAATTGCAGCACACAGGTGGCCTCAGGGTTACCACCTGAGCTACATCTAATAATGCACACATCATAAAATATCCATACTTGTCCACAATTTTCTTTTTAGCTCTTTTATGTCTGCAAAATCTGTCCTTTTTTTTTTTTTATATTGGGTCACATTGGCACAAGCCACTCCAGTCTTACCCCCCTCCTTCCTTTTCCTCTCTCTTCTGTCAGCCATTTGTCTTCAGAGGCATTTGAAACAATGGTTATGAATGACAATGACATAAACTAATCTGCCATCACAGGCTGTTGTGTCCCATAGACAAGGAGCCATCTGTAACCTCCAGAATATTTCCAAATTTTGTGACCCTTTTTCAAATGCCATATAATTATTGTCTCACCACACTTTCTTCACCAATCTATCTGAAACTTGGCATTCCTTGGAAGTGTCTTGCTTTCTCAAGAAAAGTCAGAACAACCCATCTTGAGCCCAGTTATATCCAGCATGAGTCTATTTCTCACTTCTTTAGTCCCTTTCAGGCATTTGAAGGGAAGAAAAAATATATTGGTTGCAGGAAAGAAAAACACTCTCCCTAAGAAAGTATATAAAACAAGAATTGAAAAGTACTCAAACACTTTAAAATATTTTTTTATGTTTCTCTCTTAGTGATAAAGGACATATTCATATGTTTCTGAGCTACTGGAGTGTTTTTAAAAATGAGACAGTATTGTGTTCCTGATGATTACTACCTTTGAGAACAACATCTGTTGGAAGGATCTATGTCCAGTGTCATTAACAAAATCTTGTTTAAGAGTATTTATTTCAAATGGAATAAAAGTATTGTTTTTTTCCACAAATATTACTGATTTATTAATTTTCAGTGTGAGCTTGAAAACTAAGTGAAGGCAGGGATCCTGCCTTGATGGTTAGTGTATTTCATATTTGGAGAATCTGCTCAAAGTTAATGGATACTTCTTTTTTTAATATATTCTTGGAATTAATTGTGGAAACACATTTGTCTTTGATAAGCCTTGAATAAAGTTTCTATGGATGATCTTAGATTTTTTTTTTCTTTGCTTATTTGATGCTATATTATACACTCCATGAAATCACAAAAGGAACGCAACTGATGAATTTGCATTCCCTGCATGTTGCATTTTTTATGCAGACAGGTAAGACATCAGTAACACTTTCAGAGGGTAAAGAGTCTTTCTATCTGCAGATTCCACAGCGGTACTTTAGTCATGTTTTGTATTTTGTACCCTAACAATCATTTACATCAAACATCTTTCCTTTCACAGTTCCCTTCTCTTGCCTTCTTTGCTACCTAAATGGCTATTGAAATCTTAAAATAATTAGAAAATAGAGGCCCAACCAATCCACTCAGAGGCTAAAAAACGGCTGTAAATGACAAAACGTTCTTTGCTGATTCATTCAAAAGTGTGGTGTTGCTGCCGTGCAGCTATACTTTTGAGAGATGACAATCTATGACATTTTGTTGTAATAAGAGTAAAGAGAAAGGGTTCTTTAAACATATTGTCTGATGAGTGCCTTTGTGTGTGTTTTTAAATGCTGAAACAAAAGACCACCATGATGACTTAAAATTATTGGCTCTGCTCCTTATAATTATAGCTGTTTAGAAAGGAAGATGTAATTATTGGTCTGTCTATTTGTCAGAAAGCTTTCACTTTGTGTTTGTTAGTCTTTTCCCAGACTTTGTCTAAACCAGTGTTTTACCATAGCTCAGTAATATTGGTCTACTACAATCAGGTGAATAATCTGTTCTATTTGCAAGCATGATTTTTGATGAAAAATAGTAGATGGACTAAGAGACAAAGAGGAAATTGCCTCACTAGGATTAATGTACAAAATGAGCAATTACAGAAGGAACACATGTTATCTGCTGGATGGTAGATTAATAATTAAAGAACAGATCTGAGTCTGTCATTGAAGTGGAAATTTTCTTCATGAAAATGTGTAGCTCAAAGTGAGTGTGGTCTGAATGAAAACACCACCAAAGTGAGGTTTATATCCACACACTTCATCAAGCCAGACTGAACTCCTCTGGAGATTGGACTAAATCTAGATAAGGAACAGAAGGTTGGTTTCAGATAAGAACAGGAACCATGGAGTTGCAAGGCCTGGGCTGTCCTCCAGAAATGTTTTATATAGTTGTAGGCAGATCATTTAATCTTGGTTAAATCACATAAGTCAATGAGGTAGAGACATACCCTTTAGTAGAGAAAGGGAAAACTACAATCTATCTGAAAGCACATGAATCATTCTCTTCAGTCCTTGTGCTGGATAATTGTGAATCAGATACTGAAGAGTTTTTGCCATCTAATAACTCTGTTCAACATGCACATTAATAAATCAAATTACTCAGTAATTTAGATTATTAAATTTATCAGTACATTAGATTAAGACAAAAGTATTCTGGGCCTATATCCTCTAATTCATCTTACAGCAAGAAATCAATTCAGCTCTGAGTCCACTGATAGGAAGTTTCAAGAAATTATTATGACACAGATTCTAATACTTTGGTGGGTTACCTAACAAACTGACAATATATTCAACCTCTGATTCTCTGCACAGGATTAGGTCCTATTTTTTTTTTTTTCCTTTTCTCGTTATGAAGGGATTTGGTTTCCCTGCAGAGAAATGTTGTGACTAGCTTGCCTACTGTACCTTGCCCACTCACTAATTAAAAACAAATATACTATGTCACTTTCCAGAAAATCATGGGTGTACTCAAAACAAAAAAAGGAGCAATCCCTTTAGTCTTTATATAATTATATAATTATATATATAATTATAATTTTTTGTCTTCAGAGGTCTGTCCTAATGAAGTGCTTTATCTGACTCTTTTTCTTATAGAAATCCTAAGAACAGATTGACTTCCATTGCTGATGATTTGTTTTAATTTTTAGATTGATAGTATATACAAAGATGTGCCAATTTTAGCAGTTTGTAATCCAAGAAAATTTCTGGTAAAAGCCTAAATTTCTTCACATATTGATTTAATTGACAATAACTCTGACAGTTTTACCCTTCTTTGGACCTCTAAAAATAAGACAAGTGCTGGAGAAGGGCAGTGATTGCCTTATGCTCTCTCTGCTATGCTCTGTAGTGGAACTGGGAGTAGCGATACAGCAACTGTGTTGGACTCAGCAATTTGGCCTGACATGAAGAAGGTGACCTGTGTTAGATTCATAGGCTAGGAATAATGTAAAGGAGCATCCAGTACGAACTGTATAAATCTGTAAACTATTTATAACATGCATATTATTATATGTTTAATATGTTACATGCAATAAATACACTAATATATTTCAATTTCTACAGACTCCAAACAAGAAAAGGATGGAGTTAATACTGCAAAGCACCCAGTGCAGCATGCTTTTCCCAGGACATTTTCATCAGAAGATACTTAGATGCAATATGTATGCATATATATCTTGTATAGACACAAATTTATACACTTCTATTTGACATATGTGACTTGTATACATAGAACTGAACACACACAAGAAGAAAAAAAGGGAAGGCAGGGGTATAGTCTGATGAAAACAGAGATGTTTTGCTCAGTCCTTTACCCATTGTATGCTATCAACTTGACAGGAAAAAAGGCAGAGGTTTCTCTTTCTGGCACTCCCTGGATAGGCTGAAACACTGACGGGGAAACTCCCAGGCACTTTCTTCAACAGTTTCTTCTGAAACTGTTACAGAAATGCATATGGAGCCTATAAGCAGTAACAACTCTTATGCAATGGAACAAGGGGAAAGTTTTTTCCTCTGCTATATTTAGTGGGCATGAAACTGAATCCATCAGTGGAGAAATGCAATATTTAACACTCACAAATATCACAGGTTTAGGATTTTTTTTCAGAGTAGACTAATAGGATGTGTTAATGTTTTCTTGGAAAGACATATATTAATGTCTACTTGGGATACTGTGAATTTAGTAACACTGTCTCTTAAAATGGAGAGATAGAGTAAAAGACTATCTTGTTCAAAACACAGATGTATCAATTCCTACAGCTAGAAAGACAGGAAAGTTAATGAGACACAAAACCTTCTGCCTGATAAAAAAGTGGGTATTTGATATCCAGTAAATATTATATAAGAAGTCACATTGAAGTCACTATGTGTGCTTTATTTATTTATAGAATATTTTTTCTTTTAATTTTTTTTTTAATTTTTTTTTTAATAAGTATTTTAGCAAGCAGTTTTTCACCCAGTAGAATGTATATAAAGATACCTTAACTGAGTGGGCGGTTATAATCTCAAAATGTTAAACTGAATAAGATTTGTGCACTTAGGATTTCAGTAGAGACAAGATCTATTCCTTCTTACCAACATTGTTTTCAAACTGTGTATTCAGATTTATTTCAGTGCATCAGCTGAGTATTGCACACCACTTGGCATACAGTGTCGTTCAATAAGAGAGATTGGTGGTCCACTTGTATTATGAAATAATACCTTTTTTTTTCAGATAATTATAGAATGACAATAGAAGTGGGAGCTCTCAGCCAGAGACCTGTGCTAATGCTGCAAAAAATTTATGAGATTGATTTGAAAAATGGATTTATTTTCATTCTCTTTACACTAATTTTTGTTTGCTTTCTGATGTGAATGAACAATCTATAAAGTTATCTATATAAATCAGTGATGCAGACTAATCTGGAATCCTGAATGCAGAATATGTTGCCTTGCTTTAAAAAGAAAATTGAAAAATTAGGCAAGTTTAGGGACAGGCAGTAAGTACATAGATGAGTATAAAAAAATTTCCAGATTTTATAAGAAGAGAGTTTTAAAAATTATTTGGATTATTTAATTTAAAAAGGTCAAAGGCATAAAGATGGCAAGCATAACTTTTATACAAAGATAATAACTGTAAAACATAACTAGTATTTTATTAAGGATTTGTCATCCAGGCTCAACATAAGAAGTTATCTTATGAAAGAAGACATTTATGACAGGATTTTTTGATTAATATTAAAATATATTCACAAATGTGCTAAACTTATTTTGGAGCAAAGTTATTGCAAAGTTATTGCAAAGAATATCCATTTTTATTTAATATTAATCAATTTTTATTTATTTATTTAGCAATTTTTATTTAATATTGTGGCATATAGCCATTTCCTTCCTGCATTTCATGACTATCAAAATTTTGCTAGATTCTTTCAGATTTCCACAGCCTTTAACCTTCAACAGGAGACCTGCCATCCACCTCCTAAAAAGCTGGCTTTGTTGATCCTTTTGAGGCAGATTCAGTGTAGGATTGATGACTGCAAGTCAAGGGAGGAAGTGACCTGCAAGAGCAGCAACACAAGCAAAAAGCCAGATAATGTTTTCTCTCTCTAGCATCTCTTTTTTCCCTCATCCTCCTGCTTCATCTCCTGCAGCAGCAAGAGCTCTGTCCCACTCTCCCTTACTATGGCAGCAACATTTCATTTTGATTACACTAATGGGAATATTGGAAATGAAAGAGTAACACTGAGCAGGCTAGAGACATTTTTTATTTTGTTGCAAATGGCAACAAGTGCCTTTTATGGATATTGAAGTGTCTGCTAGGGTGAAATAACCAATAAAAGAGATCTGAGATTTTGTTGATTGGCACAACATTTATGTGAAATATTATGACATACGAGTGCTTCCAGTTTGGTATTATTTTACAATTTCAGCATTCACTACTGAGATTGAACTAAGGTTGACTTGATTCTTTGAACAGGCTAAAGAAAATTATAAGGCTTTAATTTTTTTCAACTCTATTATTCCTAAATTTAAAACTGAGTTTCTAGATTAGGCAATATATAAAAATATCCTCCTAGAAATTACTTTTTTTTTATCACAATGACAAATTTGTTTATTCATGGGAATAAAAACTCCCATGGAAACTTCTTAATCATATAAAGACATTATTTTCAGCACTGAAGCTCTCTGCTGGAAAAAATGTTGACTCATTTTAATATTACAAAGTGTTGTAATTGGAAAAAAAAAAAGGATAAATTTTCTCTCACATTAAGTTTATTTTCCTTTTTTTGTCCTTTCAGATTTAAGCAGTCTCTAACACTATGGCAAACTTTTAATTGATATTTTGGGATTCCTCTTTTCAAATAAGATATTAACACTTGTCATAAAATTAATTTACTCATTTTGCTGTGTGAGCAGTCCTCACAGTTTGCTCTCTGTAACAAGCTGAAGGTGTGCCCATGAGAAAACTATATCCTGTTTTCTGAAGTGTTTGTGGAACGTGAGCTGCACCATGCTGAGGACATTTTCTTGTTTCTCTTGCAGTTCTCTGGCAGAATTCCACAAGGAATTCCAAAGGTCATATCTTCATGCTGCTGCACGTGAAAGGAACAATCTCCATTTTAAAAAAATTTCCTTCCCAGATGTAACTGAATTTGGAGCTTCTGTTAAAAGGAAAGAATTTGGGGAAGGTCCTGCTCACATCAGAATAAATTCTTTTCATTGCAGGAGGTACTAGGAAATTAGAAAACTAACATTCTACCAATTTGGTAAGGTCAAAAAACATAGGAAATGTCCTTTGAAGCTATTCATTTTTATATTCTTTAAACTATTCTAAGTCTTCTATATCTGAAAATTAGGTAGCAGAAACAACTCTTGTATTTTACAGGTAGATTCTAAACCGTAGCAGTGAAAATTGTGGTAGTGATTTGTCTTTTATCACTGAATAAACATTTAGAAGAGTCAGACACATTTGTAAATAGAATAATATTAATTTTTAAATTTAAAAAATTCCAATTACAGTGACGAAGATCACTGTAATTGTATTCTAAACAGTAAGCTTACTTGGATTTAAACACAGTTCTGGAGAGCACAGACTAGTACCATGATTTCACACCATAATCTACAAGTCATCTTTCCATTTAATATGTGCTTATTTATATGTACTTATATGTGACCACCCTATCTTGGTGTGCTAATTTTTTGGTAGTTTTATGTCAGCGTCTCACTTCTTTTCTTCTCAGTTTTACAAGACTATAAACCAGATTGTTTCCTGAGTGGAATATTGTGCTAACTTTGGCCGTGATGGAGTTAATATTTGTCACAGTAGCTGGTGTGGGGCTGTGTTTTGGATTTTTGACGGAAATAGTCTTGATAACCCAGAGTTGTTCTAGTTACTGATGAGCAGAGCTTACACGGAGCCAAGGCTTTTTCTGCTTCTCATACTCCCTGCTGGCCAGGAGGCTGGGGGTGCAAAAAGAGCCAGGACACCTCACCCCAGCTGCCCAAAGAGATAATCTGTATCATATGTCACCATGCTCAGTACATAAAACTGGATGAAGAAGAAAGGGAAGGGCATTTAGAGTAGCATGATATTTGTCTTTCCAAGTTATACAGGATGGAAGCTTTCTTTCCCAGGAATGGCTGAACACACCTCTCTGCCCTTGGGAAATGGGGAATTAATTCCTTGCTTAGCTTTGCTTGTGCACATTTTTTTTCCCTTCCCTATTAAAGTTCATCTTAATTTACGAGTTCTCTGGCTTTTACATTACTGATACTCTGCCCCATCACACTGGGGAGTTCTGGTATGGGAATGAGCAAGCATCCTTTATGCAGCTTAGTTGTCAGCTGGGGTGATAACTGTGAAAAATTTGAAGCAAAAGTTGATGTTTTAATGATATAATCCAGTCACCTTAAGCATGTTTTTTTCTGTCTTTATAAAATGTTCAACTAGGTGCCCTAAACCTGGAGAAATTAAGACAGGAATCTACAGAATACATAAGGAAACTGCTTCAAACACTGCTCGTTTGGTACGCTGTGACATGTTGATCAAACTATAATTTTATTCTGGATTTCTTAACGCAAAACCAAATGAATATTTTCAGCTATAAGTTTGCTACACAAATGAGCAAACACACACGTCTATGTGTGATACATGCTGCACTTATCAAAACCTCTGTCAAGAACTTGCAGAACACTCATTACATATTTGGCTTGATTTAGTTTTGTGGTATGAGAGCATATGTAGCTATAAGCACTTTCATTGCTTTCTGTCTGGTGAAAAACCTCTAGAAACTAATGGGGGCATCTGGATTTTTACAAGAAGAGCATCTATAATATGGCAGAAGTCCAATCCTATTTTACAATGAAAGGTCAAGTTGAGTCATCATGAATATGTTACATAAGAGCCCTTACCTTGTTCAGGAAAGCACTTATAATACTTTCATGAGCTGCAATTTCATGAAATATTTGCTGAACTCCATTTTCTCAGAAAACAAGAAGTACCAAACAAACTCTACTGCTGTCAAAATCTGTACATTTCAAGGCTTTTACTTGGACTGGAATAAAAATAATGTGCCAAAATATTCCAACATTAATAATAATATTATCACTAGATGACTGAAAAATGGCTGTTTTTTTATTCCAACTCTGTGTTTTGTTTGCAAGGATCAAAGAGATTATGCAGGAGGGATTTTTATTTTCTTCATTAATTCACAGTGTAACTGATATAAAACTCAAGAACTTTATTTGATTTTTAATTCAATACACAATTTCTAACACAACCCCCACTCAAGTACCAAATAGCTACTGAAGAAAGAAACTTAAAATGAGCTTTAATTTGGCACCTGGAATATCTGAAAAAGTAACTGATTGTTGTTTGCCTAGGTTACTTTTGTTGGGGTTTGTTTGTGATCAGCATCATAAACATTGAAACTACTTCCCATAACTACAGGATGGCAAGTTCCCTTACAACCTACATCTTTGCTTCTCTGCAGCTTTTGTCCCCCACATCCTTACTCAGAGTTTGCAACAGCATGTACAAAGATTATTGATTACGGGCTTTTACAGTTCTGAGCAACCACTAGAAGGAACTACACATTGTGCAGAGTGAGAAGAAATTCACTCTAAACACATAAGCCCAGACAGCCCCAAAATGTAAATTGGATTTCTGAGGAAATTATGCCTAAAGGTTTTAGCCATTCTGGTTGTTCTCACCCCACGCAAATGTGACTAATGCAAGAGCTTATGCAGCCAGGGGGTAAACAGTATCAGGGAACTTATCCAGCTGAAAGTACTTTTCTGGGTAACTTTTTGACTGGACTGATTTTTCTTATCTGATAATGTTTGCACTGCTACCTGATGTTTGGGCCAATTGGCAATGGAAGGGCAGAAGCAAGTGGCCAGGGTATTTTGGGAGCAGGTGGCAATTAAAGGAACTAGATTAAAACCTGCAAATACTGACTGAATAACTATGATCTTGGCTGTTAGCGAAGTTTTAGCATTTATTATCTTTTGTTTTTGCAGGGTAGTTACCCCACTGCTTATTTCCAGATACCTGGTAAACTTTAGAAACAACGGAAGACTTTGTGTTTTTGGAGTATTTTACTTATTTAGCTTGCCATTTGATTTTCCCTGAAGTAGCAGGGAGTTGAGATGTGGGCACTGGACAAAGGTAAATTTTATTAGGGTGATATGCAGGGAGAGTATGCATCAGAAAGAAACTTTGACAACCAAAGGACACTTCTACATGGAACTAACTGGTCTAAAAGCTGTCTGTGCAATGCACAGTCAATATGATTTACCCTCTCCCTGCCTCTGCCTCTGAGCCTTTCCATGCCTCTTTTTCCTCACTTTTCTTTCTCTTCTCTTCTTCTCTAGGGCTAGCAGTTTAGAAACCCTTCTTGTGGTGCTTGCTAGGCCCTTAAAGCCATGAGGTAAGAAGTTTGTTTCTGTAAAATTTATGTGTGCTTCCATGGGTGTCCAGATTTGCTACAGATAAGTTAGTGAGATAAAAACATTTAACTAGGACTAAGGAAAAATGAGAAAGAATTCCCTCTTTCTGAGACCAATAAACTGCTAGAGCAGTCCTATTATCTTGAAAGATATTAATTTTGGTGGAATTTTCTATTGAATGAATGAGAATAAAATGCTTCATTTTTTGTTGATGTTAGTGTTCTCATCTGACTGACCTACAAATTTGAGAATGTTTGCTCCAGCTTCTATATCATCACCACAAGTGTATTTTCTGTATGCATTGCTATGCTTGAAGCAGATACATTATTCTGCTGACATCAATAGATTCAGCAAATGTAGAAAGTGTGGTTTGTCAAAGCAAATCAACCCTCTTTATCACCATCAGCTCTTACCATATTATATTTTCCTAAAAAAAAATCAGTATTTTCCATTTTCTAACTGCAAAAAATTCCAGACACTGAGATTTTTCTACATGTCAAGTATTTTCTTAGTTCTATTAGTTATCAGCTGTTTGTGATAAATACTCTTTATTCTCTCTCTCCTATGTGGAACAGAAAGTGAAGGGACTTTACAAAGGGTGTCTTTGGATGTCTGGAATCTCTTAATACCAACAAAGGCCACTTATCAGAGATGAAAAGGAATCGTAATTTCTGGCTGATTCATATGAACTGTTTAAATATCCTTCTTCAGATGGGGGGAAGAGGTTCATGGTGTCTCTGAAGTGCAATGTTTCTGAGAGCTTGTTGTGCATGGTTTAACCCCAGCTGGCAGCTCAGCCCCACACAGCCAGTTACTCACTCATCCCTCATGGGATGGGAGGCAGAACTGGAAATGCGAAACACAAGACCTCTCGGTTGAAATGAAGACAGTTTAACAGGTAAAGCAAAAGCTATGTGCGCAAACAAAACAACCCAAAGAATTAATTCATCGCTTGCCATGGGCAAGCACGTGTGTTCAGTCAGGAAAGCAGAGCTCCACCACACATAATGGTGACTTGGGAAGACAAATATCATCACTCTGAAAAACCCCCTCCTCCTTCTTTCCCCAGGATTATATGCTAAATGTGACACTGTGTGGTATGGAATTTTGCTTTGGTTGATTGGAGTCATCTGTCCTGGTTGTGTCCCCTCTCAGGTCCTTGTGCACCCTCAGCCTCCTCACTGGTGGGACAGTAGGAGAAGCTGAAAAGGCCTTGTCTACATGTGAGAGCTGCTCAGGAATCACAAAAACATCCCTGTGCTATCAGACTGTTCCCAGCACAGATCCAAAACACAGACCCATTCCAGCCACAGTGAGGAAAAATAACTCTATCGAAATGCAATCTGGAAGTGAATTTTTGTGTCACCAGGTAGAATATAAGAGAGACAAAACAATATTTCTTGAAACTTACATTTTAATTAATGGCTACATATAAGTAGTCAGGATGGGATTAATAAAAAAGCTTTTACAAGGAAAAAATAAAGGGCATCAATCATTTTTAAGCAAACCAAATCAATTTTATCTTGTGACAATAATTTTTTTTTTTTGGTGGATGCTGATGTTAATAGACACAATGTTAATTTTGTTCCCCTTTTTAAAATATTTTTGCTAATACTTTTTATCCCACTTGGAATAGATAAATTTTTCTTTGAGTCAATGCATTAGGATGTAACCCTAAAGAGGGTTTACACTGTGTTCCTCTGAGCTTAAATGTTTTCCTGGACATCTAATCTATTTTAGATATAGGAGTTACTGCCCTTACAGTTCACATTTCAAAATCAATCATTCTATTTTTAATTTTTTTATCCATGTCTGTGAAGAGACCTTTGTTGTTCCAAGATAAACAGATGATAGCTGTATCAGAGGAACTCAACAGGATTTGTACAAAACAATCAATAGTCAGAAATATGCCCATAGACAGCCTTATGAATAATTTCTTCTCCAATACCACCCTTAAGAACTGTGTTCTCCTTCATGATTAGGCAGAGAACTTTATGAGTAGTATATCTATATGAAACTCATACAAGTAAATTATTTTATCTATACAATTTTTAAATGAACATGTGGAAAAGAATGTAAATTATAATAAAAAATTTCTCTGTAGAGTAAAATAGATTGTGGATTGTAGAAAATGGATTAAAACATGTAATTTTTAAATGACAATATTCAAAATTTCTTAGATTTCTATAGAAGCATGCATTTCCCTCATGCAGTAATATTGTATTGATTGTGATTCTGACAATAATAATTCTCAGTGTTTGAAAAATAAAAATAGAATCAGCTTGATAAAAAGTGCTCTCATGATTACAATACTGAATGTAAAATATTATTTATCTCATGGATACTTAGCATCCTCACAGCTAAAAAACCATCAAGACATATTTATTATTCAACTACCTCATTAAGAGTTTTCCAGGGCAGAAAATTACAGAAATTTATCCAGAGTCTGTTTATAGTGACTGTCTTGGCCTTTGGAGTCCAGATTAAAAATAAATAAATAAACAAGTCAGAATTTATTAATGTTCTCTCTTTGTCAGCTTTAATTCAGTGTTCAACTGATGTCAAAAATCTGATTTCCCATCTCTGAGTGTTTACTGCATTATATGAGTGAATAGACACAAGTATTTTACCTGAGTTGGAAATCCAGGGCCTTATAGAGAAATAGAAAGTAAAAACCAACGCAGAGCTGTGTGACATCATTATTTTGATTGTATCCAAGGGAATCAGTACTTCTTTGCAAATCTAAGCTCAAAAAGGAGTCCTAAATGGCTAAGCACAAAACTAATATTTAATCTAATTGCAAGAGTTAAAATATTATTTAACTTCACATATTTAAAAATTATCTAAATTTATTGCATTTTGGGGCTCTTGATAGCTTGTTCAGTGAGATTTTATATGAGACAATTTTGTGACTGGTGGATTGGTGTTAAGACCCAAAAGAAGGTATTTTGTTAAAGGTTAATGAAATTATAAACTGTTCATCCTTGAAAAGTCATCCAGAGATAAACATTCTTCTAAATAAAAGCCACATGGATCTGGTTATTATCTGTTAGAGATAGTACTGAACTGATAAGGAAAAGCACTAGAAACTACTTTTCAGTAACTAATATTTATTTTGTAACCAGGAAAAACAAAGATATATATAAATGAGAACTGGCTTAGTTGAGAAATCTACGGCTACAATTCAGCCTGGGATAACATCATTCTGTTCTGATGAAGAAAAAAAAAACAAACAAAAAAAAGCATATTTGATCACTCATTCTCAAGAAAAGTACAAAAAAAAAGAACAAGGGTTTTTTTGTGTTTGGAAACTGGAGTGGATTTTTTCCATTGCTGGTAAAGACAACTTGCAATTAGAAAAATAAGCTGTCTTTTTCTCCATGGCAACCTCAGAAAGACACCAAAGCAAGGAAAAATGACACTCTGATGCAATAATATTTCTGAGAAGGGGTGAATATATGTATTCAAAAGAAGAAGTGAAGACGCTTCAGTATTTGGCAGATTTTCCCATTTCTGCATTTTATGTTATTCATCACCTGCCAACTCATTTCTGTTTCGTCTGTCATTGTTTAAAGCAAGCAAGCAAACAAACAAGCAAACATGAAAGAATTTCTGAAAGACTCACTTTGCCCACTGTTTGTTGGAAATCATAATGATACACAAAGCAGACACAGGCCTGTTAGGAGATGGAGAGCAGTTATAGCCTAGTTAAGATGTTAAGTACCAAAAAGTCAATCAATTTTTACTGCATATGGGTAGATAAGTAGAAATAACTCAAAAATTACAGGTAATAATGTGGAGAGAATATGTATAATTTACCTCTCTGTTCCACGTCATAGGCAATTTCCACCCCCGTTACAATGTAACAGCAAATGTATTTCCCACTTTTTGACTATGAACAACCTAAACTTCAATAATACCTTTAATAATGTAAACTACAATAATACCTTTAATTTCTTTTATGGTAGTATTTAATATTACGATCAGGTTTTTTTAACAGAGATCTTCAAATCTGTTTTAGTACTTACTTTCTTTCCATTATCCTTATTTTACTGTAGTTTTTTACTTATGTTTCAAAAATTTTTTATACAAGTTTAAAATATATTCTTTAGTGTAGCATTCATAATATTTCTTAGACTCTTATGAGCACTTATGGTTTTGTTATAGGAAAAAAACATGGTAATGAAGTAAAAGTAAATAAATAGTGATGTGAGAAATGGGGAGTCTCTCACAGGAGGGAATAGTCTGCAATGAATAATTCATTCAGTGATTTTTTTTCAGATAAATTGCTGTTTCTCAAATTAATTATTTGAGGCTGCTTGCTGAAAAATCCCCATGAAGAAATGTAACTTATTCATAAGCTCATTGTTGTAAATATTTAGTAGTCAAAACCTGAATTTCAAGATTTTTTTGATATCTTATTGCACTGCCTGCTGAAATCAAGAGAAACCATTTCACTAGCACTTGTGGGCATTGAAACGTGTGCTGGTTGTGTGTTTTATCCCTTCTTTAAGATAAAGTGAGATTTCAGGGTCAAGTTTCTTCTAGATGTGCCTCATTTGTCACCCTCTACATATATTTATACAAATTTCTGGCATGTTTGCTTTACCAGGTGAAATATTGCTGTTAATACTGTTAATTCCTCTTAATTCCATGCCTTTGGCTGCTGTTGAAGTTTGAGGACATAATGAGGCATGTTAGCTTTAATTTAACATTCATAAATACATATTTTGGGTTTTATCTGTGTGGAGTTTTTTGCTCACCTGGACATACTTGCAAAGATCAGCATTTCACTTGTGCTATGAAGATACTACTGAGAAAATTATTGGAATCTGTTTGCCATCATTGTGTGAAGCCTCTGCTGCTATTGCACTTCATTACCACCTAGGGATGTTGCTGTATTTAATGAGATAAATTGACAAAAATGTTAATAAACCTCTGCAGAGAAATTCATCCATCAGCTGAGTTTGCCTTTCTAAAATGCCCTTTGTGAAATTACCTGGGGATATGCAACACAATTAATATAAAACTAAGACACCAATAAAACTTTAAAAGGTTTAATTCTACAGGACATTTTTTTGTTTTTTAATGAAGTCTTAAACATGTTGTCTATTTTAAAGTTCATAAAGAAACTGGTCCACAGTGCCATAGTCTGAAAAGTCACAGCCTTTTGCACGTTTATAAGAATATTTATAAACTGCATTTTGATGAATGAATGGAGCATGAAAAATTAAAATCCCTAAGCTTTAAATTAAAATCCCTTTGATTTAAGTGGTCAAAAGTTTTAATTAGAAGAAATGTATCTTAATTGCAATTTAAATAAAGTTGTAGGACTGTTTGAGGCACAATATGTGTCTTTTAGTTGAATTGCTCACCAACAGTAGTGATCTTGGAAACCAAGAACAGAAAATTGCAGCGTACAAGTTAAGGCAGGGGAAAATAGATGCCCCCTGAGCAGTATGAGCTAATATCTGTGTAGCTGCCCTCAGGAGCCCAGATCTCAAGTGCTCCATTTCAGAGGTGGTTACAAGGCACCTTGATTACATGACTGCTCTGAACTTCTAAATAAATCTCAGAACTGCTCCAGCTTCAAGGTTAGAGAGTTACCTGAAGGACAAAGAAAACTTCCACTGATATAAGAGGTGAAAATTTCTTTCCCATCGTTTCTTTGTGATGTCTTTAGTGAGATTCTGGGGTAAAGGCCAGGTCACTTAGCTGCAACATAAATTAAAAATTCTTCCTGATTTTGAGCCCAAAACAACTAAGAAAAAAGGCGGTTTATTATCTAGCATCTTGTAGAAAAGGGTTATAAGGATGCTGCTATAAGTATATTTTCAGTTTCACCACCACTGCTGTGAAAAACAGCATTTCCTTCTGAGGTCCCAGAGCACTACTCAAAGAGAAGTGTTGAACCCAGCTCTCATATGAAGACAGACTGAGATTGCTTCCCCCAAACTGCTGCAGTTTGGTTTCACCTGAAAATACAATCTTACTGTATTGGAAAATTATTGTATAATTATAGTATTTGATTATATAAAATACCCCCAAGTGGTGTTTGAAATGAATGAAGGACTTCTATAATGGGAAAAATAGGGCTGTTCTAAATGGCAGTAAAAGCTGAAAAATGGCTAAAGTATAGAGTTATTTTCACATTTGTAAGCAAATGAGAAAATTAAGATTTAAAAACACAGCACTATGTTAGACCTGAAACATGCATGCAGAATAAGATCTAATAAGTGATGTAAATCCAAGGAGTGTAATATTTACAGCCACTGAACAGTCAAGGATTGATGTGATCCACCTGCTCCACCTGTCAATGCATGTGGACACATCATAAACACAGAAACACCTTAAATGTACTGAAATGAAACATGAAAATGTTTCTAATTCCCCAGCCATTCTGTCAAAACTGTTCAAAAGACATAACTAGTGGCAAGAATGCTTTTACATTACCTGGGGAAGGGAGAGGAAGTGAATGATGATTTTATTTTACCCTATTGGTTTTTTTTCTAAGCAAATGGCAAGGTTTGGAGGAATAATTTCAGTAGATGGCTTTAAACACAGAGGCTCAGCTTGGTAATTACAGTCCTAACAACAATCTTCTGGAAGGATTTCTGCCATGGTTCTCTGACAGGGAAATGAAGGCCAGGAGCTGATCTAAGCTCTGCCAGCTGGCTAATGTACTGTCGCCACATGGAGAAGATTTTTGGGCAGGCAGTTACAGCCCATTTTGTGGCACAGACACAGCCCATTGTAATCCCCTCCTCATCTCCCAAGTGCATTGAACAGCTAGCAGTACAAAACATATTTCAAGTTCTGTATATTTTAAACAGATTTTAAAAAGAGGTATATAAAAAAATTATAAAAATATTTGGATGGGAGAAAACTGACACAGCCCAACGTATTTCTTTACTACTCATTTTCTCCCTTTGCTCTTAAATCTCACAGGAGTCAACTTTTAGAGTGAAGTCTTATGTAAGTGTCCCCCAGGCTCAGACTAGTGAGTTATTTCTATTTCTAATCTGACAGAACAACAAATACTTCTGCAGCACTCTGTAATGCTCTTGTGCTTTTTGTAGTGTCTCTGTCATTGTCAGTCTCAAGGAAGAACATAAAGTCTTTTTCTCTTTGTCTATTCCTTTCATTCTTTCTTGTCCATTACATCTCCCCTTTTTTATTTTTTTTCTTTTCTTTTTTTTTGCTGATAGGGTTCTACTTCCCTCTTTTACAGGAACACCCAGAATTCTCTCTGCATTCCACCTTGCACTAGATGGGAAAAAAAAAAAAAAATTCTGGTGGTCAAATTCAAGTTAGTGCAATTTTTATTTCTGTCAGGCATTTTCCTAACAGCAATGTTTTTTTTTTTCCATACAAATAAATATTTGACCTCATATTTGAAATAGGAAGCTTCATGAGACCATAAGGCTGAGAATTCCAGAGCCAGCAACTCAGTCAGTTTTAGTGGGCTGTGAAGTCAGTGCAGCCCTACCAGCATATAGAGCCAGTTTGGAGAAGAAAGAAGCCTACCTCTGTGGTCTCTTGCTTGCCCAACCCCTGTATAATATATTCCCTTCAGCATTTGGATGTCTGAATATGTTTTTTATTTAAACTCATCCTATCTTCTTCAGAAATACTATACACATGCAATTTATCATTGATCTCTCTGTGGATGGAAGTTTGTTGTTAACACTGTTTCAGAAAAAATGCTGCAGCATATGCTGTAAATATACCAAATTATGAGAATATGGAACAAATCTAGAGTAGGAGGGCATATGATGTCACCTACTTCAAATGGATTTTAATTTTGGACTACTTAAGTTTCAAAACATAAGATATTCAGGGACCAGACTGTGTTTGATGATCACTTGATATAACAAAAAATAAATATTGGTATTTATTTCCAATTATACAAGAAAAAAGCTAACATATGTAAAATCTGAAAAGATAAAATGCTCACAATGAGTTAAACAAGTGCGAAGACAAACAATGGAATTCTTTTTCTTTTTTTCAGTCATCTCTCTCACAACTATGGGTTTGTTTGTTGGTTTGTTTGTCTGTTTCTTTGTTTATTTGTTATCAGGGAATATATTTCTTTTCTCACTGTAGATATTTACTTTCAATGTATCTCAACATTTCAATGTATTTTTCAGATAGCTGGAAAGCTGAATTCCTAAATATTTTGGGAAGTGAGTAGCTTTTCTAGTGTTTCCTAGAGTTTCACCAAAACTCCCATCTACTCTTTTCAGTCAACAAGTTTATTAATGCAGATAAAACTACTCTAATATAGAAATGCACATTCACAGGCCTTAAACACCACATTTTACAAATAACTAATAGTAAGTAGTACAAATTAAAGACATCTTTATAAAATAGTAACTGCTGGGGTCTAAATAGGGGTTACCATTATTTAAAATTATTAAATTTTAAATGAAAGCTCATGTTTGTTGGTTTGAAATAAGAAAAGAATCAAAATTTATGCAATCTTACTTATTTTTTTTCTTTGCGGGTAGTTTATATTTTGAGTCTGTTGAGCTGGGTTTCAAGAAGACCAGATTAGAGGTAGAGTGTCAACATTTTTTACTTTCTACTTCTCTTAGTAATATTTTTTAAAAACTACTTATACCTAATTCAGAATAGATTTCTGACCGCTTTTCCAATGATTTTCATTCACACACATCTCCTTACATCAGGAGAAAAGAATGAAGAAAATTAACCATATCATCCTCCCTACCATGGTGGTAAGGGAGAATAAATAGACATAAAGTTTTATGTTCCTTCCCCTTTCCATCCAGATCATCTATACAGTTTTCTAATTATACAGGGGCCATCTTAGCTCCTCCCTTGGAGCTCTGGATACTCTTTGAGGTTTCCTGTGTAGTTGTTATATCAATTTGTGGAAAATTGTCCTATAACTCAGTTTACAGTTTCTGCAAAGCCTGCACAAAAAATGGCTTAATGTCTAGAGGAAGGCAAGCATTTATCGTGTAAAGTTATTACCATCTTTGTTTGCAAAGGAAGACTTTTTTCAAAGTTTTTGCTGAGGCTGATAAAAATATTTAGAGTAAATTGTGCTCCCTCTGTGCTCAACACGTGATTTCATCTGTTGCCCTGCAAGAGACGGCATCTTCTATGTTGTCTTGCAAGAACTGCTAAACTCAGCCAAAACAGAGCTCAGTTGCTTTGACAATGAACATCTGGCAAGGTGCTTATTTGTTCTAGTACTCTTTTAAATAATATTAAGATATCACAAACCTCAGTAAAATTTATTTTCAAGCTGTCAATGACCAGAGCATCTTTAATAAAACACTCCCTGTGCCATGCCATAGCATTATAAGTTGTTAGATATTACCTGGGTTGTTTGAAATAGCATCTGGCATAACTGTCCTTTAGCATTTGCCAGGACACTTATGCTAATAAGAAATAGAGTTCTGCCATAAGCATCAAAATACAACTTTTTCTTTTTTCTTTTCTTTTTTTTTTTTTTTTTTTTTTTTCTGAGAACAGCATGTAGGAGATTAATTCCTCATACTCTTATTTTTATTTAATCTTCTGGTGGTTTTTATAAAGTTCATCTTTCTTCCTCCTGCTATAAAAAGTGTTTTTGAGCTATAAAACACCATGCCAGAGTCTCAAAGGGAAAAGAAAGTTTGACAGAGGCTTATAGTGCTCTGAACCAGAGATTTTGCTCTTCAGGCTCCAACATTAAAGTTAATTCAGTCAGGAGTGATGCACAATTAAATCAGGAAAAAACTCCATATATCTCAGTGTCTCATGCATTGTGGCTCCAGATACATTGTGCTCCTCTGGAATATGTGTGTTTACTTCCTGAACAGTGTGGAAGTAATCTTTTCAATTAATTCAAGAGGAATGTACATTTTCCTGAAAGGAGTGGAAGAAAGTGTGACAGAGTGCATAGAAATTGAACTGTTAAATATTATTTGACAAAGGATAATAATTTTTTTCATTGCATGAAAAAATTAATAGAGGAATATTTGTATTTTTTTGATGAAAATTCTAAATTGGTTGATATAAGCACTTCCTTGTCAAAAACTGCTCTTGAATTTGTTTTTCTTCAGGGAAAAATAACTGAACCTATTACAAGAACAGTCCTTGATGTTTCAGGAAGCTCATTTTATAAAGGTGTCAAGGAGATAAGAGGAAGGCAAATAGGAAAAATTACTTTTCTTTGGAGGTGGGTTAATCCTGAGAAATTGAGTTAGAGGAAGAGAATGTAAACTATGATGGAATTAGTGTGAGACTAATGTGGTTCACGTCAAGTACCATGAAGAAAATTAGACATGTTATGCAAAAGGAAGAAATAGTGCCTTCTCTTCTCTTATGATCAGGATAATAATGATATGAAACTATGATTTGATCATGTTGGATTATGGGCTTGTCCTTTTGCAGATCTTGAAATCCAGTTTCAGTTTCCTTACCGTCACAGAAGTATTTACCCTAAGAGATGAAGTTGTCTTATTTTGGGACATCAGTTCTTAAGACCAATTCTCAGCTCTAATAATGTAATATAAGTTTCTTCTAAGAAGAAAAGAGGCAATACAAATTTGCTCTTGATAATCCTATCAGGGGTAGAATTTTTACCAGTAGCTCTTTTTAGTGTTAAATTTCTTATTAAAGTATATATCAGTAATCTTCCTCTTTGTAGAAAAGTTCCCTCTAGTTAACTCCAAAGATGATTTGAAATTTATTACAGGTGAAATGAGTAGATTTATATAAATCAAGATACTCAGGGGAAAGAAGACTATTGCTTTCTTAATTTACCCTCCTTCAATCATGCTTATTCAGGAAATAGTCTCTATTAAGCACAATTGATATAGAAAATATCTTCCAGTGTGTCAGTCTCCCAAGCAGATGGCAATGGTTTGGTTTATTGTATAAGAATATCTTATAAATCACTTCTGTATGTGGTGAAACAAAGGATTCTGAAGGCTTCAGAATCCAAACATGATGTCATCATTACTACACGCTTGCTAATGTTATCAGGAAAAAGTGTCATTGATGTATTAAGGAAGTCTCAATAAAATTGGTGGGAAGTTTTCTTAAAGTTCAATGGTATAAAATAAACTCAAGTGATCAGAGTAAATGTAGAATTAATTTTTTAATTCTGTTTTAAATGACAGAAAATTATTTCTGCCTTTAAAGTCAAAAGTTTTAAAAATAGTTTTTAGATTATAGTATCAATAGCAAATTGACTTTCTCTGCACTTAGAAAAAAATAATAGCTGAGTGATAGTAATTAGGTTGTTATGTGAAATTTAAAGAAATTTCACAAATAAGAATTAGAAAAGAAAATTTTCAGAAGAAGATAGAACTGGAAAATACAGCAAATGCATAACTGCAGATTTGATCACCATCTTTTCTTCCCTCATAATGGTAAAACCAAGGCATAGGTTGGTGAATTAATTAACTTTGCAGCTGTTATGCTGTAAGCTATTAACAGCCACACATACAGAATCTTCTCTTTTTCAGCTTCAGTGTCTGTTTCAATAAGCCTCTTTATCTTTTTAGCTGTGTCCTATCAAGAAAAATAGAAAAATAAGAAGATAGTGTACTAGGAAAGAAATTATTTTTTAAAATGGTTATTAAGAGTAAGCATTACAGTCATTAAAAAGCTTGGCATATGTCCAGGTATATAGCAAAGACATGTCTGAGCACTCTCCAAAGGATTCAGTCATTGAATACTTTTATAGAATCAGAACCAAAGAACAAAGTTTGGGTTGCAAGGGACAATAATAATTATCTGATTCCAATCCGTCTGCCATGGACAGGGACACCTTCCAGTAGACAATATCACTCAAATCCCCACCCAACCTGTCCTTCAACACTTCCAGGGATAGGACATTCACAGCTTCTGTAGGCAGCTTGTTCCAATCCCTTACCGTCCTCACAGTAAAGAATTTCTTCCTAGTATTTAGTCTGAACCTACCCTCTTTCAACTGAAAGCCATTCCTCCTTGTCCTGTCACCACATGCCCTTGCAAGAAGTCCCTCTCCAGCTCTCTTGTGGCCTCCTTTAGTTACAGGGAGGCTGCAATAAGACCTCTCTGGAGCCTTCCATTTGAAAAATCCAAATTTTATCAGCCTGTATTTATAGGAGAGGTGGTCGAGTCCTCTGGTCATCTCTCTAGTCCTCCAACAGGTCCTCTGGATTTGCTCCAACAGGTCCATGTCATCCCTGTGTTGGGGACATCAGAGCTGGATGCAGCACTCCAGGTGGGGCCTCACCAGAGCAGAGCAGAGGAGAACAGAAGAGAACAGAGCAGAGCAGAGCAGAGCAGGGGCAGAATTCCCTCCCTTGCCATGCTGGCCACACAACTTTGGATGCAGCCCAGGACATTTTTTGCTTTCTGGGCTGCAAGTGCACATTTCTGGGATATGTGCAGCCTCTCATCCATGAACACTACTGAGTACCTCTTGGCATGGCTGCTCTTGATTCATTCTCTGTCCAGACTCTATTTGTGCCTGGGATTGCACTGACCCTGGTGCAGGATGTTGAACTTGGCCTTGTGAACTCCATGAAGTTCACACAGGTCCACATCTCAAGCCTTCTTGGTCCCTTTGGATGACCTTGCTTTCCTCCAGCATGCTGACTGCACCACACATTGGCCAACTTGCTGAGGGTTCACTGAATCCCGGTGTCCATGTCACTGACAAAGATGTTACACAACACAGGTCACAACACCGACCTCTGAGGTATGACTTGTCACTGATCTCAACAAGGATTTTGCTTCAGTGGTCCAATAGACATTAGCTGGAAGTAAGCTGTAAAAAAAAAAAAAAAAAAAAAAAAAAATTAAAAAATCCCAGTTTAGATGGCCTGAAGATTATTTTAAAGGGTGTTAGAGATAATTCAACAGACTGGGATTAATATTATTGAAAAAAATAAAATTGTCAAGAAGGATGAAAATGTGGATAAGTACAGGACTGTTAAATTTCTGGAGATGGAACTTTTCTTAACATAAGGTTTGCATTAGGTAAGATTTTGGACTAGATCACCATAATGCATTGCCTCATAAAAACTGCAAATAAAGGAGATGTCTGATAAGCATACAGCTCTTGCTCACATAAATGAAATGTTCTGAGCTTGCATCACCCTGATCAAAACTATTATTACAGTAGTCTCTGAAATAGTTTGTGCATTGCACAAACATCAGAAAGAAGTATGTCACTTATTGTTTCTGGACTCCTAGCTGTTTTTCAGAGTTTGGTATTGATGCTCCTAAGCATAGGCACATAAGCTAAACCAACCTTCTTTATGTGGAATCTTATCTGAACAGAAAAATACTGTACTTAACACTCTAACTCAAGGTAAAAGTAAACATTTTATCTATGATAAAGTCATAACTGCAGCAATAATAATTATAATAATTAATAATAATACCAGAACTTAAAATCTAAACATTGCTCAGTGGAAGATAGTCAAACAAGTTTCCCGATACCAAATTCCTGCACAATAAAACTAGTTTACAAACAAAAGAGAGACTGAACGTCATAACCCAGTAGTTGGGGGTGTGACGTTCATTTTCTCATCATGCAGAACAAAGACATGTCAGGGAGCTCTTATGCTTTTATTGTACAGTTGCTATAATTTTGGCTGTTTTGACTCAAAAGCTATAGGCTAGCATGCCCTTCTGACAATGCATTTCCACAATAAATGTTGGTTATAGGCCCTTAATTTTGTATGGTACATTTCTCACCTCCCACGACACACTCCTCTAAGGTGGTGGCTCACGAACCAACACACACAGCCAAAAGTGCTGGCACACAGCACACCATTACAGAAGCTTCCCTACAGTCCTACAGCCAAGTTCAGTATGGGGTATAGGGTATATTATGGTCACTGTGCTTAGCCCAGACAAAGCAAGGGAAGTAGCATCACCAGTCCTCAGGTTCAGTGTTGATCCTGCCGCATGGATGGTCCAGAGCTGGGGCAAACAAAGAAAACAAAAGAGAAAGACAGAAGGAAGAGAGAGAAAAGAAATAGAGCTGGGGAAAAAAGATGGGGATGGGATGTGGTCCCTCCCTTATACAGGATGTAAACCTGGTACACACCTCTAATATAAGCTAGGTTTTTCACACTGTTTTGTCAGAAGGCTCAATAATGTTCCTCAATTATTTCTAGTATCTCTGGATAGTTTAAATTTTTAAATTTTAAAAAGCCCTTGGATCCTTGAGGCAAAATTAGAGGAGCAACTGGGCAACCTGTTGGTCCAGATCCCAAACCATTTGACTGAGACTGTTCATGAAAAAACTAGATCAACTGGGAACAACTCAATCTAATTTAATGACTTTTCTGGAGACTGGCTACTACTCTGCTCATTTTCCTGCAGCAGTTCAGCTTTTTTGCTATCAAAAAAGCATTACCATTTTATCCACTGATACTCTGTCTCATTGTTAAAAAGGAACTGATACAGCCAAAACCTATAATTTGTAAAAAAAGCCCCAAAAATTACAATGACCAAGCATTTCTTTTCTGAAAAACTGCTTGTAACTTTCATGAACAACTACAAAAATAGTTATGACAGTTCTGTAAGTTTTACTGTGTGATTTTTGTCAGTGGATTATTTTAAGATTGTACTGTAAATGTTTTCATTGAAGTATGGTACAAGTTAAAAGTGAACTACAATTAATTTTGGAAAATATACACATATAATGGAAAGAAAAAATGAAGTCCTGAACTCCTGAAGAAGAATGATGGTTCTGCCACTGACTTCAAGTGAATACATATTGCACTTGAACATTTTCTGCACCTTTTAGGGAACATTTTGGACAAACCTGATCTGCACCCACAGTTCTTGACAGGTGCATTTAAGTGAAAATTGATCAATTCATTAAGTCATAGTTTAAAATGTGCATACAGATGTATTTGATGCTAGAAATGAATGTGCACATACTCAAATAAGAACTTCCCTTCAAAATTCTAGGATTTTGCTATAGATATTGAAAATAAACCTATTATCGTACATATAAGATCCTCTCAAAAGCTGTATACATCTCTTGTGAACAGAGAAGAAGAACTTGAAGAACTAAATTATGATTTTTCCATTTTAAAATGCCAGAGGTGAAGTATCAGTGAGGAAGCTAGTAGACCAAGCAAACCTCATTCTGAAATGGAAAACAAGGATGACCTTATTTTAATGATTTGCCCGGTAAACAACCACAGCAGAAAGTATTCAAACTTAGCTACATTTTGAAAGTGAGGAGGAAAAAATACTCTCTGTGCACAGTAGGAAGTTCCTCTACCTTTCATATTTCTAATTCCAGGCAGCATGCTATCTGCTCCAAGGAGCAAGAAAACAAATGCCAAGCTTTAATCAGAATTATATTGGCTGTGTAGGGACTTTCAGATCATTTGCCCATTCCTAACAATGTCATGCAGATTCCCTTCAGAATATCAATGCAGAAGCCTTTGCCCTTGCTGTGAAGAAAAGGTTGCAAAATACTGAAGATGAGCATCAGGTCTGTTTAAGGTTAACATTTCTTTTTGTGATGGGGAGAGGAGGAAAGGGTAAAAAGTTCTACTGTAATTTAATTCCTTAACGAAACTAAGAATTAGAATCCCTGCAGTGTAGCTCTAACCTTTTCTCTGGTGTCAAGCATTTTTTTTTCCTTAAATACATTTTGGATAATGCTGTAGACTTATGGCCATCTGACGGTTGGTTTAGAGGCCATTAATAAGACATACTGTACTGAATTTGATGAACCTTACATATCCACCTTAATCAAAAATCTTTTTTCCATAAAATAGAGCCTTGTCCTTCAGTTAGAAATGTTAGATCATTCCAAAATCTGTTTATTTCTTTACAGAAAATTATAGCTTTTACCTACCTTACTGTTAAAAATTTAAAGATATTTTCTTTTCTGCTTCCTTTCTTCTCAGTATCCTTAAAATCCTTGGTCTTCTTTCTCTTATTCTATGAAGAAATAGTAAAACGTACCCAGGAGCAGGTAGTTTTCAATGGGGATAAGATACACTTTGACCATCATATTTTTGGACTGAAAGGAAGACGGAGAAAACACGACAAGGAAAATAGCTCTGCATTTCTAATTTCTGATTATGAGGAAAAAGGCAATTGTTTTGAATGCATTTGAAATCCAGTGTTGTGAAGCCTTACCTGTCTGTAATCTTCCGGACAAAACTTGTTGTAATTAGTTTATTTTTTAAATGACTATTATATAGCTATTTAATTTCTGTCACTATTACTACCACTTGAATAAATCATTATCATTGACAGATGTTAGTGAACATGACGTAATAATAAGAAATACTGTATATTTCATTCATGTTTACTTTACAAGGTTTTCTTGAAAGAGATATGCTCTACTCAATAGGTGAGCTTGCATGTTCTTAACAGAACCACTTCCATTCTGAACTCATCTTTCCTGGACATGACTAAACAGGTCTGGAAATTCTGGAAGAAATTTCATCATGGCATTTTACTGCAAATACCACAACAGAAACATATTTCAGGGAGCACATAATACAATTAAATGTTTATAATTGTTTTACAATCAACTACTTATATTTTTGTAGTTTTTGTAATTTCTAATTTGCATCAGAAGGTTCTGGTACGGTGTTTGTCCCTCATGCTCTTCTTTTCTGCTGCCTTTCTGACCATCCTATCCTGGTTCTTCTAAATCCTCAGCTCTCTTTGCAATAAGACTTCATGATATATTCAGTCCAGATATCTGCACATGCTCAATTTGTACTTTTGTTTATCTTTCTATTTAATTTTCTCTTACAAACCTTGTCATAATGTCCGAATGTGTATATTCAGCCTCTGAATATACAAACACTTCCTCTTTTAGGGATTTTTTGTTTCAAAGAAATATGCTATTCTTATGGAAGAACAGCCAAGCTTTTTAATGATTATTCTTTAATCTACGTTTTTGAAAATGAATGTCTTCCCAAGTAAAAATATCTACTGCTTAAACTACTATAGACCTGCTTTATGCATAATGAGACTTTGTCACATCTTGTTGCAGCTAGACAATTTACCTGGGTCGTGTTGTGGGTTTGTCGTGGGTTTTGGTCGTTTCCTGGCCAATGCACCAATTTATGTCTAAGTTTTGGTTTGCCAATTTGAAATTTTTCAATTAAGAGCAAAGCAGGCTTAAACTTAAAAGGAATAAAACTTTATTAACAGTGTTAAAAGTAACATAATAAGGAAAAAAATCTGAATAAAACTTTTAGAACACCTTTTCTCTCTCTCAGTAATTTTCTTACTGACAACATAGAGACAAAATCTTGGGACTTTTAGTCAGTTTACTACATCTGAAATAGTTTTTTTCAGTTCAGAGAAGAGTTTTTTTTTCCATACTATGGACATACTATACCAGGTCAGTTTTTCTGGCTTCAATGTTACTGCAAACAGTTGCCCAGGACAGAAAAACTCAGCAGTGTTTCAAACTGTTTTCAAACTGTTTCAAACAAACTTCCTATGTCTTGCAGTTTTTCTTACAGCTGCATTCATAGGTTATTTCAATTTATTGGGGTGCTATTTTAAGGATGAGCTGCTCTAACACAGAGCAAAAGTTCTCTGTCTATCCCTGGGACTAGAGGTCTTCCATAACTATTTCCAGGATAAAGTTATGCTCAAGTTTCTCACTAGATTTACAGCAACATGCATTTGCTTCAACTACTGGTGCCTCAGCTCACAACTGTGCTAGAATGCAACATCCCCCAATGCATCTCTATGTGTTACAAGGAATCAAAAACAAAGTCAAATATATTTTTACCATAGCTTTACAGGATTTTAAGTCAAGATTAAACTATCTCTTCAATCCCTTCTATATGAAATTAACTCTTTCTTTACTGACGTCAGAATCCTATGTTATTATCTCTATGTGTTTACCCTTTTTTCCTTTTCCTAATTCAAGAGAGAAATGATATTTGTAAAGGCATTTTTTCTCAAGCTTTACCGTTAACTGAAACAGTTTTATAAAGTCTTGCAAGGCCAAAAAGTTGATCTGGTCTAAGCTCTGTTTCAGGAACACAGCTCGCCATGCTTCTTTGCTGGCCACATGGTCCCTGCTGGCACCATGCAAACCAGCTTGACTCTGCTGGGGTGATGAAAACAGGGAAAGAAACCATCACCGATGATTTTATCCTTTTGTCTGTAGTAAAGCTGGCTTAAAGCGGCTGGGCACACACAATTCACTGACAGCCATGCCAAGGTGTCCATGTGAGATCGCACTGGTCCCTCCGATTTCACCACGTGGTTGCTCCCGGTCTGTAATGGCAGCAGCTGCAGAGCTGCTCCTGGCCCCTGGGCCACTCTCTCTTAAGCTGCCCTCAGTGCTAACGCAGTCTCTGTCTGGCACAGTCCGTCAGGCTCTGCTAAGAAAAGACTTGTCCCTGCTGGCAAAGAGTCCCAGCCATTTGTCGGGACAAGACCTGGTGAGCTCCTTGATGAAAGCCCAGCAGCTCCTCGATGAAAGCCCAGCAGCTCCTCAATGAAGAGTTCGGCAGCTCTGCTCACCACCCCTCCGGAGACAGGAGAAACTCAGCCAAGCTTCCCCCGGGAGCCAGACTAAACCCAGCCATGCAGGCCGAGCTAGGACCAGGTCCTGGGCCCAACCCGTCCCCACCAAAGCTGGAAACAAACCGAGCTACTCCTGGGCTTCTTTTTGGTCTTAAGATACGTATTTACAAAAGGCGCATCCACTCTTTTCATTGGCCTAATCAGGCATCAATATTACAAAATTGTGCAATTAGAGCCAACCCAGGACAGTAGTATAATTTTATACTTGCATTTTGAATATATTAGTGACATTAGAAGGATGACTCAAATATTTGCAAATAAACATTGACTAAAAGACAACAATGAATGAATAACTAAGCTTAACGCTCCTTCCTGTGTTAAATGTTTCTGTTGCTGTTTTATTTCATTATTCTGGATCAACAAGGCAACTCTCTCTCCCAAAATTGTAAAAGACTGACAATTTCCTGTTTCACAGGATATTACTAGAGTTAATAACTGGGATTAAATATTTGAGTGCACGATCCCAGAATCACAGAATTAACTTTGAGATTGAGTCCAACTTTTGACCTAACATCGCTTTGTCAACTAGACACATCATGTGTTAGGATTTCATATTATGAGCTAAGGATGTTAGAAAAGAATTTCAGATCACCTCTCCCTCTTTCTTTTTGGTGTGTGCTAATAACCAGTTGCCCATGATCCTTCTAATGTGAAGTCTGCCTATATATCTAGTTTAACTATTTCGACTGTTTAGACTTAACTATTGCCTTTAGAGGGCAATAGTCAATTTCTTCAGTGACGCATGAAAGCATACATTCAAGATTACATTGGCTTTTTCCCCTCATTGTATAAGGAGGGAAAAAATCACATATCCACATTCAAATATCCACATATCACATATATAATCACATATATATCACATATATAATCACATATACACATTCTTTTTCAGCACCCTGCCTACATTGCCTAATCAATGGTGAGAAACCAATATGCCACAGGAGAAAAAGACATACAGTCAAGGAAGCAAGAAAACTAGAAGTGATGCACGCTAGCTCAGTCTTCCATCCTTCACCACTTGCAATGAAGTAAATTCACAAGAGAGAGAAAGGTGTACCATTGTGAAAGACAGTGAGATAATTCTTCTGAAATTGCCTAGAAACTCCATGTTGGTGACTCTTTATGTCTTCCCAGGTCAGTGTAAGTTAAGTCAGGATCTGGAAAGCAAAGCTATACTATGGATATCTCCTTTCTGCTGAATAGATGTTTTATAGGAGACTTTTTAACAGTTGTGTTATCTTCTTTATTTCTTTTATTTCTACTTTTATTTCTTTTCTGACTTGTTCTGTATTTAAATGTTCCTACTAGGATCCTTAACATCCCCTAAAAGAATAGGAGACTAGTATGACTAGTCTGTGTTTACTTAAGTTCGAAGTACCAATTTCTCAGTATCTTTGTGCATAGCTCAAGCAGAGAAGAAAATCAGAATAAGTCCAGCTAGACACAGAGACTTTCCAAAAATCCATTTTTATAAACAGCTCTACAAAGTAATTTGGATAGGAAAGTAATGTAGACAGATATGTGCAATGGATGGCTCACAGGACAGGAAAGTCATGAAAGTTCAAAAAAACTGACCTTTAAATTTAAGTTTCCAAACAACAGTGAAATTTTGATGTATGACAGAATTGTATTTCAGAAATATAGATATTGCTCTTAATTTTCAGAAAAAAAAAAAAAAAAAGCCTGAGAAACAAAGTAAATTCCCTTTTCAATGCTTAAAAAATTAAGAACATGGGTAAAATACAGTCTCTACTTGTGAAAATATGCATGTATGTGGATACTATGTGTAACAAATAGGGACATGAAATATTAGCAAGAGAAAAAAAAAAAAGGTGGTGCTACTCTTTTTGGAAAAAGAACCAGTTCCTTCATTCCTACAGTGTCTAATCTTCCAGTTTTCTTCCAAATCACAACCTTCACACAGCTGTGTTTCTCAATAAATATTTGTTGTTTTGGAATTAATTAAAAAAGAAAAGGTAGTCTTTCAAAATACAGGGGAATTTTATTTTTATTGAACAACACAAGTTTCACTGAGCTATTCAAAATATTTGAAATATGCAATTTATACTTTTTCTGGTTTGTCTTTATTTTCTTAGCTTGTGCTATTACTATTCTTTAATAAATGGTGTGTGGCACAGAAATACCTTGCCTAGAAGACGCCAAGCTATCTTGGGAAACGCAATGCCGTGTTAGAGGAAAGGGTTTCTGTGCACTAATTTGCTTTAGCTATGCTGTGCTGAAATGGCTAGACTTTTCCTAGAAATATTTATATCAAGTGTCATTTCACAACAGAGGCCTTATCATATATCAATTGAAAATAAGAGACAATTCTCATTGTCATGGCAGTCATGTCTGAGTGTTTCTCAAGAGGAATTAGACATTTAAACAAGAATCTTACGTGCCATCTTTGTGGACTTGGATCTTGGCCTCCTTAATTTGTTTTCTAATTACAGTCTCACTGAGGATACTTGGCATGAGACATAAAAACATGATGTATTAAACTTGTCAGTGGCCTGCTGAACACGTCTCTGATTGATCAGGTAAGAAACTATAGGAGTTGTAAGAAAATTGAACAATGTTGCATACAAAAATACATGTTGTTCCCCATAATACATTCTTAAAGGTCATCTGTCTGAGTATCCTTCAAGCATATTTTCCTTTCCTCTTCATCCTTGGTGGGTTTTTTTCCTATAAGATGCAGTTTATTGTAAAAAAAAAAAAATAAATTCTTGCAATTACTAAGCTTTTATTGTTTCAAAACAGAACAAATTTCCTGTGTTTTAAATTCACAGAAAGTTCAAACCTGCAAATATTTAGTACTTATCATATGTGCTTCCATTATTTTCAAAGAAAAATAAAATTGAGAAAAATTAATCATGTGTAAGGGAATTTAGAGGTAAAAAAAATTATATATTAAACTGCATCAATTTCTTTTTTTGTTGTTTTTTTTTTCCACTCATGATATCATTGCCTTTTCAAATTGGTCAGCAACATACACATTTTTGTTCCCAATTACAACTTTTCTGTTACTCTTGCATATTAAAAGTACAGTTCTAGATATCTATAACTATTTTTCATTTTATTGGAGTAGACCATAGTAGCTCTCATATGCTGTGTCCTGTATTATGTTGTGCTTATGTTTTCTGATAGAACATTGATAGATGACTGCATGTCCTGGTTTGGTTCTAATTGGACAATTTTGGAGTATTGACACCTGATTAAACCAATGTAAATGGGTGGATCTCGGGTTTTTATGTGGTGTTGTTCTTTTTGAGAGTGTAAAAGTCTTTTATCCAACACCACGATGGAAGGAAAAGACCGAGAGCCGTCTCCTCTGCTTTTCCAAGGCTGTTTATTTTTCCCTTATCAGTACAGTTTCTTCTCTGACCCACAGAGATCTGTTCTGCAGGTCAGCTCACAGGGAATGACCCAGCCCCGAAAGCGACGAACATCTCCATACCAAAAATCACGTGCACCAATTATTCCACAAAAGATCCCCAACACCCATCTCCTGTGCCAGAATGTCAGGCCCCACTCCGAGCCAACCAAAGATGCCCACGCCACAGAGGAAAATGGTGAAGGTGAAGAAGAAAGAAGAAACCCCAAAACCATGTGGAGACTCCATCCTGTGTTTTTTGCTTATCAGACTAGAAACTACATAAATCTATTTTTCACCCTATTCAAACTCTCGTGGTTTGTAATTCCTCACACAGAGGTGGGAATTTCTCCCAGGGGTTGAAATTAAAGGCACAGGAGTCCTCAACTCCCTGCCAAGGCCTCCCAGCCCGCCACCCGGGTCTGGAATCACTCAGGACAGTCAGAGGAATGTTCTGGATTCTGACAGGTGGATACAACTTTTGTAAATACACATTTTAAGACAAAACCCCCTGGGAATAGCTCATTTGGCTTCTGGCCTTGGAGGAAGTGGCAGGCTGGGTCTGGGCCAGTCCCAGCTTGGCCTGTGTGGCCAGGTCCAGGCAAGATCTCTGCCCCCAGAGGAGTGGTGAGTGGGCTGCCTCAGCTGGAGCTCCTTGACAGCAGCGCCAGGCCCTTTCCCAGCAGAGCCTGCCAGGCCATGCCAGTCAGAGGCTGTATCAACACTGGGAGTAACTTAGGAGAGAGTGGCCTGGAAGCCAGGAACAGCCGTGTGGCCACCCCAATTCTAGACCAGGAGCAGCCACCGCCATTCTAGACCGGGAGCGGCCATGTTGCCGGGGTCAGAGAGGTCAGGGTTGTCCCACAGGGCCACCTTGGCATGGCTGGCAATGAACTTTGTGTGCTCAGCCACTTTGAGCCAGCTTTACTATGGACAGAAGGACAAAAGCATTGGCAGCAGTTTGCCAATGCAGAGTTTGGGCCAGATTAACCTTTCAGTGTTACAAGACTTTTTTAAAAACTTTCAATTGATGATAAAGTTTGAGAACAGGTGACTCTACGAACACCATTCCCCTCCTGAATTACAAAAAGGAAAAGAAGGTGAACAGAGAGAAACATTAACATAGGACACTGAGGTCAGTCAAGAAAGAGTTAATTCTAGATGAAGGGGATGGAAGAGATGTTTTGAAACTTAGGTAAAATTCTTTTGAAAAATTATGGTGACAATATATTTGGTATATCAGACCAAATTTGGTTTTTTTCCTTGTGACCCATGGAAATGCACTGGGGGGATGTAGCATTCTAGCACAGCTGTGAGCCGAGGCACCAGTAGTTGAAGCAAATAGATGTTGCTGTGATCCTATGAGAAACTTGAACATGAAGAAATGAGAAACCTCGCCCTAGACACAGTAGCAAAAAACCTCTGGTCCCAGAGATAGACAAAGAGAACTTTGTGCTTTATGCTAGAATAGCTCATCCTTAAAATAGCACCCCAATAAGTTGAAACGGCCCATGAAAGCAGCTGTGAGAAGACTGCAAAACATGGGAAGGACTTTCACACTGCAAACAGATTTTTTTCTATGACCCAGGTGGCTGATTCGCTGTGACATTAAAGCCATGAGAAAAACTGTTTTCTTGTGGAGAAGTCCCCATAGTATAACAAGAGAAACTCTTCTCCCTAAGCTATTTTTATGAAGAAAAGCTATTTTAAAGGTAGTAAACTGACTAAAAGTTTTGTCTCTTTACATTGTCAGTAGAAAAGAAAAAAGTGTGAGGAGGGAGAAAAAAGGTGTTCTGGAGTTTTATTTTGATATTCTGTTTCTTTTAATTCTATTAATAAAGTTTTTCTTTATACCCTTTCACATTAAAGCCTGCTTTGTTTTTCTCCTAATTCTATCTCACAGCAAAAAAAAAACCAAACAAAAAAAAACCATCACGTTCATTAGTGCATTGGCTGGGAAACCTCAAATTGATAAACCTAAATGACTATACATAATTAATGTTTCTGTCTGGTTTCAAACTGAAACTGTGACACTACCACCACCATTTGTTATAGTGTCTTTCCCTGATCTGCCCAATCTGCTTTTTATTCTGTTGATGTCTATCAGGCCAGAGAGAAAGGAACCTGCTTCATCTGGCATATGCTTCCAAACTGTAAGAGTTCTCTCTTCTTTCTCACATCAGTGAGAGATTGAGTTTTATTTCCTTTCTTGTCCTTACTAGGTCTCTTTGGATGCTTGTTGTATTTTAGGAACTGGCTTATCAGCAGATTTCAAGCAGCTGGTGTGATAAGTGTGTTTTAACCCCAGCCAGGAGCTAAGCCCCACACACCCACTTGATTACTACCTCCTGGTGATATGGGGGACAGAACCAGAAGAGAAAAAGTGAGAAAATTCATCCTTTCTGGTAAAGACCCTTTAACAGGTAAAGAAAAAGGAAATTTTGGTATACATAAACAAAGCAGAATGAGGAATTCATTCACCACGTCCCATGCACAGGCAGGTGTTCAGCCATTTCCAGGAAAGAAGGACTCCATCACCTGTAAAGGTGATTTGGGAAGACAAACTGCATCCTAAATGTCCTTGCCTTCCTTTTTCTTCATTTTCTTCCTTCAGATCTATATACTGAACATGATGCCATATGTTATACTTTGGTCAGTTGAGGTCAGCTGTCCCAGATGTGTCCTCTCCCATTTCCTTGTGCACCCCCAGCCCAGATACTGGTGGGGCAGTATAAGAGGCAGAAAAGGCCTTAACTTTGTGTAAATGGTGCTCAGCAGTAAGTAACTAAAACCATCACTGTGCTATCAACCCTGTTGTCAGCACAAATCAAAACCACACCTCCATACCAGCTACTGTGAAGACAATTACCTGAGCCAAAACCAGCACAGTGGTGCTGATGAAGCCCAAAAACCTTGCCTTCAGTGAATTTCCGTGTTTTTTTTAATCTGAAATCACAGTAATCTTCTCTCAAAAATCTTCTGCAAACACGTGGATATTGCATATACAGAGCCTTAACTGTTAAGGGTATCTATCCAGTGTTTCCTTGGCTTTACAAGTCTGTTTTCCACCAAAATTTCCTTGTAATTCAATGAAAACATCCCCTAAAAGAGAGAGGATTTATTGTATGAACCCTCAGAGATATGTTTTGGACCTGCAACTACACAGAATTTGTATTAAAGGTTATGGTAATCAAATAAAGAATTTTCTTGTATACAAGAAGATCCAAGTGCTTGAGAAGGATAAGTTTTGAATTAAAAGGGGATTTTACAAGTGAGGATATGGTCTCAAAGAAACATGATGAAATTCAATAAAGGTAAGTATTATATCTTTTAAGTCAACCTGGTGTCCTGTCCCCAGCAAATACCAAATTTAAAACAGGCAGGAAAATCCTGCTAGGAGAAGGGAAATAACTGATCTTGATGTTTTATTGATTCAAATATGGTATTTGAGCCAAAATGACTTAGTTGCAGATAAGACAAATATCATCAAGGCCATATTTAAGAAAAAATAAATAATATTTTTTTTAATTAGTTGTCTGCATTAGAATTACCATGTCAACATTTTAAATAGAGATGATTACAAGAAACTCTTCCAGGAGAGATAGAAATAGAGAAGGTTAGAGGAACCACAATATTAATCTTCACGTAGCAAACTGTTCCCATACTTACAAAGTATTTGTAAATACAAAGATTTTTTCTTATCATCAAGATATAATTAACTTGACTTATGAAGAAATTATTAATTTCAGAAATTGGGGGAAAATGCCTGCTTGTAAAGACAGCTAAATAATAGAATAGACTAGTTTGTGATGTTTCAAAAGGTAGATAAGATTGAGCTATTTTTTGCAGGCTAAAAAAGAGGACTAATTGCAATGGTTCATAATAGCTTCTCAACCCCCATGAAATAGTTTCTATGCATAGTCCAGTCACTAATGTCAATGGCAGTTTCATCACCAGTTTCAACAATTAAGTAATCTAAATGCAATTAAAAGTCTCCTCTGCATACCAGTGAGATATACAGCAGATACCTATCAATATCTTCCTTTTACTGATGGAGAAATCAGAGTAAAGGATGGAAGACAATAAATGCCTGCAAGACAGCAAAATATGATTTTCCAGAACTCAGAATTCAGTCACATTGTTTTGTTCTGTGAGAAGTAGTGAGTCACTCTTAATAATGTGATTTAAGGGACTTGCCATAACCATATATTTAATCACAAACTCCTTTAAATATAGAAAGGGTTAAAAGATATGAAGATATAAACTAAAAGAACTGCTTTCTTTAGACCTCCCTGAAGCTATTGTTTTAACTTCTCTGGAGGTTTTTGAAAGTCCCACTTAATAACAATAATTGAAGAAGGCAGCAATCTGTTTTAAGAAAACGTTTTGAAAAATGTACTCCTTCATTTATGGCACTAAAAGTCTGTATTTTTGAAAGCTAAAGTAGGGAAAGAACAGCTGGGATGACATCTCTTGTCCACATTTGGGAATTCAAATGAAAAATATACTGCTTTGCCAGTGGTAGAGTTTTATAGAAAATGTTTTGTTTACTGCTTGGAAAACTGATGATTTGACTGAATCAACAAGATGTCCAAATAATACTCCACAGTTTGCACCTGCTTGTCTTGTTTTGATGAATGTGAAACAATGCAGATTAAGCCTGACCAGGTGTAATGCAGGAACTCATATGCTCAAGCATTCTTTCTTATTCTTCATTCCTCCTTCCCTCTTTAAATCAGTTTTCACAAGCACCGTTTTTTAAGAAACCTAACAGAAGGGTTCACAGCCCTTTCACTCTGATAATTGTGCATCACCATAAGCTCTCCATCCTTCTTTCCTTCATTTTACTGATATAAATTGTTTGCTCAAAGTACCACTTTTTTATGTGACTGCAAAGAACATGATACTTTCTTGCCTCTGTACTGAGGAGCTAATAATGAGAAAATATTGTGAGTGTCTTTGGCAACTAGAAGACCCTTGAGAAATCTGAAGAGCTCTTTTCAGAAGCATCTCGTTACTGCTGGGGAACTTTACAATTTTTAACTTACTCTAAGGTTTTTATTTTTCTTTTGCATATTAGTGTATGTGTGCATGGATTTTCTTTTTTAACTCCAGATTAAGTTTGATATATTTTTCTTTAAGCACAGCGATAAAGAATGTACCAAAACCAGTACCCCCAACAGAAACCAACACTGTCTTCCCAGTTTTAAATATAACTTTTCTTTCTGGGGTCAACAACCCATGTCCATAAGAACAGATTTCTCTCCAAGCATTCAGTTTTCACGAATAAATTAATAAATAAAGACCAGGCTTCTTTACATTCGGAACATAGATACTATTTTCAGCTCATTGATGAACTGGAGTAGTTCAGAGAGTTGAGGTGCAAAATTAATCTCTAGTTAGGTGTTTATCACTGTTGAGATATGCATGTGTATACATTTGAATGCAGTCTTGGGGGAAAAAAGAAATATAAAAGAAAGAAGTGCATCCATATGTTTTATCTGGACCAGTGCTAAATACACCATGGATAGAAAAAGAAGACACCAAACAGGAAGTTTCATTAAGAAAACAGATACTGTTAAAGCAGGTGTGAGAAATTAGTGTTTATCACTGACAATTGAAATTTGCACTAAAATTTAGAATTCCTTGGCTCTGTCACATCCTTGGAAAGAAAGGAATGGGAATGTCTCTATCACAAGAATTCCATTTTCATTTGTATGGTATGCACTAAACTTTTAGTCTCAGTGGAAAATTTGAGAAAAAAATCTTATTAAAAAGTTATTTCTATTAATGATGCTTAATATATTTACAACTGCCTCTACACAAAAATAGGCTGCTGAAAAAAAATGGAGCTGAAGTCTTTTTACTACTTATGTCAAACAAGAATAATATGTAAAACATAAACTTCACATCAAAATGAGACAAGAAATTCTGTGCTTATAATTTGAAAATCCTCAACTGTAACATGAAAGTTATGTGGACTCTAGCAGCTTAATTTGAATCTGCATCTAATTACAACAACAGGAGTCTCTCTCTTTGTGACAAAAGTAATAAAAATACTCATAGAATCATAGAATAGCTTGAGCTGGAAGGGACCCTCAAGGGTCAAAGTCCAACTCCTGCACAGGACAGCCCCAAAAGTCATGCTCTGTGCCCAAGAGTATTTTCCAAACACTTCTTAAGCTCTGTCAGGCTTGGGTCTGTGACCACTTCCTTGGGGAGCCTATTCCAGTGCCCAAACGTTTTCTAAGTGAAGAAACTTGTTCTAGTATCCAACCTAAATCTCCCCTGACTCAGCTTCATGACATTCCCTCAGGTCCTGTCACTGGTCACCACAGAGAAGAGATCAGTGCCTGCCCCTCCTCGTCCCCTCAAAAGGATGTTGTAACTGCAATGAGGTGTCCCCTCAGTCTGTTCTTCTCCAGGCAGAACAGACCAAGTGACCACAGATGCTCCTCATACAGCTTCCCCTCTAGATGCTGTCTAACACTTGATATCTTTTTAATATTGTGTCACCCAGAACTGCCCCCAGCACTGGAGGTGAGGCAGTCCCAGTGCAGAGCAGAGTGGGACAATCCCCTTCCTTGTCCAGCTGGTGATGCTGTGCCTGATATATCAGTGAAATGGAGGAGGCAGTGGAGTGCACACTCATCAAGTGTGTAGAAAAAAACAAACTCAGGGGAGACAAGTTGATGTGCTTGGGGGTAGGGACACATCCAAAGAGGCCTGAACAAGCTAGAGGAATGGATGTATAGGGATCTTGTGAACTTGAACAAGGACAAGCATAAAGGGCTAGTGCTGGGGCAGAAGAGTTCCTGAATTTGCAACAGGTTGCAAAGAGACAGGCTGGGAGCAGCTCTGGGAGATCTATGGTGAGCAGCAAGATGAACCTGAGCCAACAAAGTGGGCCAAGAGATGTTCATGTTGGATACAAAGAGAAATTTCTTCACTCTAAGGACAGCTCAGCAGTGGGTCGGGCTTCCCAAAGAGGCTGCTGTTTTGGAGGTTTTCAACATCCACTGGGGCAAAGCCCTGAGAAACCAGGTCTGAATTCAGAGTTGCTCCTGCTGTGAGCAGGAGCTCACAAACTCCCTTCCAATCTGTATGTTCCGTGGTTCCATGATTCTATGAAAATCCTGTTTCCCAACCAGAACAAAATGTGAAAGCCATGTTCGCATGAGATTTTGTCCAAGAAGTTACACAAGGGTTAAGAATTAGACTTCGAGAACTTCTTGTTTTGACTTTATAGGAAAGAGATTTACTTCCTATAAAGAATATAACACATGGACATTTATGAGGAGATTTTTAGTTTGTTTATGTTTCTTCCTGAAACATGGAAAAGAGGAAATCAGCTTGTGGCTGCTCTTCTGTGGACAAGCTTCTGCTGTTATCTTTGTTATGGATTAGTTGTAGGAGGTAACAAAACTAAGGATCAAAATAACAAGAAAAATCCCAAGGAAAAAGAGTCAGTATATCAAACCTTTAGAGAGCTAACTTTGGCCTTAATTATTGAAAACCATAGCAATAAAGATTCTTTCTTTCTTTCTTTCTTTCTTTCTTTCTTTCTTTCTTTCTTTCTTTCTTTCTTTCTTTCTTTCTTTCTTTCTTTCTTTCTTTCTTTCTTTCTTTCTTTCTTTCTTTCTTTCTTTCTTTCTTTCTTTCTTTCTTTCTTTCTTTCTTTCTTTCTTTCTTTCTTTCTTTCTTTCTTCTCAGATGGTAGGGCATTGGTCCATATTCGATCTTT
>CM031858.1:96703104-96786910 GCA_018697195.1 Certhia americana | reverse complement strand
CATTCCACGCTTTCCTTCCACACTTTCCTTTTGCACCTTCCACACCTTCTAAAAACTTGCCTTTATTTACTATTGTTTCTGTTTTGTAGCTTCAAATTCCCTTACAATTCTTTCCAGAGAGAGACTGTTCCTCACCTAGGTCTCATAACGTTTGTCTATGGACTTTTTTTGCTGAATTTTTATGTCAGAAGTCAAAGAACTATGCCTAGAGGTGAAAATGATAACGGACCATAAAGACCCTTTACCGGTCAGAGAGACATAGTAGGCTTTTGTTTTGGCAAGTACCTTCCTTTAACCTAATTTCTTTTTCCTATACTTTTTTTACAAACCACAGCAAAGTCTCTTAGGAGGTCTAATTTAATCTGATACTGGAGAAGTGTCTGTTTTATTATCTTTAATGCAGGCAGACACTGTAGGCAGCCTGTGTCTGACAGAACTTCAAATTTGACAGTTCTGTTTTTTTCCTGAAGGCAACAAGACTCAGTGAAGATCCCCTGCCCTAAGCTGTCCACTGAACACCATCCATCTGCCTTGAAGGAGAAGGCAAATAAATACTATAACTCAGAGATTTCATTTAACATTTTCTTTAAAATCACTTCACAAAACTATTGTTATTTTGAGTTTTGTTTACCCAAAGTGCGGGCAAGGTCTGTAAAACCAGGAGTTCGAAATTCCAATGTATCACATTTTCTATTGATTGAAGGAAAACAATTATATACTTGTCATTCACTCACATTCTAATTAATCCCCAGTACACTTGCTCTCTTTCTCAGTCTTGGTTTGCAGGTTAGCCAGTGTGGGGACCAACTGATATGAAAATCAAGGACAAATGTATCCGCAGGTTTTGTGCCAGTTGTAATCTTTGACTGGTGAGTCAGTTCTTCTGGCAACATGCTTGGGGAAACTGCTAACTGAGCAGGCAGATTTCTGAAAGCAAAAGTTGAAGTAATAATGGTTTATTAGTATGATCACTTTCTTCAGGATTTCTTTTTCTTGCAGGAGGTTAAAGCACAAAAAATTTGTCTCCAAAATTTATGTTGACAGAACTGTATTGAATTTCAAGTATAATCAAACTTTGAAAAACTATTTTGTGCTGATAAAAAAACGATAAAACAGACGTGTTTAGCTTACCCCTTTGCATTCTTATTTAGAACATTCTATTGGCATTGTGAGAACTTAGGTTACAATACAACCATTGGAATTATCTGATGTGACTTCAGTGAAAATATTGATAAATGTCTGGCTAATAGGCTACATAAATGAAGTTTTAATAAAATTTAACAAAAAAAATTTTATGAAAAAATAAAATGTCATAAAATCTCTGAGAAATTGGGCTGTAAAATAGATGTAATAAAACATAAAAGATATGTTTTGATTTGTTCTGGAGTTGTGTCTTCAGTCAGCCATTGCATATCTATGGATCACATTGAATGTAAACATGATAAATAAGGTAAAAGACTACAGTTTTTTGTTTGAAAGCAAGTTTTTTGACTCTAGAAATATGTATTTTTTAATCATTATTGAGAATTTACTTTTATTTCTTGTTATAGTTTCACAGTAGTAGCTTGGACATCAGCAAAAATAATTTCTTCTAACTGGAAGCATTAAGTCTCAATATAATCTGATGGTCAATAAAGGTTTTAAGATATTATCTTGTCAGTTTAAAGTCAGAGCCTTTATAAATTTTATTTTTAATCAGCTTATTGAGTCTGCAGGAAGTCTAAACCTTGATATGCTGGTTTGTCCTATAACCACAGACTAAATACTCTGCTCTTCCATGATTCATGTATTGACAGTGCTTTCTTCCACTTTCTTTCAGGAAAAGGATAGGGTACCTCAGAATACAAAGTGCCTTCTGCTTGCCCCAAATGCATTTCCATTTTTCACTGCTTTTGCATGTCTGTCTATGGGGAACACAGTGTTGGAAGATAGTTAATGATGCAAAGTCCCCAGATTTGGTAGAGTTCCTCAGTACTGCCACTGTCAGTACCTTTAGTAGGGGTAGTATCTGCCTTGTTGCTACAGCAAAGCTGGTTAAACATGCCTGACTTATATTAAACCAGTTAAAATCTGAGCCTTTACCCTTCCTCTTGGGCAGGCTGGAAAGGCTGCTCTGAACTCCAAGAAAGTTTCACTTCAGGCAGACCTGTTCAATGTGCTGAGGAAATGTGTCTAATGCAGATTTTGTCAGACCCTATAATGACACTTATGGAAGTCCCACCTTGGAAATCTGGGCACTTTGTATCACAAACAATGTATTTACAGGCCCTGACACTGACAAATACAGTGCACATTATTGTTGAGAGGACTTCCAGACATAATTCCAGGTTTTTAGATTTGTATTCCAGTTAATTTATTGTCTTAAATACTTTGGGACAGAAAACAACAGAAATCACAGCAGTGCAGAGATTTTAGTTTATAAAGAAAGGTCAGAGAAGAATCAGGTTTTACAAAACCTTCAGATGTGAACACTTTGATTTGATGAAAGAAGAAGAAAAAAAAGGCATTTTTTCCTCAGGACTCACATAATAATACATACTTGTTATTAGTGGATTTTCATTAATTCAAACCATATCCTCTGAAGATTCCAGACTGAAATTTATTTCACCATAAGTACCTATAAATTTTTCATGTCCAGTACACAACATAATGTTTATAGAGTAAATAACAAATGCTAATGAGGCAGTAGCCATCTATCCACCCCACACACTGATATTATTAAGCTGCAAAATAGGTAATAAAAGTTATTTTTTTTCAAGTACCATTTTTTTGAGAAAAACCATGTAAATGTTGATGCATGGTGAATTAAAGTAAATTAATCTGATTATATGAGTGAATTGAACAAGCTGTGCAATATAAATATTTTAATCACTTCTTGATCCAGAAGTACCTCATTTACAAATGAGCAATTACTTTCTACCTCATGGGAGTTGTCTTTAATTATGAGGCAGTCTAGTTGGTGCTATACAAAAAGTACATGCAAATATCAAACATCAGGCCCTTGAATCTGTCATTTGTAATATGAACAGCATTTCATATCCCTTTGTGCAACCCTATTTCTGTTTTACACTAATGATTTTATTTGTTGAGTTTTTACCTGAGCTGACCAGTCATTATGAAGTTTTCATCTAATTTGTGGACACAGAAACACTTCCCAGTGGAAGTTTTAATGTAGGTCTATTACATTCAAGCCTAGGCTTGTTTTTCTCAATTCCTTATAGACCAGCCTGCCAGTCCTTTAGACCTGAGAACTAGAGGTTAAAAACAAAGTTTTGATATAAAAGTGAATTATTATGTTTGTCATATGTGAGATATGTATGCTACTAGTCCTACTAAAACCTTGATCAGCCTACTGTGCACTTATGTTCCCATAATAGTAAAGGATATTGGCATCTATGGATGGAATGACGCATGCAAAAGGAGACCAAAGAATTTTGTGTGGCACACTATGGTGCACTGCTTCGGGCATTCTTTATTTGTAGGGTAGGAAGTAGCCTTCCTAGCCCGACAGATTAGGTAGTTTCAGTAGGTGTGATTTATTTAATGCATTTGTTGTCTTGATGAAAATTAAGGCTTTGTGTTCAATTGCTGCTGATTGTGTCACTTCTGCACAGCCTATACTGGAAATGCAAAAATAATGGGCTGAGAACCTTAGGGGCATCACTGTTTGTGTTCCAATTACTAATTTTTCCTTAAAGGAGACGATCAGACTTTCTAGTGTGACACATATATAAAACACTGGTTTTATTTAATGTAAGAGTGAAACTCCCATGTGCTTTTGAGACAACACTTTAGTCCACATATCATTTCACTTTTATATAAGATATACTTGAATAGACTTACTGGTATGCAAACAGTATGCATACTTTGGGGAGGAGGGTGTGTGTGTGTGTGTAAAGTTTCCCTGGGTCATTTCAGACAAGTGCTATTCATCATATGTTTTCCTGTTACTAAAAAAAAAAAAAAAAAAAAAAAAAAAAAAAAAAAAAAAAAAAAAGTGAAACATAGGAAACTACTGAAACTGAGTGATCTGATAAAAATTATGTGGTACTGTGAAATATGTTCTGGTTTTGCTACCTTTCCAGCAAATGTCAATTAAACATAAAAAATCATTGTTTTCAAACATCACCAGAAATCATAATTACCAGAAATCTATCTTTTATGCAACTCTAAATTTCCATAATATACCCTTACTGACAGTGACAGGAGAAAGAGTGTCATTATTTGTATCAATGGATGTGGAAGAATCCTTAGAATTATTTCCCATGCATTTCACTGAATTTACTACTCCTGCCACAAACCCACAATTGTTTCCTGAGATATTTATTTTCAAGACCCTGACTTTGATTTTACTCTAGCAATATCCTATGAGGAATCTTCTTCATTTCCTTCTTTCTACTTCAATCTTCAATTGAAAAAATACTGTTTTTTTAAACACATGGCTCTTTTGAGATGCAGATGGGTGACAAATAGTAGTTTCTAAGTTGATCTTTGCATCTTTGGGATTTCTGTTTGCCTGGGGCCCATTCAAAGATTTCCATCATACTGTAGTATTGTTTTGCAGAAATGAGATATGAAAAACCTCTGAAATATAAATCAGGGTGTTAAAATTACCTCTGGGAGCCATTCTGTGAGAAGAGTACATGTTCCTACAAGGGATTAAGAGCAAGAGAATGGACAGTGCTAAAAATAGATGGGAATGGACAAGGAAAAATTGAAAAGGCAGAGTGGGTACTGCCTTGTAAATATGACTTGTTTACAAACACTAATAAAATTTCCCATAAAATTAATCTGAAAAGATTTCAACTCATTAATGGGAAAAAGCTGGCAAATGAACATGTAAACAAATGAGTTTCCAACTGAACATTTTGTGTTCCTAAATTAATGCTTTTAAAAGGCCTGCCTCCATTTCCCTCAATAAAATAAATACACTTGGATTATGCAGTTAACAGTCCAAAGGAGAATCTAATTCATAGATTATAACTATCAATATTAATAAATTTAAAACCAGTATATCTCTCTTTAGTTTAATATTTTTAATTGAAAATTATTCTCATTAAATATGAAAGATTTTATTTTTCTTATTGCTTGCAATGTCATCAGCGGTATTATTATTATGTCATCATTTATTAAGCTGAAACATAAAACTTTGAAACTGTCTACCTAATTGATACCTTGAGAAACTAATTCCAATAATGACAAAATGTTCCTGAATATCCTGTTTGCATTTTATTAATTTGCTGCTAATGACTGACAAATAAGAAACACAAAATATACTTTTGGTTTTGTATAGAAAGTAGCAAAAGAATTTTAACATATCTGATTGCTCCATTTTTACTATACCACACCAGGTTTGATTAAGTAAAATAAGCCCATGGCTAATTTAATTCAATGGAAAGGACCAGGTATTTATAAGTAAACACACAGCCTTTATGTTCTTAACCCGGAGCTTTGATAGCTAAATTCCAGTATTTCTACTGGAGCTCTTCTGTGAATGCAAAGCTTTGGCCTTAAATTTCATAGCACGGCACTCTCTTGCCTCTTGTCCTTCCACATGATGAGTCATGGAAATTAAATAAATAAAACAACTATAATTTCAGTCTGTCCTTTGTGTCAGTGAGGCCAGGCCAGTGAGTGAGTACCCTATGTTGTTCACTGACAGAATTAGAAGCGGTTGTCTCCTTTTGGGTGTGAATTTATTGGGTGATAGGGCTGAAAAGATGAATTGTTTCTTTTAATATTAAATGATCAATGCTAATATCTGTCCAAATTTATCTACATCCATATCTCTATTCCTATCAACACCTATAGGTAGACACACAGAAAAGATTTAACCTCCTTTTTCCCATCTTGCTGCGATAGAAAATAGAACATGGTCCTGAACATTTCTGTTCAGGACTTTGTGCTTTCCTTTTCAAAGCCTTCTGCAAAGTATATTACCTTGTGACACTTGCAGACCGTGAGGCCTCTCTGCTCTCAAAATAAAGGTACTGGTGCATCTGTGTGTCTCAGTTTGAAATTAGTAATTGTAATGACTTAAATGTAGCTGTATACACCTTACTCATAGGAAAATCTAGATAAGGTGTTAATGTGTAAAGAAATGGTTCTCTTTGTCAGGCTCCTAAGAGCATACTGGGCCCCAGCATCACAAAATTTACATGGAAGGTGCTGCTAATGCCTTCTGTTGAATTCCTGAAGAAATCTCTAATACAATCTCTAGCATTTTCTGGGTCTCTAGCTGAGGTGTAATTATTTTCTTTATAGCAGTCCCTATGGTACTGGTGTTTTAGACTCCTAACTCTCGTTTTCAGCATTTCAATTCATTGCTGTTTTCAAGGCACATAAAGGTGTTCTTCTGTAAATATATTATCTGTGCATAATTCAGCTGCAATAGAGACTGGAAAAAGTGAATATGGTTTTAGTTTTTCTACTGGGTTAAATCATTACCCCGGAACTAAGGATTAGTTATTTGCTCCATTGATGAATGTGTCTATAGTAGACTGCACCTATACTTCAAATAAGCAGGAGTTTTTTAAAGAGAATTTATCTGGCTTTTTGAAAATAAAAAATATTTCAGTGTATATTTTTCCCAAGATCTAAAAGTGTTGTATTTCTTCTTGCTGAAAAGATAACTTTCATATAAACTTAGAGGGATAAGGAGCCAATTTCTGATTTTGACAGTATCACCTCTTGTCTTTGCAAATTTTTATGTCATTCCCATGTCTTTTTATGACTTTGTTTCTGTCTTTTGTACATTGAAATGTATGGAAAAAATTCCAAGAGTTAAAAGTATCTTTGTCTGCAGGAGAAAATTTTAGCTAATGATTTGTACTCCATAAACAACAAAAGACAAGATGACAGCAAAGCAGAGGAGCATTATCTTTTCTTGGGCTGTATGAGCCTGTGGCACCATCCTGTGAAAAGTGTGGTGTATTTCTTGTCACACTTCAAAATCCATTGCAGAACCTGCACACTAAATATTATTATGTGGCACTTTCCTCCATATTTTTTTAGAAAACTTATTTTCTACTGGTATTAGGATGAACTCGGATTTATTATCCACTGTCTAATGAAAAATACAGCATGCAAAGAAGGGCTTATTACTTATTTCTATATGCTTGGTTGCCTTCTGATGACATAAAATACAGCAAAACTCCACAAATGGGAATCACTCCTTTATTTATTTTATAACTCATTCTTTATTCCATTTTTTTATTAATAACCTCTCACCTTCTTCTGAAATACCTTGGTTTTCCCTCTTCTTTGTTGCTGTTACCCTTAAAAAATGCCAGATACCTTTGAGGTTAAAGCACAATGAATGCACATGGGAAAAGAAAGTCAGAATAGGCAAAGCAAGGCATCTTTGATACCCGCTGAGAATAGAGGTGTCACCATGAAATGGGAAAAGGATGAGAAAGGGAGGGTTTCTTTTTGGTAATTTTCATTTGCAAAAGACTTGGAAAACCAAGAACATAAAGCTGGAATATTCCTAAGGCTGCAGAGTTAGAAATGTCATGGTAATTTACATCTCCTTTCATGTTCTAGCTGCTATTTGCTACATGGAATTATATATGTTTTATGTTAACAGCCAATACTGAGATATTTGAGAATCCTATATGTTTAAATGTTGATTCATTTGATAATTGCTTTACATTTGAAATCACTCAATAACAGAAATTATGTCAGATTATTTATGGAAATATATTGATTACTTCCTATTAATAACATCGTGAAAAATTAGGAAAGTTGAATATTGAAGTTTACTAGAGTAAAGTACATGCTTTTGCAAGTACTGTAAGCAACTAGTAGTCCAATCATATTCAGAATTAAAGGTACAAAAATAAAACAGAACTTTGGAATCCCTTGTTAAGTCTTTTTGTCTTCTGTATTGTAACTTATCAGAGACAAGGAAGTTCTGTAATCTTTATTTACCACTGCGGAACTAACTTCCTTAGGAAAGAAAGACAGTTAAGCCTTGATATTTCATCAGAGAGATAAAGCTACATATGGTGATAACTGTTTTTTTATTAGAGAATTTTTTGAGAGGTCATTGTGACCTGGAAGCAAACAGGAATCTCAATCAAAGCATATTATTTTCTGCACTGAGAATAATATTTTATTTATTCTTTTCTCCCCAATAAAATAAAAATGTAGGAAGAAAACTTGAGAACACCTTCTGCACTTTTTTCTATTAAAATGAGTGAAGAATAACCAGAGACAACCTTTTCGTGTGGGTATTTAAACTACATTGTTTTTCCTTTAAGTATAAGTATTTTCCACTACCACTAGGTGTCATCGCATCTATTACTAAATCCTTCCCATTATCTAGCAGACAAAGTTGACGACTTAATGAGTTGCATCAAAATATTTCAGTTTAAAAGGAAACAGACGAGGCAAAAATATAAGAAAAAATTAAATTGGAGAAGTTAATTCCTGAAAGCTCAGACAGAAAATACAGCATTCTACAAAATCAGAGACTTGGAAATTTAAATCTAAAACAATTTTTCATTAATTTTCCTACTGTTGAATAGAGAGGTGCCATCTTTTAATCTTCATCTCCTTACATACCTCCCATTACTGACTTACATCAGTCAGATTCCCAAAGCACATAGGCACATAGCAGAATGAGCTTTACCTTCTCGAGTACAAAGCTCTGACCTGAACGACCAGGCAGCTCCCCTGGACTGTTAATCCTGGAAGCATGCTCCTCATGGCAGGCACAATCCTTTGCTGCAAACATCTGTAATATACAGGAATGGATGCATACACTAACACAGGTGTTCTTGCCCAAGGCTGTGCTGTTTAGTGCTCCGGAGACACCAGAGGGCTCAGCCCAGGTGCTTTGATGATGTCAAGGTACCAAGTATGTGTAACACACTAATACAGGACTTGGTTGCCCAGCCATAAGAAGAAATAATTTTGATTGGTTTTCTTTGTCTTCAGGCACAAATGAAGGTGAGACAGTATTTCTGCTTTCTGTAGGATAGAGAATGTGTCAGACACATGCTCAAGAGATTATTCAGGATGCACAGGCCCTGGTAACACTGTCAAAAGATTCCCTTGCTGTCTGAATATGCTAAATTAGCTGAGTATAATTTTCATCTTTTCCAAGGGTGATTAGAGAATCCAAGGGCTATAAGGGACGACGGAAATCAGTTAAACATTTGTAATTGGTCGGAATATCCATTTGATTCTGGTTTCCAGGCTCTGTGCCACAGAAATATCAAGGTATATTTTGTTGAACATACAGGCTCTCTATTGGTGATGTTCTCCCCTAGATGCTTTCTCACTCAAACCCTCCTAATTATGTTTCCACTAGAAAATATTTAATTCTGAGGCCTGTTCTTTTTTTCACAGACTTATTTCACCTTACACTAGAATCTCTTGGCAAATTACATCTATATACCTTACAGGGAGAACAGAGACCTCAGACAGTGTGTAATATGAGACTATTTACTTAAAATTCAGCAGAAGTTTAAAGGTGGCCACTGGGAAAATGAAATAGGTAAATATTGAAGTTGTTCAAAGAAGCCAAAACAATTCCACACTCATCCCTATACTTACAGTAGTTTAACATACTTATTAGTCTCTCTTCTGTCATGATTCTACCTTTAAGTGAATTTAACTAAGTGTACCAATTATGTTAAGTTTTTATTTTTCAAAGCTGAAGCTGTCTAAACTCCCAGCATGAGGAACTTAGAAGGTGACATTTCACTAATGACTGCTCTGAGAAACTGACAGAGATTGATAGAGTGGTTTTAAAGATGTCCCCATGAGAAGCATCTTATATAAAATGAAAATGACACTGAAACTTTTAAAAATCTAATTCTGTGTTGTGCAAGTGGTTTTGTTTACAAGAAAGTACTAGGATAGAAAAGCACTTCAAAGTAGTTTTTCAAATGCATGGCATGTATTTTTTTGTTTAGAAGTGTCTTCAGAATGTTTTTTTAAACAACAATTTTAAGCTTAATCACAACTCACAGAAAACTCTTTTTCACCTTCCTGCATACCAGAAACATGCACATTATGGGACAGGTTGTGCCTTGGCAGCTCAAAGAACCAGTTCTGAGTGGGGAATTTTCTGTTGAAAAACCTACAAGCCTCAGTATGAGTAGATACATATAGCACACCCCTACCTGCTGTGTATTGGGAAGGTAGAGCCTTACCTCCCAATTTGCTTTAATTTAATGCATTATCTCACCATAGATACAAGAAAACTCAAGGGATCATTAGCACAGATATTGCATTTAAGGCTTTGCTCTTCTGCGGGAAGCACAAGGACCGGGAAGATTGTTTAGGCTTTCCCTATTGCCCTCTTCCTCAATCTGACAGGTACAGCCACTAAATGTTACTGCACAGCAATGTGTTTTGAAGCCATGCATCTATATTTCAAGTAGCCTGATATTAATTGAGACTCTCTGCACCTAAAATCCAAACAGATGAAGACACCATCACTCAAGGAGAGATCAGGAGCAGTTCTGGGCCTCAGACAGCCCAGCCCAGCCCAGCCCTGCTCAGTAGTTCAAATGAGCAGTCATAGGACACAGTGAAAAGAGGATTTGATCTTTGTGATTCAGTGTGAGTTTATGTCCAATTGCAAATGAAAGCAAATACATATTCAGGAAGAGTAGTCTGCGCCTTTAGATACAGGTAAATGTGCATCATGGGAGGTGAGCAGCGTTCATCTAAAAAGGGTGGAAACCACATTATGTCAGCTTGGTGTAGATTTCCCTGCTTTGACACCATCCTTCTCTCTGGGCAGGAATCAATTTGCCACTGAATGCTGCTTGACTTTCATCAGAGAAAAACAACTTTGATATTTAATCTTTTAGAACATTTCAGAAGTAAACCTCACCACCCCAGGTTTAGTTGTTAAAGAAAAATTAAGCAGGATATAAGTGCTGATAGGCCATCTGCTTGAATGAATTTATTCTAACAGCCTCATCATTACTTCAGAAGAAATTCTCTTCAGAAGAAATAATGAGAAAGGAGTATTTTATTCTCCCTTGACTTAAATATGATTTTCAGGTCTCTGCTGGTCTAGTCTCTCTTTTAGAAAGAAAAGTGTGTGAGCATAAGTATAAATGCCAGCTTCACTGATTCCCCTATATCCTCACTGTTCTTGAAAAATAATTAAAACCAGAAATAGAACAGAGTACTTGAGATGGGAATTGCCATATATTGAGCACATGATCATAGTTGTACAGTTCTGCATGGTTTTATACAGTTCATAAAAATCTATTTCATTCACATGATTTCATGCAGAGGATACATATTGAAAAGTGGCTTAAAGAGATGTTAATCATTGCTGCTATCTGTTTCTTAAATTGTTATCCTGTCAGGTGCAGTGCAGGTTTAAAAAAACCAATATCCTTTTCTTATGCGTATATCCATGCATTCAATTCTTCTTCATGAGAAGCATTGCCAGATCAATAAGACATTTTATCCACGCTTTCATGGTGATCCCTTGAGCCCTGGTTTCCATCCTAGCTATTAATTGAGCCAAATGACAGCAGATACAAAAAAGATTTCCAGATCCAAGTCCTTTTACAAGTCACACATTGAAACCTTCCAAAATGATATTATTCAGTTGATCAGGTACAAGTCTTTCTCTTTATTTCTTTTAGAAAATATCATGCCCACTTAATATTTTTTTTTTTTTTTAATTATTCTTTTCCACCTGTGGAACAACAATTACAATGACAGAAAATTTTTAGGTCCAGTGCCTAAGACTGCAATTGAAGGCATTAAAAGACATTTTTACTTAGGCAATGTCAGCATGGGTTTCCAATCATGTGAGATGTTCTAGGATTTACCGTTATCAAATTATGAGACATCAATGCAGTGATGTACATCGATGTGACTGCCTATCCATTGAAAGTTTATCTTTTGAATCTTCTTGTCAGCCTGGCTTTGCAATGACATACCCACGATCTCTGATTCCCATGAATCACTGATTTTGCGTACCTGCCTTCCAGGCTTCCTAGCCTTGGGCATATAAACTACTTCTTTGGTCCTGCTCATGAGCCCAGCTTTCAAACTAATCTTCCCCTGAAGAACACAAATATACCTGAACACTAGTTTATAAGAAAAAAATTAAATGGAAGAGTAAAAGCCATGAGACTTGTTGCATATCACCAGAAAGGAAGGAAATTTGCCTTTTCGAGTTTACAGCTTGTTACTGTCAAGGGATTATATATGAGACACCGTGATAGGAAGCACTGTTTCTTCCTTCATCTAACAGGCAGAACAGTACAGAGGAGCACACATTTATCACAAGGATCACTCAGATAATGTTTTTCTGAGTATTACAAACAGCTACATTTAGATCTGGCATGTCTCACCTGCACTGCATATGTTTGTCAGCATTATACATGTTCTGTGTATTGACATAGAATGGATCCAATGAAGTAAAAAACCCGGAAAATATCATATGGATCACCTTTCTGGGGAATTAGTGAACGAATAGAAAAAACAGAACAGAAGCAGCTCTGGAATTAGAGAAGATACAGCACAAAGATCAGACAAGGTACAGCACAAAAGTATCACAGCTGTGTATGGTATATGGGCAGGGCATGGGTGGACAGGTGGCTCAGGAGAAAGAAGGTGGAAAAAAGGGCAGAAACTCTCACTCTAACAGTTCAGTAGAGGAGCTGCCATCAATTAGAAACTATTCTATTCGAAAGCAGGTTGGTGTGACAGTGTTTTGGGGCATGGAACAGTTTGAGAAAAGGCCTCTGTTCATCTGAAAAGAATAGTCTGTGCTGCACTGGTTTTCTCTGCCCATGATGATATGGTTCAGTTGGTGCTAAATGCCAAAGAAATAATGTGCTTGAATCTGGGAGCAATACTTACTCCCACAGCTCTGAAAGCAGGGCAGAAGGTTGATGTGGTTTGGCCACCAGCCTTTGAATAGCACTTGGTGTGTGTAAGGCTGCAGCAGCACCAGCCAGTATCCTGAGTGAGGTGAGAGCACTGTGACATCTCTGAGTCCTTCCCTTGTGGTCCTCCCACAGACAAATAATTTTAGGTTATAGCCATGATGCGGTGAGAGGCTGACCTGGAACAGAGGCTAAACAATGTTAAAGGAATAAAGGTATTTATTAAAAGCCTTTAAAGGATACACCTTGGGCACTACAAGAACTCCGCCATGGCTCTAAGATGGACACAAGATGGACGCAAGATGGATGACTGGTCACGAGTTTTCACACTTTTGTAAGTTTCGGTCCATTTACATATTGGGCTTAATTGTCCAATTACAGCTTCAGGCTATGAAGTCCCATCCTCCCAGTCTGCTGTCCTCAATTTGCTGTCATTTTTACTTTTTGGGCCCGAAGCTGCAATTGTGTCCTTGGTTCTCAGGCTGGAAAAGGATTGTTTTGTCGGACTGAACTGTGAGGAGAACTTGTTAACACTTTATTTGAAGTTCAGAGTTACACATTAATGCAGTGCAGAATCTAAAAATTATGAAAGCTAAAGTTTAACGCATCAACTACAAAACCCTAAATGCTTCTAGCTGTCCAACAGATTCACTGGTTCAACATCCCATATTGTCATTCTCCTCAGCAACTTTTATGTTTTTCTATAACCTCCATCCACATGAACTTTGTGATGACAATTCCATCTCTCTCCAGTAAGAAAAAAAAAAAAAAGAGTTATCATAATCTTTTTGTGCCATGTGGATGTGACAACACTTGATAAGAAACATGAAAAAATAAGAGAATATAAAAAAATCTAGGTTTCCCACCGCTTTAAGTCAGTGTGAGGGATTTTTTTTCTTTCTTCCCCCCCCCCATTGCTTAGGTTTGGCAGTTTTACTAAACTGTAAGTTTTATATTTCATGATGACAAACTGGAGAAACAATCAGTGCTAACTTCTGAAGAAGGAGAACACAGTGGTATCAGATCTTGAAATGACTGCTAATTATCTTTCTGTTATTAAATTTGGTATTCTCAAATATCTGAAGGAAAAAGATGTTGAAATTGGGTCTGGATTTGAATTTCTGTTGTAAAAATATTTAGATACTATAATTAGCATTACTGTCACTAATATCACCCCTACAAATGTTAGTATCCAATGGCAGTAGTCACAACACCAGAGAATATAGAGTATAAAGGAAAATTGTTGTTAAATTTAGAGCAAAGATGAAAGTTAAAAGAAAAAGTTTAAGAAATATGGAGTCAAATTAAATTGTGCAAAAACCCATTCAAAATCCTTGAATCTTTTTCTGGTAAATTACTATTCACATAATCACAAGGTTGGGAGAGACCTCCAAGATCATCAAGTCCAACCCTTGCCCTAACACCTCAACTAAACCTTGGCACCAAGTGTAAAGAAGTTGTTAAGAGTGATAAAGTCACCCCTGAGCCTCCTTTTCTCCAGGCTAAACACCCCCAGCTCCCTCAGCTGTTCCTCACAGGACCTGTGTTCCCAGCCCTTCAACAGCCTTGTTGCCTCCTCTGGATGCTCTGCAGCATCTCAATGTCCTTCCCAAACTGAGGGGCCCAGAACTGGACACAGCACTCAAGGTGTGGCCTCACCAGTGCCCAGTACAGGGGCAGAATGACCTCCCTGCTCCTGCTGGCCACACCATTCCTGATCCAGGCCAGGATGCCTTTGGCCTTCTTGGCCACCAGGGCACAGAGCTGGCTCATGTTCAGCTGGCTGTCACCAGCACCCCTAGGTCCCTTTCTGCCTGGGCACTGTCCGGCCACACCAACCCCAGCCTGTAACACTGCAGGGGGGTATTGTGGCCAAAATGCAGGACTTGGCACTTAGACTTATTAAACTTCACCTTGTTGGACTCTGCCCATGCATCCAGCCATTCCAGGTCTCTGCAGAGCCCTCCTATCTTCCAACAGATGGACACACACTCCCAGCTTAGCATCATCTGCAAATTTACTAATGAAAACCTCAATACCCTCATCCATGTCATCAATGAAAATATTGAACAGGGCTGGCCCCAGCACAGACCCCTGGGGACACCACTGGTGACTGGGCCCAGCTGGATGCAGCACTTCTCACCACCACTCTCTGGGCCTGGCCATCCAGCCAGTTCTGAACCCAGCAGAGAGTTGCTAGCTTTTCCAGCAGTGTGCTGGGAGAGACAGTGTCAAAGGCTTTGCTGGAGTCCAAACAGACAACACCCACAGCCTTTCCTGCATCCACCAGGTGGGTCATCTGGTCATAAAAGATCAGGTTGGTCAAACATGACCTACCCCTCCTAAACCCATGTTGGCTGGGTCTGATTCCCTGGCCATCCTGTAAATTTTGTGTGTTGACACTCAATATAAACTGTTCCATTATCTTGCCAGGTACTGAGGTCAGGCTGACTAGTCTGTAATTACCAGGATCCTCCTTTACACCCTTTTTGTGAATGGGTGTCACATTGTCCAATTTCCAGTCATCTGGAACCTCACCAGTGAGCCAGGACTGTTGCTAAATGATGGAGAGTGGCTTCACAAACTCACCTGCCAGCTCCCTCATCGCCCTGGGATGGATCCCATCTGCTCCCATAGATTTTTGAATATCCAAGCATCTCAGCAGTTCTCTGACTGCCTCTTCCTGGATAACACGAGTACCATTCTGCTCCCTGACACGCTCAAACAACCCAGGAGGACAGTTGTCCTGAGGACAGGCCTCTTCCTACTAAAGACTGAGGAAAAGAAGGTGTTAAGCACCTCTGCCTTCTCCTCATCCACAGTTACTAAGTTCCCTTCCTCATCCAATAGAGAGCAAAGGTCATTGTTACCCTTCCTTTTACCATTAATATATTTGTAGAAACATTTTTTATTGTCCTTTACAGTAGTTGCCATTTTAAGTTCAAACTGAACTTTGGCCTCCATAATTTTTTTCCTACATGTTCTAGCAGCCCCCTTAAATACTTCCTAAGAAACCTGACCCTCCTTCCAAAGATGATACATCCCTGAGTTCCTTCAAAACCTCATTGCCCATCCAGGCTGGACGTTTGCCTTGTTGAGTCATCTTTGGCACACAAGGACAGTCTGTTCCTGTGCCCTCAAGTTCTCTGTTTTGAAGCATGCCCACCTTTCCTTAACTCCTTTAAGGGATTCCTTAGGACTCCAAAGGAACTCTCTGAACAAGTCTCCTAAATAGGTGAAAGTCTGCCCTCCAGAAATCCAATGTAAAAGTCTTATTGAAGTTCCTCCTGATTTCACCAAAAATTGAGAGCTGAAGTATTGAAGTACTGATTTCTCCCTTGTTCCTGTTTTTAATACCTCTAGTTCACAAAGAAGAAAATTCAGATAATTTCCACTTCTACATGCTGTTAGTTTGTGGATGGTACAATAAATTCCTTGAAGGCTGATTTCTTGAATGAAGTGCAAATAAGATTCAGCTTTACCTGTAAATACACAAGTGTTTTCCTAACTGAGAAACCCTAAAAGGTTTCACCATACGCTTCAAGACAGTATGAGGGAGTCTTCTGAAAGAGTCGTCCTACAGTTTGTGCAGTATGCCAGCAACATGCTCAATATGCCATTTTCTACATCATTATTTTCTGGTTGTGATTCTGTTTTTCTTTTCACTGTAGACTTGCCTCCTCCCATTCCTTTTTCATTTGTCTCTAGGCTTAGCCTTTCCATGCTTCCTTAACTTCAGGTTTTTACTTTTGCTTCTCTGATTAATTCTTTGTGACTTTTCCCTTAACTATCCATATTCTCTAGGGGTTCTCTGAGGGCATAATTCTGAACTTCATGATCAGAATGACTAGACTGACCTTCAATAACATTAGATTCTTTACATACTTTGCCAATTCGAGCGCCTCAGTTTTTTATTACAGATTTAACTGTATAAATAATGACACCAGGAATTAGAAAAAACTAAGCCCATTACAGCAACAGTAATAACATCCACAAATGACTGCATATCAACATAGGAGTTAAACTTTGAAACACAGAATTAGTCTGATAACCTGCATAGGAAGAATACTGCTAAATCTAGATAAGCATTTAAATCAAAACACCTTCTTGAAAATGATTAAATCAACCCAAAATTCACTAGATTTGTTTTTAAACAAAAAGTTTAGCTTCTCTTTATCTAACATTATAACCTCTTGAGCAAACAGAAGGTTCATTAATTGCTGTTTCAAGAAGTGAAAACTGACATTTTCAAGAAATAATCCAGCTCTAATATTGGGAAATGGAGGAAAAGTACTAAACAACACAACAAAAAATTTCAGAATTACAAAATGGGGTTTACACCAAACTTTTATGTTACAGATGGGCCATTGCGTGTCTATGACACAGTTCAGTAAAAAATTGTTGGAAAGAGCCCAACTCCAGTGCTGCATCAGTGGACAAATGTTAACATGGCACTTTTCCCAAGCTGATGTTTGTTACCTCTCATGACTGTACATGCCCTGGTTATCAGTTTTTCTCAGCACTGACTGCATCAGAGAGACATACCCTCAAAATGCTAACTCATGAATGACTGCTTTCACATTTAAACCTGCCAAATTGGACTATAAAACAAGTCAAACCTACTTCTTTGTGAAGTCATCAGTGCTACTGTTCCTGCAAGTGCTGCTTTGTCTGAAAATAACTTCAGGGCAACCTGGCAATTCAGTTCCATCTTACACAAACTACACCAGTATGAAAAATATTTATTTTAAGATAAATATGAAACATTTTGATTAGATTTTAGAGAAATAAAATTTTAGATCATTTATCTACATCTGTTGTCTTCATATATTACTTCACTTGCTTCATTATGAGGACATTGGTGTAGACCTCTGTAGCAAGTTTCTCTTTCTTTTTCTACTCTAAATGATTCACTTAACTTTTTCCTGTAACAAGGAGTAGCTCTTCCTTTTTAGCATGACTTTAGCTACCCACAATAGAATGTTCTTTTGTCCTCCAAGATGTTGTCTCAGAGTACTCAGAGATAGCATTTGGGATGCAAGGCCAAATGTCCTGCTTCAGAGTTACCTATCTTGTACTGTAATTTCCTCCTTGCTTGAGTGTTTTGTTTCACTTTTGATGACAGGACTATGGTACCCAGATCATCCTGATACCAACCTTTTCTCAACTCTGCAAATGCCCTCTATATTTATTTTCTGCAGTTCCAGGGGCACAGCATGCTGAGTCTGTCCTGCATCTCTCCTCTTCTAAATGCAGGATCCTTTTCTCTTTGCAATATCTTCTGGGCTATCTCTGAACTGATGACCTGTGAGCATGGAGCTGCCTGCTTCAGTGGGTTGATTTGAGCCTAATCAAGCCTGAGGACATTGTAGAAGTCAAGGGATCATAAAGGAAACAACATACAGTAGACAGATTAATCAGAGCATGCATTTTTATAACATTTATTAAACAACAGACTGCCTGTGGTTGTTGCTCTTGTTCTGTCTTAAAGCTGTTTCTGAGGAATTCTACCTGCATCTCAGCCTCCTTTTCACTGAAAACCCCAGATGTTATTAACTGTAAATACAAGCCTGAGATGCACATAAATAGCTGATAAATGGAATCTTGCACACATTTAAATGAAGATACATTGTGCCGTTGATTTTGGGCAACCATGGACTTTTATCTGAAATTTATAAACACTTCTTGAAAATAATTGCCAGTATATAATGAAATAAAGATTGAAGAACAAGCATTAGGAAATCCTAACCATGTTGATATCTCTTTCCATTTACATTAGAAGCAAGATCTTCAACTCCCCACAGAGTCTTTTCTACTATTTAATAAGCAAATTGCTTGTGTTCAAGAATGTTGTCTGTGTTTATTTTTAATTTCTTTTTTTTTCCCTGTGTTGTCCCTTATTTATGTATGTGAAATAACAAGTAGCATAAGCATTTGAAGAATTTGTCTCTGCCCATAGCAGCGGGGTTGAAACCAAGATCCCTTCCAAACCAAACCATTCTATGCTTTTATGATCTGACTCCAGTACTGCTGTTATGCCTGTTGTCTGTGCAGCTCAAATCTGAACTCACATCAGTCTTTATAATATTCACATAGGCTCTCAACTGCAGACCCATCAGCTGACTTTACAATCAAATAAAAATTTGAGCTCAAAAGCAGTTTAGAGAATTGTGACTTTCGTCATATGACACTTAACCTGTGCAGTTACTAAGAACTGGGGTGAGTTATGTGCACCAAAAGTGGACTTATCTCCAATCCTTAGAATCCGTCAATCAGAAAAAGACGCTGCATACCTTCTCTTTTCTACTCTCACAGGAATTATTCCCTCCTTTTCTGTTCAGCTCTATTCATTTGGGTTTGTTTTGATTTGAGGTTTTTTGATGAAGTAGAGTTTATGACCTATTGACCACAATTCACTGAAATAAATTTCTAGACAGTCCCCTAATGAACCCTTTGATATCCCTCTTGATATTCTTACCAAGTGGGGTCAAGAAATTAGAGTTTTTGAGTTTATTCTGTTTCCTGTGGATAGTCCATGAAATTCCAAGGGACAGCTGGTAATTCCAAAAGAAAGAATACATATTCTGAAAGAAAGAATTCTGTATCAAGAAAGCAAGATATTGAGAACACCAAACTTTCCATTTCTTAATCCCAGCTGCCATGGAAAATAAGCAAGATATCTATTATGTTGATGAAGTAAAAAGTATTTTTATGACACAAGAAACTTCTGGACATTTCTTCAAGTGCAGTTTCATCAACCAAAAACTCCCTGCTAAGCATAAGAACACTGTAAAGTGCTGAAATAATATGGTGGTATGCTTTTATTTTAAGAAGTTCCACATTTCTTTTCTGTAATAGTTTGTTCCTGTTTCCCCCATGTTGTTTGTTTCGCCCGAGTTGTGCCCTCCTACCCACCTAGAATGTTCCAAGTTCCTCCCATCTCCCCTGTCAATCTGCCCCAAGTACCAGCCCTTTGTTTCAGCCCCTTCCCTGTCTGTCATTATGACCCTGCCCCTAGTTCTGGAACCTTCTTTGTCAATCCCCCAAACCTTGTTACCCCATTGGTTTGAATTGTACCTCTCTCATGAAGCCCCTCATTTGCTGGCTCACTGTAATCTCCACCCTGTGCTCCTCCCCATCCTCTCCTTTACTGGTTAAAGATTTGTATCTGCTCTTGAGACCTCCCCTGCTTAACACCTCCTGCTCACCCTTGCTCTTGGTCTTTCTGTCCTGGACCATCCCTGAGAAATAGAGCTTTTGGGAAGTATACAGGAGAAGCCTCTGTGGTTCTTGCTCCAACCCTTGGCGCTTATAAGTCTTGCTGCTGTTGAGAGCAGCCTTGCTGCTAGGTACAGTGGCAGCCTCAGCTGTACTGCTATCCAGACCCATCGTGAGTAGGCAGCAGCCCAACCTGTTGCCGTCTGGGTAAAAGGCTAGTCAGGAATTTTTAGCCGGCACTGCATCAAAATAAAACCTTTGTTCTGACATATTTGATACAATCCTAAGTTTATGTGGCAATGTTCCTGTTTTTAAGGTGGATAAATGCCTCATGGTATTCAGTAACGCATAATTGATAAGTACATGCAAATAGTTATAGAAGAAACACGTGGGCTCTTTCCTACAGGGAATTTTTTGTCTATACCTTTAGAGATAAAAAAATACTAAATCTCTGTATGAATGAATTTCTAGAAACAGCGTTATACTTACAGAAGAACAACTGAAGCAATACAAACTTTAACTTAAGGGCCATATCAAACATAATTTATGTCAGAGACTAAAATTCCCATTAAAAAAATCTTACTTGAATACTAGATTGGATGGTTCAGAGCGTCATCTAACCTGGCCTTGAACACTTCCAGGGATGGAACACCCACAACTTCTCTTGGTAACCTGTTCAAAAGCCTCACTACCCTTCCAGTAAAAACATAAATCTTCGTAATATTAAATCTAAATCTAGTCTCAGTTAGAAGTTATCCTCTCTTATCCTATTGCTACATGGCTTTGTAAAAAGTCCATCTCAGTCTTGCTTCCAGGCCCCCCTTAGGTACTAGAAGGCTGAAAAGGGTGACCTCAAAGTCGCATCTCTGGGATGAAGAACCCCAGCTCTCTCAGTTTCATAGGAGAGGTATTCTAACCCTGTGATCATCTTAGTTGCCATGTCTTACACTGGCTCTGGCAGGTGTACATCCTTCTTGTTCTGGGGACCCCAGATCCGGATGCAGGAACCTCAGACAGATAAATGGATAGAGAAATATTTAGATGCCTAGTTCTCACTGCAATCAATTGAAATTTTGATGCATAGTTGACTTTGTGAATTTGGATGAGGAGAAGTCAAATTGAGTTGCCAAAGATGACATTTAAAATTGGTGGCAAAATGGGAGGTGAAACCTTGGTCTCCTGTGTCGCTGCCTCATGGCTTACTGCTGGTTAGAAGTTGCCGTGATAACAGGTGATAGAAAGGAAAAATAAGAATTAAGAGGTATCTGTAATTGCTGATCTGCAATATGGGATTTCTGAGACTTCCATGTAACTTCAGTTGCATGTTTCAGTGTTTCAGGGGAAAACTAAAACCAGTAAACTCTAATGTGAATTGAATTCTCAGTGTATAAAATGAGATTCTGCTAATGTCTCCTTTCACTAATGCTAGAGCGAGACTTCTCTTTATTTTGGCTGCCTTAGATCATTGTATTCCCAAATATGGATTTATCCTTTAGACAAAGTTGGGTTAATTTAGCCAAATACTTACCAACTGACTCTAGGTTTAATTCTCGTATACAGTTTTCTGCTCACTCATTACTTATTAGTAGAAAGATATGCTTTGCAAATTGAAGAGCTCTCCTAATTTTCATTTTTGTTAGGTCTATTATTTTATGATGCTTTTGTGACACTTTTTGGGATGTCCTCTGAAACACTAGACATGATTTTTTTCATCAAATGGATGAGTCTTAGCATCTCTATGTATGTCTATATATACAATAAAAGAATCTGTCTTTTCCCTCACAAGAATGCAAGGTGTTGAACTTGTTTAAAACATTATTTGAAATAATGGTGGACTCCTAAAATTTACCTGTTATACTAATCTAAATAATAAGGTACAAATAAATGTCAGATGACTTTTCAGGCCATGATTCTGTTAGTCATCCACCATGAAACAAGACCAAATGGAAACTAGAAATCAATGATATTTTTGTCTTTCCTAACAAGAAAATAACTAGTGATTGAAATCGCAGAAAGAGCTAGGGATCATCCATTGAATATTTTTTTCCTTCAAGCTGTCTCTTCTCAAGCAGCTAGAAATGAGTTATTAATTGTGGCTGTTCCCTTTTAGAAATTCCAACCTGAAGTACTCTTAACTTCCATTCCAGAAGGTGTTAAGAGCCTTCAGAATCCAACAGTTGGGTATCTGATCTCAATTTCTTAGTCTACAGCTTTCTTTGTCTGCACTTACTTGCATTTTACTGTAATTGTTTTTCTTCATTTGTCCATATAATTCATTTTACATGTGAGCATAATTCACCAGAGTTTGTAAATTATGATTTAGAAGTCTTTAATTTTTCAGAATAGTCACTTTAAAGGAAAAGAAAAAAAAAACAATGTAATGAGGAAGATAATATATTATTTGTAAGGGGATAATTTACATTTATTTTCTGAGATGACTGATTGCAATTCCTCTTCATATATAAGGAAAGCTCACTAACTACTCACTAATGTTTCTTGCAAATGATATCCCGAAAATTAATATTGTAATATGTAATCCCTACAGCTGGGATGTATATCAGCTAATATTTTAAAATAATGTCCATTAAGATCAACGTCAATTAACCAGAATTCATTGTTTGAATATCGATCAAGCATATTTAATTTACCATTAGTGTTAACAGAATGATATATTAGTCAATTAAGATAGCATTGACTGAGAATCTTAATTAGATATTTAATTCTTTAGCCAGATTTAAGAAAAACCTAATCATTGGTTTCAATGTTTTCTCTTTGTCTAGAATATATGGTTATATTACAAGGGAAGTTACTAACTTATGCGTCAGTATGAACTGCCTATTTTTTTTTTTTTCAACTCACATTGATTCTCCCCATGTTTTCATTTATCTCCTGTAATTTCATATTTCCATCAAAGATTTTTGAAATCCTACATACCAGTTTTCTCAAGCTAAACAGGCTCATTGCAGTGAGCTATTGCCTAACTGTGGAATGGCCTTTTCCAGAGCAATCAGGTTATAATTCCCAAGACAGTCAGTCACTGGCTGATGCAGGAGAAAGAAGACTTGACTGGAACAGAAACTTATGATCCCTAAGTATTTGTGCAGAGGCTATTGGGCAGTTTTTAAAATAAGCTGAAACTGTCTCTGTGCCTTATTTGCTAAGCAACCTGCCTCTTCGTTTAGTCTGTAGCCTTGGTCCCTAACTCTATTACCCCTTGCCACCTTTGATCAAATAGACATGCCTATTTACCCTGTTCTGACACCCTTGTGACAGATTGAAGTAATGCTTTCCTGATGTGTGGGGTGGTAAAGGACAGCAGACTCCGGATTTGTAGCATTTAGGCAGGAATAAAAAAGAGAAACAGAGAGAAAAGACATTATCAGAAATCTAATTCTAAATACAATATTTTTTATTAGCAACAAGAAACAGAATGGGTGAGGAAAATACCCTTTCAACTGGATTGAGGTACATAACTTTGTGCCTCAAAAATAAGCTCCAAAAATGAAAGAAAATATTTCAACGTTGTTTATATTCTATGTTTAATCAATATGAAATATAACTTGTTTTTATCATTTGCTTCTGAGTACTTTAATATTTGGAGGTTTCATTGCAAAATGGAATGAAATAATTCTGTCATCTCATGAAATCAAAGTTTCATACTGCGGCATCTAGGAATACTCATAGATGAAAAGAAATTAAAGACTCATTCCAAATGGAGAACAACACTGCATATGAATTTAAGCCTGTTTTATATAAGACTTTAATAACCAGTGCCAGTTAATAAAAACTCAGATGAAGCAGTGAGAAATAGGTATTGCAGATATTTAAAGTGGACAAACTCTTTAATTTATTTCAGCTAGCCACTGCTGGAACAGCTGCAGTTTTACAGAATCATGAATTCAGAATCAGGGATGTAAGTGGCTAGGTTAATTTTGTCTCATTTAACAGTTTTTTCTCTGGTTAAATTAAGGGGTAACTGCTTCATCCTAATATGATTTATTGTTATATTGCCTCTTACTTGAATAAAGGTTCATTGAACATTGAATCCTGAATGAGAAAAAAAGTAAAGATCACATATGAGTAACTTTGTTTCTAAATATATTTTTCCCAGCAATTTTAATGAGATGTTCTTTGCCCTTTCAAAAGTTCTGCTCTTATGAAGTGGGTAAGAAAACGGCTGTTTATCTTCTAGGGCACATGCACTGGAGGTACAAGTGTTAGGATGTTGCTACTGATCTCCTTGTGCTAAAGATAATCTTATTTTAAAGGTTTTGCAAGGCAAAATCATGTTATACTTGTCCTGTTTCCTGTGCTTTTCCCTAAGTACGCACTAATTGACACTGTCAGACATGGAATTTCAAGTTGGGTGAAACTTTGATTTAATGATGCAAGGCAGTTCTTTCGTTCTTACGAAAGTTAATTGTATTATGAAGTATCAAGAGTAAGAAATGGCAAGGCACTGAAGAGCTTACAAAAACAATAAAAAGAATGCAGAAGTTTCTTAAAAGATTACAAACTTATATAATGAAAATTAAAGACTGTAAACATTTCCACCACCTGCCATCAAGAAAATGCTCACAAGAGACTCTTGGTTCCAAATATTTCTTCACAAGTGTACTAGAAGCTGATTTTGTGACTTAGATCTGAGTTGTCAGCAGCACACAGCTTTGAAAACAATTCATGGACCTCTCTAAACGTCCTTTTAGTACCTTTGTGAAGGCCTTGTAATTCTTCAGGATCTTTTGGCATGCTTTAAAAATAGTAAAAATGCAAATAGAAATACTATTTTAGGTTTTCTCTTCTTTCTTCATCTGTTTTGTATTTCTATAACTCCTAAACTTATTATAAGGAAAAAGAAAAAAAGAAAAAAAAATCCTTTATGAAGTAGTTAATATTTCTTTCCTTAAAATTTCTACAAATTAGTGAATCCTAATCTGACTCTTCCTAGTCCACATACCTTCAGTTTACAAAATTCTGCTTTTGTCCACTGAACAACACTACTGGTTGAAAAATGTAGGTTTGTACACCATTCTTTGTAGGAAAAAAGTGTTGATAGAGTGAATTTTAATATTTCTATGGAGTTGGTGAAGTTTCTCTTTACTTGATTAAAATAAATTGATCATACCATTGTAATGTGAGCAATGCTTCACTTATTTTTTTTTAGATTAGAGCAAGATATTGAAAAGCCTTCTTTTGCATGTGGCACAAAATACACAGAAAGAAAAATAAAATAAAGAAAAAAATCCAAACAAAACAAAACAATCCAAACATTGTAAAGACACAAGAATGTGGTTCTGAAACTTTTTCAGGACTTCTTGAGTCTGCTCATTCCTGCAGAGCAGGAATGTTTTAACATGTATTACATGTTAAAAAATCAGTTCATTAAAAAAGGAGAGTACTTATATATTTTGTTTTCCATGCACTGATGCCTTAAGTTTTAGCTTTTATATTTTATAGATTCTGTGCTGTTTTGGTTGGTAGTTTTAGGTTTCGTATTAAGTTCTACTAAGTTCTCTTCACAGAGTAGATAGACAAAACAATTCCTTCTCTAGTTTGATACCAAGGACAACTTTCAGGCCCAAGAATGAAAACAACAGTGAAGTGAGAACTAAAAACAAGGAGGATGGAGCTTCCTAACCTTAAATTATGGCTGAAAAATTGATTCTAATATGCTAAGGGACCAGAACTTATAAAAGTGTGAGACCTCATGATCAGTCATTTCTGTGACCTTTTTGGGGGTATCTTGGGTGTGGTCTGGCTGGACTCTTGTGCGTCCCAGGTGTACCCACTGAGGCCTTTTAATGGGTACCTACTTTATCCTTTTGCTCTGTCTAGTCTCTATTCCAGGTCAGCCTCCAGAAGGCATCACTTTTATATACAATAAACTTCAAAACTGAATTATTGTCTTAAATTGAACATAAATAACACAAAGAACCAAAAATAAATCTGAAAATTATTGTAAGCTTGAAGTTAGTATTTTGAGCTTTGTCTAAAATAATTTTGAGGTACTTGGGTATTTCTATATTTATTATAATTTTGTAAATATTTATTATTCATTATATAATCATATAATTATATAGTATATATTTAATACGTAATTTCTAATTACTTATATATTCACTATAATGATATAGTATTATTGATATAATATTTGAGGTATTGAGTATTGATATTTCCTTTCAGTTACTTGATTTGTTTGCTTATTTAGAAATTTATTTATAACAGATAATAAAAACTCTACCTTTTAAAATCTAAGGCCACTTTCAGTGGCCTAGAGACTGATTTTGATTTGTGTACTGCTGAATAAATTACACTTGATCCCTGAATAATAATGAACATGCTGTGTACAAAGGATCTAAGTAGCTCAAACTTCAGATTCTTTTGGCAAAATTAAAGTGAAGTTACATCTGTATCCAATGTTCAAGAAGACAAAACCTCTGAAAATTAGGAATATAATACCTAAAAATAATGGGGGGGGGGGGGGGGAGATATTTTGTTGACTCTGCAGAATCTGGAAAGAACTTAAAATCTGTTTAATTTGAGTTAGGCTTGCTCTGTTGCTAGGTGGTACACATATTCTTTCTCTTAGCTAGAAGTGCCTTTCTTAGTCTGTATTCCATCTTTTGTATGAATAAATATGTAATTGAATTTCTAATTAAATGATAATTATTTAGAGTTTTATTTTTAATTTACTGTATTGTTTAAAAATTATTTGCAGTTTCTGTATTCTCAGGTTCAATCTTCCTCTGTCCCCACAATTGTTTCTTTCTATCCATGCCTGAAATCCCTCTCAAAGATTACATTTAAAAATGTACTAGAAAATGGCTAAAATAATTCCAGTTCACAAAGGCCCTCTCCAAAAATCATGTTCAGTCTCCAAATATGAAGATTTTTCTTTCAGGATGGTTCATCACTCATCATATACTTACTAAACAGCATTTATTTAATTTTGTAGTTTCCCTCCATATTGTATGGATTTTAATGATTGCCTTTGGTTCTGATTTAAATGACCAAGTTCAGCGTTGAACAACATCAATATTAACAGTTCCTGTACAAAATGATACTTAAGTTGTCATTCTTACAGCAACGAAACCAAAAGCTATTTTTTTTTTTTTTAATAGGAAACAGGGAAGGAATAACCAGGCAACTTCAAAAATGTGCAATATATAAAATAATGTGGTTTTAGTTGAAACCACTTCCTCTTTCACTTTAGTTGTATTAATACTCAGATAATAAATTACTCAATAATACTCAAGATAAATGTAAAACAGTCAAGAGAAGACTTCTATAGCTTGCAAATGCCAAATAGCACATTTAGTTCTAAAGAAAATTTAGATAGCCTAGTTAGCAGTAACAAAATCTTTTATGGCCAAAATCAGTGGAAAAATTGTTTCAGGAAGTAGTTCTGTCTTTGTAAAGATTCTAATCCAAATATATCAATGAATCAATGAGGAAAATAGTCACAAGTATGAGGAACAGGTGCTATACCAATCTCACGCCTAAGACCTAACATCTCTGTATTCAAGTTTAACATCTCAAAATATTCTTTGCAAGTTACTGCTTTGGTAAGGAATGACAAATCTGATAATTGACAATGAGTTATCAAGCCACTTCAGAAATAGAAATTATTTTTGTTATTGTATCTATGAATGTGCATTGTTGGTATTGCACTGGAAAATAAAAAAAGAAGCCATAACCTTCTAAAGTTGAAAGGGTATTGTAAAAGATGTTTTCTAATTTGTTTCCTAATTGATTTACTGATAAGTATGAAAGATATGCCTCACCTGTTTACATCACTTCTGGGAAATCACAAAATATTTCAGATTCTCAAAATAAATGGCCACTGAGTTTAATCTTAATAATAAAGAAAATTAGGGAATAGAATTGCAGAAGGAACCCCAAAAGAACATGACAGCTGTTCTAAGAGGTAGGTGCTAAAACCTTTGCCTGGAGGGTTAAAACAGAGTTGTCTTACTGACTCAGAGATACTATTAAAACTTTCCACTGTTGCTCTCCCAACAGATGTGAAGGATAAAACTCCCACACACAGTGTGGGATTGGAAAAAATCAGATCAGAAGTCTGGGTGGAAAAATAATATTTTTTTCCTTAATACTGTGATAAAATTGTCACTGATGATTTTGCATTGGAAGAAGCTGCACATCAAAAAGCTCTAACCTGGTACCTGTGGAGCTGGATCTGCGTGAGCAGGTCCATACACCATGCTACAGGATCACCATGCTGCAGGTGACAAACGTAAGTTCTGAGACTGGTGCTGGCATATGAGGATGCTTGGTTGTAGGGCTATTTCAACACTTTTGAGTTGTGGGGCTGGGCTGAGGATCCAGGCAGCATCAATGCCACTGTGTCACCTTTGTGTTCACCAGTATTGTTGCAGGGATGAAGTGCATGGGAGCACTAAGAGATATTCTTAGAGCTGGGGGCTTCAGTACTGTCACAGCAGTGACAAATGGCTATTGCTCTGGAATACTTCTTGTGACTGAACACATCGAAGGACGCAGAAATCTAAACATCCAGATAAATCAGAGGACTGTGTATCATGCTCAGAAAACAATCCCTGTGATATACATTGTTCCTGAAGGATAGTCCGGCAGAGTAGGAAGAGAAGATCTCAGTATCAGTCCCTAAGACTGAATTCAAAACCTGTTAAAGAAAGTAGCAGCCATTGCTACAGATCCTTAGAGATTCTGACCAAGGTTTTGAAAAATACCTCAATTATTTAAGAGTTTTCCTCAGTATGTGGTTTATAAAAAGCTGTAATTTTGAGCATCTATGGATTACAGCATTCCTGGAGCCCTGATGCTTTGTCTTGGAGCTTTGATGATTTTGATCAAAGGACCAAACTTCATTAATCTATAGGAAGGAGCGACTGCAAATGGGATTGTACAGTTGATTATTCATATTCTTAGAGCACATTAAAAAAAAAAAAAAAACCTTCTTTATTTTCTTAGGTGTGTATTGTAAATTTTATATGGTTGTTATAGTGATAAGTATTAGAGCCTAGTGTAGCTCTTAAATGTTAAATGGTAGGTTTTCTTTGCCTTTACCTGGAATCGGAGCATATTTTTGATACAGATAAGAAGTGTTTCTAATGTATTCATATTACAATTTACTGTGTTTAATTCAATTTCTTGATGTTATTTTGATACTCATAGATATATAAAAGCCACCTGTTCATGAGACAAAAGTATTCAGCACCAGATATTCAAACAGGAAAATCTGCTGTAAAACTGAGAGGAAAAAAAAATTGTTTGATGTGTGTAAAAAATAAAGTTGTTTTAATTATTTGATTAGTAATTCAATAGATGGGAGAAATAAAATCTTTAACTGTTTGAATGCACTTTTGAATAAAAACATCCTTTCAGTTTAAACAAGATATATTTTGATAAAGGTTTCTGTGTTTCTTATTCTTGAATATTGCCCTTTTTTCCTGCAGTCATGCTCTGCGTGTACTCTCAAGTATAACTTTATATCCTGTTTGTAGGTAGAATCAAAAAGAATATAAATGTGCATGAACTTACATAGTTTTGAATTGTTTGTTAAAAATGCTTTTATGTTTTTTTCTTCATAAGACTAATATTTCTGAATATTAATCAGATTCCTAGAATAAAAATCAGAGTGAACCTTATCCATTTAGATAGATAAGTAGATTTTATTTTTAGGACCCTGATTACATCTGTGACCAAATGAATTCGAAGTCATTACAAATGTTTTTTAACTAAAAAGGTTCATTTAAGTAATCCTTAAATATGCATCGTTAAGACATGTAGCACTTACATTTCAATCAATTTCAAGGGATTGAAAATCAAAACCAGTGCTGCCAAGTACTATCCTGGCAGTGTTGGTAACAGCACATATTTTAAGCAAAGATGAAAATTCAAATGATAAAATGCTTGTGAAGATCTATACTATATAGATGCTTGTGAAAATGGAGTAAAAGAAAGCCCCAGGAGCTTGCTTGAATTTTGGAAAAGCTATACAAAGCTCTGAACCTAGAAAGATCATGTTTTTTAGCTGGTCATGTGAAAGTGAAGAAAGGGTAGTTGGAAGGCTCTGTAGAGGGACCTGAACAGGCTGAATTGGTGGGCTGAATCCAATGGGTTAAATGAGGCCAAGTACCAGGTCCTGCCCCTGGGTCACAACCCCAGGCAGTGCTGAAGACTGGGAGCAGAGCAGCTGGAAAGCTGCTGGTGGAAAGGACCTGCAGGTGCTGATCCACAGCAGCTGAACATGAGCCAGTGAGTGCCCAGGTGGCCAAGAGGGCCAATGGCATCCTGGCCTGTATCAGGAATAAAGCGGCCAGTCAGACCAGGGCAGTGATTGTGTACTCGGCACTGCTGAGGCTGCACCCTGAACCCTGTGTTCAGTTTTGGGCACTCTCACTACAGGAAAGACATTGAGGTTATGGAGGGTGTCCAAAGATAAGCTGAGCTGATGAACAGCCTTATGCACAGGACTTTTGAGGAGAAGCTGAGGGAGTTGGGGGTGTTTAACCTGGAGAAAAACGAGGCTTAGGAGTGTCGTGGTTTGAACAACAGTTGTCTGCTAAGGAAGGCAGGAGCTTCCATTGGAATGGGGAATTTAAATCGCCTCTCTCCCATTTATTATAACTTTGAAATTAAGGAGATCTCAGGCAAAGATATGGGAATAGGAATAACAGTTCTTTACTAGGGGAACTAAAATCAACAAGAAAACCAAAACACATGCAGTATTACAATGGAGAAAAAGAAAGAAACAAACAAAACCCACTGACAGAGTCAGGATACAACCTGACACCCTGTGGGTCAGGGTGTTGGTGGCAGTCCTATTCCATGGTGGCTGAAGTCTTAGTGGCAGATGTGGCTCTGTTGAAGTGATGATACTGTAGAAAAGTGGAGTTTTTCTTTGAAGGTCCAGTGGTGAGCAGTGGACCTGGTCTACCTCTGAGAATCCAATGAAAAAGGCTACTTAGTGTTCCAAATTTTTATCCAGGTAGGAATACTTGGATCTTCCTCCTGGCTCGAGCATTTCCCAGTGGGATGATGTAATTCTACCAGAGAGACTCAATGGCCCATTAGCAGAAGATCTGTCCCTGGAGGGAGGCTGGGTTGTGGAAGAGATAAGAAAACTGCCCCAGCAGGTTTTTGACAGTTGGCCATTGACAGACAATTACAGCACCACCCCCCACACACCAGTTTCAACAGATGGTGATAGAATACACAAGTTTGGTTACATTTTGTACTGCAACCCATGACAAGGAGACATCTTATTCCTATCTACTGCTATCTGAGAGGAGGTTGCAGTGAGTGGGAGTCAATCTCCCAGGCACTTAGTGACAGGGAGATTGTGGTCAAATTTGGAAGCAGGGGAGGTTTAGAGTGGATGTTGCCAAGTTTCTTCACTGAAAGAGAGGCTGGGCATTGGAACAGGCTGCCAGAGAAGTGGTGGAAACAGAATCCCTGGAAGTGTTCAAAAAGCCTGTGGGTGTGGCACTTGGGGGTATGGTTTAATGATGAACACAGCAGCACTAGCTTAATAGTTGGACTCTATGACTCAGATACCTTTTGCAATCTAAATGATTCTGTGATTCTAGGAAATTGCTGAAAAGGGACTGAAAAAAAGCTGCCTGTTGAAAGTACTGTTCAGACTGATGAGTCCCCTAATGAAGACTGGGATCACAGTTGCAGGGTCTGGTTATACCCTACTAAATTTCTGTTGCCACCTAAATGTGATTGTTTTCCCATTGCACCTTTAATTAATTGCCGTTATCTACTGTCTTATAGGTTTCAGAAAAAAAAATAAAAAAGAAGTAACATGAAAAAAAGCTAACAAATTCTTTCTAAAGAACACCCACGGACTAATGGCCTATAAAAAAGTGCAATTAAAGGACTTAAGAAAGTTTGGTAACTTGGGGAGTCTTAATAATATTTTACAATTTTTGTTCTATGTTTGTAAATTCTAGATAGAATATATACAGAACGAAGCTATCACCCAAATTTTAGTGATAATTTTAGTACATTGAAAATGCTAAAAGTGTAGGCTCTGGAAGACTTTTTCCCCCTTTATCAGTCTTCTGCATGGATTGTCTCAAAGCAGCAATTGTGTCTTCTGTATGGGGACACCATCTTTCACAAACTGGTTTTCAGCTGTAATACTGACCACAAAATCTCAATTGCTTTGTCTAGTTTATATTTCTTTACTTTGGATATGTTTTTAAAATAAATTCCCCAAAGAAATAGTTAAATATGTTATGCATTCTATAGAAATGTTTTTAATTGTTGGGGTAAAGATAAATAACACCTAGAATGTAATGGAGTCATACCCTTACAACTCATTATTATGACTATTATCTCATTATTTTCTACTGCCTTCTCTCTCATGACACATAATTTTAGTGAAAAGCCTGCAACAACTTCCCTTCTGTCATGATAACCATTCCTTTTTAAAATTCATTTTGTAATTCTGTTGGAAATAAAGAGGAATAGCACCAGTCAATAATACGCAAGTGCCTGAACAATCTTCTATAATTTAGGAATTAAAAAAAAACCCCAAATATATATGTAAAACATAACTGTATAAATGCATGCTTCAGTGCCTAATATAAATAAAAATATAAGCTTTCAAAGACATAATTAGCTGACAGGCGTGAGGCATTTTAGAATGTCCTTCCAGAACAGCTGTGGACTAATTCTTACAAAACTAATATTAATGTAAATCAGAAATTATACCTGTAGTAGCTGGCAAATTATGCCAACCTGATAGCAGTGTAATTGAAATCAGAATCTGACAAGCTCATGAAGTGCAGCTACCCCAAAGGTACTTGCAAAGGCTATAGAAACTGGAATTAAACTCATAAAACCAAAATAATTCAGATATAAGTCCAAATTCTATTCCTAAATCATCTCATTGTGCCTTGCTATTGTTGTGCTATGTTGTGTATGTTACTGAAAGACTCAGGTAGTATCGCAGAACACAGAAAATAAGAAGGAATCTAGACTGATTTTCTTTATAAATGTAAAGAGTTATTTAATATTTTTTATTAAGTCACAATTGATACAACAAAACCCCTCTTTTAAGTAAGTATAGTCGAACTTCCAGAACATGGGTAAAGTCAGCTTCATAGCTGAAGAAAAAAATTTTAACATTTTAATGCCATCTCTACTCATTCTGATCCCTCAGTAATGTTGTGCAATAGATATCAAAATCTAGGTAATATTCTACAAAGGGTAAATGTACAGCTCTATCAGTCTCTCTATGTGTTCTGCATCTTGTCTGGTGAACCCAGTGTATAAAATGCACATTTATTCCAGTATATAAAGTTTATTATTACATCTTGTCTCACAAAATTAAAGGAATTGAAAATTTCAGGTTTATCAACCTGCTTTTTATTCAAGTAGTTCCTCTAACTAAATGTAAAACAGCACTCAGGGTAAAAATGTTGGCAAATGCACACACACACACACACACACATGCATATATATATATGAAATAAGTATAAAATTGGTTTTAAGACCAAACTGATAACTGCAAGAGAAACTTACAGTTATCATAGGTTTGACCATGTTCTTAAAGGCTTTTATATACATACATATATATATACACATACATATATATATATATATATATACACACATATATATATATGTATTTAGAAACCTTTATTAGGACAATTATTTTAACAGAATAACAGCTGTTACGGTATTGGAGGTATCAGCTCTAGGAATTTAGTTTAAATAGAAGAATTATAAGTAAAATAATTGTAGATTAGATTTGGATATATTTTTTCATCAGGTTGGATATATTTGGATATATTTTGGATATATTTTTTCATCACCCCTATTACAGCTTCTTGAGATGGCTTTCAAATATGATTTCTTTATCATGTTAAAAAACATGGAAAATATTTGCATCCACAAAGAGAAATTCAAGATTATTTTAGAAGCAAGTAGAGAAAAGGAAATCTTTGGAATACAGCAGAGGAATGGATGAGAACTCATGGAGACCAACCACAGATTTTAAGTAAAATTAGTTTCGTGTTTTATGCTAAGTCTAGAAGCAAAATTCCTTAAGTGCTCGGGTGAGAACTGCTTGAATAAATTAACTTATTTGATATTTTGTAGCATATTCCAGAAAGACTGTTAATCTAAAAGAAAAATGTTTCATGACAGGCTTTTCTTTTTGATTTTGAATAAAAGAATAAACAAACAAATAATTGGGTAGTTTAGTAACTACTTTAGCCTCTGTTCAAAGATGTTCCCTGATAAAGTCCTAACATTTACCCCTCTCCAGAGGATTATTAGTATTTCATTAAACATAGAATCAATATCTCATTTTGTACAACCATAAGCTGTCCCAGGCTTTCATTGAAAATGGCCAATTGAGTTTTTGATGGACAGGGGGATTACTTGCTCTTGTGCCAACATTCTGAAGAGGGGATGTGGAATGCTCTGTGGCCACACTTCATACTTGCATTGTCAAAGTTTCTAGATTCATCTGTTTCCTTATTACTTCTTGCACTGTTAAGAACAGTCTTGCAACTTGATACATCATTGAGAACCATTCACTACTCAAATTTGAATTGTCACAACGTGTGCAAAAGCATATTGAGGTCTCCTTCGAATTTTTTTTCCCTCCATTTTATCAGACAGGGTTTAACTGTGCATGTGCATAAAAAAATTTTACTTTTTTTCTATTGCAGTAATTTTTTATTGAGCTCATGCATACCTTAAAAGAAATGGTGTAATAAAGCTATGCAATATAATTACTGTAGTTAACAAGCTTAAATAGTGCAGAAGAGAAATAAGCAAATAGATCATAGCAGAGATGTATACCAGGAACGATTTTACTGCTACTAGGAGCACAGTGAATTTTTCTTTCCCTCTTTCCTTCTTTTTCTCCTTTTCTCATGGTATAGTGTCCATAAAAGTTTTTGAATTGACAGCCCAGAAGATTGAAATAGTCAATTTATCTGCAGAACAAGTACCATGCAGTTGAGGTAATAATCCTTCCATATTACCTCAACCCCGACCAGGAGTGACCAGACAGAGGTTGTGGTTTCATTTCTATTGAGTCCTTGGCCTTTGTGCTGACTTTGCCATTGAGAAGAGAAGAGACAGCTGAGACGTGATTTTTTTGAAGCAGATGCCTGCCTGCTGTGATCAGTATTGATACCAAAGACAAAATAAATAACATTTCCAGACCTCACAAGAGACAGAGTAATAGCAAGAACTACAGTAAACATAAACATAACAATAATTTTTTTTTTTTTTTTTTGTACCTACTACCTGAAGTCTCACAATCTTTGTGGTTGCAAAGACAACTGAACTAAATGCACATTGCAATAAATTGAGACTTTATCTGTGGCCCTTCTCTATGCTTAATCCAAAATCCTCTGAGACATTTTATATGTTCTTATTGATATTCAGCAATCATGTCTATAGAAAAACAAGGAAAAGCAAAAAGTGGCTTGTTTCCTTCATGTCTTCCTTACTTATTGCCAACTGAAGTTTTCGTAATCAATTTGTGTGAAAATATCTTGACTAGCTTTTTGAGTCACCCATGGAGCTTTGTCTGAAATGGGTAAAGAATGGCAATTTCTGTCTTTTTCTTAAGAAGGAGAAAGAGTAAATATAATTAACTCATGGGCAGTTCTGCATGAGTACTCATCTATGCTCACCTTTGACCAGCATTGGATCACTTTTCTCTCTAGTGCCTAGCTGTTGGTATGACAGCTGGATCAATCCAGCAAATGAAATGATTCTGTATTCTGTCTAGTTTCTGATGTAATATGCCATATGTGTGAAGAGGAGAGCTTATTGAGCATCCTGGGCAGGTCTGTGAGAAGAAGGTAGGAATTATACAAAATCTCTTGTGTAGAGAGCCTGAAACTGAAATAGCTCTTCATGGGGGGATGTTCTTGGTTGCGTGGCAGTTCTGCACAAGAAACGGTATACAGAAGAACCAGGAACCACTGGCACGTCTCTTCTAGAGTCAAACTACTTCCTGGCACAGATAGTGGATGATCCCACAAGGAATGGCATGCTGATTGACCTCATACCAACAAACCATCAAAAAGAGAAGGTGTTGATGGAGATTTGAGACCATGGGCAATCTTTGCTCTAATGACCATGAGATTGTGGAGCTCAGTACTGGACAAAGAGGGAGTAGGGCAGCAAGTAAGACTTCTCTCTTGGACTTCAGTGAGTCCACATCTAGAGTGTTGTGTCCAGTTCTAGGCTTCTCAGGACAAGAGAGACATGGAGCTCCTGGAGCAGCTCCAGCAGAGGGCAAAAAAGGTGCTAAAGCGACTGGAGCATCTCTGTTACAAGGATAGGCTGAGTGAGAGAATTGGGCCTGTTCAGCCTCAAGAAGATGTAACTCTGAGAGGACCTTGCCAGTAAGTATCTGTAAAGGGAGGGTGTCAGGAGGATGGAGCCAGGCTCTTCTTGGGGGTGCCAAGCAAGAGGACAAGAGGCAATAGGCAGACCCTGATACACAGGAAATTCCACCTGTATGTGAGGAAGAACTTCAACATGCAGGTGACCAAATACTGGAACAGATTGCTCAGAGAGGTTATACAGTCTCCCTCACTGGAGATATTCAAGCACCATCTGGACTTAATCCTGTGAAATATGCTCTAGGATGACCCTGCTGGAGAAGGGAAGTTGGATTGGATGATCCACTGTGGTCCCGTTCAACCTGACCCATTCTATGATTATTTGAAAAGTGTAGCATTGCAGTGTAACAGCTGCTCCAGTCACTCATGGAAGCTGAAGGGCTAAATGATGCAAGCTATGGCTTGCAGGGGAATTTTATCTCAAAGGCTCTACAAGGACAACAGTATGGGACAGCAGGAGTGTAGTCTTTAATATTTAAAATAAAAATGTGCATATCTTTGGATCTGAGAAATGGTTATATGTTGTGGCTGGGAGAGCTGTTAATATGGTTAATGGTAAAGAGAAGCAGGAAGGGCCTTTGTCTGGGTTACACAGAGCTGTTTATTCCAACCACATGTGCAGACTGTCCAGGGTCAAAGGCAGAGCTCATGGGAAGGGTTCAGGTTCAAGTATATGGGTGCTAGGGGCTGGGAGAGCATCAGGGACCAATGGTCAGGGGGCATCAAACTACAAAGACGGGGTTGGGATATGGGACCCAATGGGGAAATTGGGAGGGAGTGATTGAGGGACACAGGGATGGAGAGGGGATAAACAGGGCTGACTGAGGGAGCAGAACAGGGTACATTGGCATAACAGAACAGGGTATCCTGTGAGAGAAGCCTCTTATGTCTCCTTAACATAGGCAAAGCCTCTTAGGGTCCACTGACCTCCACAGTTATATATAGGTTATGCATGTTATATATGGTTATATATTATTCATACTATTCTTTGCAATTAATTCAGTAAGATATGCTTAAATGGAACAAAAAAGAAGTAAAAGCTCATAGATTAGTCTATATAATGTGAAGGAAAAGAAAGTACATCCCTTTCAATTTCATTGAAGCAATTCTTCATCAGGTCATGAGGTCAAAAGCACATAAAGCTCAATCATCTGTTTCTTAGAGTGGACAGGAACACATGCCTGAGAAAGGAAAAAATCAGATGTATACTTCCCTGGGATATCTGACAGAAAATATACACAGCTTCTGGACTTCCAGGGCTAGAGAGAATGATTTTGTGGGTTTTAAGGCTTGACTGGATTTTCTTTCATGTGTTTGTCCTGCTACTTTTTCATGCTATATGAACTATGACACCTACTATTTTAAAAAGATGCCTTTAACTCATAAAAGATGATGAAAAATTTTTATTTACCTTTTCTATGCCTACAGTTCTATAGAAGTGTATAATACCCCTCTCAGCATCTCTTTTCTGTAAACAAAAAAAAAAAAAATCACTATGGCTGTTTCTTCTATGTTAATTCTTCATGTTGATAATTTCTTTACTTTTCACAACTGTTACTTATTCCTTTTGAGGGAGACACAGCAACATTCTACGGACAATGCTGTTGCAACCAGAGCTGCACTCAGTGTTGAAGGACTTCCTGCACTTTGAAGAAAGAAGTAACAATATCCTCAGATTTGTTCTCTCTTCCTTTCCTAAACATTCCTAACACTTTTTACTTCTTGGATTGCAACAGAGCCTAAGCTGCCATTTTCCTAGAAGTATCATTTATAACACATCAAAGAGTGCATCATTCTACATTTTTGTTCACTGAACTGTAATTGCCTTTTTGTCCTCAGCCAATCAGTTACATGACATTATTTGGCTGGCAAAATGATTTATTGTTTTCTTTTGTTGATGTCAAAACTGTAGTACAGCTTTTGTAGTTTAGTTAAAAGGAAAAAACAAAAACAACAAAAAAAGCACCCACTGTTGTCAAAGACCATGCCATTTATCTAAGCAAGGAAGTATACTGTGCTCCTCTTGACTCTTCATTCTCTGAGGATTTGTGAATATCCTGTGTGTGCAGTTTCAGCCTGGTTATGTTTCTGCTATCCCAAAGAATGAGTGAAATCTGCTGTCATGAGAAAGCCACAGAGCTTCATTAAAATAACTTACAGTTTAATTAAAATAACCATGCACCACTGTGACTACTTTAGTGAGGTAAGTTGTTCTCTTGCTTACCTAAAAGGATAGCAAAGCTGGCACATCTGTATTGCAAATATACCCCAGACGCTAGAGTAGACATATGCTCACTGACATCTTGGTAGACTCTCTCACCCTCCCATATACTCAAACACAAAAAAAAAATCCCTTGCAATGTTATTCAAGGGAGCGAATGGATAGATATTTCATGAGGCTGCATAGCCAGAGCTAGAGTGGGAATAAGAGCTGATCCAGGTAGAGAAAAAATGAGACAGACAGCGGGCAGTCCTTCAGTATGAGAGTTGGTGCTAATGTAACACCCCAAACTGCCTATATTCCTACAACTTCTCTCCTTTCATCTGTAAAACTTCAGGAGATTTAAGGAAATAATGAAATATAAAGGAAATCAAACCATTCACTCTCACTTAGCAGCACGCATCTCTCTAATCAAATAGTGGAGCATTCTGCCCCCAGCAAAAGCCCAACCCCCTAGCAAAATTAGAGGTTCTTTGAATGCAGTTATTAATAGAAACACTAACTGGAGTGACTTACTGCTGAGGCAAGCTAACTGAACAACTTTTCAGCTCAGAAAATGACAGCCACTCAGTGCCTACAATTGCCTTAGGATGTGCACTGACAAAGTCCGTGGAAATGTTCATTAACTCCGACATATGTTCATTAGGTCAGCTCAGTCTCTCCAGACATACTTGATTACCCTTTTGCCCACTGCAGACTTAACAAAACCAGGGAGGGAAAGGGATACACCAGATGTAGGGCAAGATTCTCTGGCCCATTAAATCTGTGATCAAACATGTCAAAACAGGCACCTCAATTAGAGTGGAGCCTGTTGATGGTGAGAAATGTTTCTTGTTCAAAAGGTAATGTTGGGTTCGCCAGGTGGCTTGTCCTGTATGCTGTGCTTCTTGCCTGGAAAAATAGCAGGGCTTTGCACCCTTACACAATCTATAATACCAAACTGCTCTGTATTTATTTCAGTGGTCTATAACTGCAGCCAAACTATGAAGTAGAAAAATTTCTCAAATCATGCAAAATTATTAAGAGGAGTTCATGCTTGAGAAGATGCTAAGAGGAACTTCAGAGAGACTCAGAAAAGTCACTAAATGTCAGAAAGATATATTGGTTAAATTTAAAACTAGCCATGATCTTCATGAACTAGGGAGATATTTTATGAGCCAGCAGGTATCCTTAACTCAGTCTGTTTTAGACTATTTTATTAACGCTTTTGATAGGCCTGATTACAGCAAAGACAGATGTTTTTTTCTTTTTCAGAGAAAAGAAAGAGAATACATGGCTTCTAGGGGAAATGACATTGATAAAGCATTTTTCCCCATAGAAATTTTTTTTTTTTTCTGAAATACAGGTATTCTCTCCTGAAGTGCTGAAATACCTCTATCATAATGACATTAAATTTCATTTTTCTTTCCATCAATTTTTTAATCAAGAAATTTCCTAACATATATCTGTACAAAACGTCCCATTGACAACAACAGAAAAAAAAAAGAATGACTTAAATATTATATGAGATCCCCTTTTATTGTTTTAATAATTTTGATATTTGACAAAATTTCAATTTTCACAATTAAATGTATGCATGGAAAATTCAGTGACTGAAATCTCTACAAAGCGTAAGAATTTCTATCAAACATCTTTCCTTCCTGGTGAATTATTATGCTCTTCCAGAATTAAAAGTTAATTAAAAAATCTTGTGCAAAGAATTTTTACTTAAATCCTTGTCAAATTCTATCATTTCAGGCATTCCTTTTAAACAATGTATTCAAATCACTGAAAATTGCTAACACCAGATCAATTATTTACTTACTTTCCTCTTCCTAAAACAATTTTATCCTAATTCAGTCACCCATGCAGCAGTATTAAAAGTTTTTCTTCAGTCTTCTAAATTTTTCTTTAGGAAAGAGAAAGAATCCATTATGCAATCACATTGAACTGTGGAGATCTTTGGTGTTTAAGAGGTACTTAACTGTTTAGCATTTACAAGGACCATGGAAACAAGGCAAGGAAAAAATCCTCTAGGTTATTTCCAAAAGTAGTATAAAGTACCTATTTTGGAATTTCTTGGAAAATCCCCAAACCACACATATATATATATATATATATATGTGTGTGTGTGTGTGTGTGTGTGTGTGTATGTATATGTATATATAAAATCCTAACTGCATGGTCCACTTAAAGCTATATTATTAGAGTATCTGAAGGGCTGTATAGCAACCCAGATTTTTATTTCATGAAGGATGATGTTTTCACTGTTATAGTGAATGTGACAAGTAAAAACTCTGACATGTGTCATAAAGTAAGAGAGTCTGACAGTTTTGTTCAAATGGTGGCTCCCATCAGCAAAAAGAGAGTTACTGCTTCATTGTTTGATATTCAGATTAAAGTTTTGCAATGGTAAGCTGTCTTTTATTATATTAGTAAACCTACTGCTCATTAGTTCATTAAAAGCACTCCACACTCTAATACATGGAGCTTAAAATATATCAGCTACCGAAAACGTGATTCCCAATGATAAAAAACCAACTCCTGTAGCATCCTAGAGGTATTTGAGGATCCTGAAATGTCAGAGAAAGAAATCTGTCATAGGTGATATAAAAACATTGAGGAGTTTGGTACTTGACAGAACAGGGATAGAAATAATCTCTATAGATCAGCACCATTAGTCATTGAAGTCTCCTCAGTCTCTAGAGAAAGTTTCTAACCCAAGTATTAAATATAATCATCTAGGTTTGATCTTGATTTGATCACTGTCCTAAAAATTTCAGAAGGGAAATAGAAAACGTAGAAAAGTTTTTTAATGAATCTATTTCTTTGTAAACCTCGCCCTCTGTGTGTAGGCACACAGCTAACACTGTCAAAAAGTAAAAATTTATAAAACAAATCAGGTCAGAAGAAGCTCTAGAAAGTGGTCTGGAAGTTGCTACTCAAGACTCCAAATTTAGAGTTAATTCCATCTCCAAGGATCATCTGAGGAACTTCTGTTAGCTCAGAAAAGACCACAAAAGTGAATAATCATACTATTCCTATGATTACTGTTTTCCAAATAGTGTAGTATTCTCGTTTGTCTTTCCAACACATGTAATAAATTAAAATGCATTGTGTGTATTCTATAAAACTTTTATTTACTTCATAAATGTGGATTCTAGTTTTATTGCCCTCACTATTTTAGCTTTTTAAATGTGTGGGCCTTAAATTATGCAGACTTACATGACTGCATTTTTTGCAGCTGTCAAACTGGGTTTGCTTTGTAAAAACTTACTCAAGAATCAGTTGGTGGAAAAGCATTTTATTTATTTGTTCAGATGACTAGATGTTTTTACTTAAGTAGTTTTGTAAATAATAGTATTAAGCAGCTAAGAAATAAAATTGGAGACTTTACTACTGATTTTGGTTCATACACTTATAGATTTCAAACTTTCTTGGGTAGAAAAAACTTAATGTAAGTAGAATTTATGTGATTTTTTTTTTTTGCTTGTTTTTAAAGTCAAGTATAGGATAACAATTATATAAATATATATATATGCTTAACCTCCTTTCTCTGCGTCACTATGGCAGGAATACCTGGAAGATTAAGGGGGCAGTAACAATCCAACATAATGCACACAGAGTTCACACAAGTAGCAGACTGCAATAGGAGCCAAAGTATCCAAAATTCAGTGTGGGCATACCCACTTCCCAACTGGCCCCAAATAAAGTTTGTCCTCTGTCCCCACAGCAACTCCTCATTGTCCTTCCCTACACGGATTATTTCCTGTGAACAGCCTCGTCCCTGACCTCATTCTATCAAGGGGGTTACAGAAAGGTAATGTTAGATATGTACTAAAAAAGTGATTCGATTCACCAGGGTCATTTTGTGGAGTTTGCCAGGAAGGAGGCAGCACACGCTAGGAGAACGATCTTTGGGGATGGAGGGGTGGGTTGCTGCCCCTCCAAGGGTAGCACTGTAACACTGCTGTCCTTAACTGGCTCCCAGTAAAACCTGCTTTCAGGGGTACCCTTAACATTTCTGCACCATGTGGTCTCCACTGTTAAATTAAGCCATTTTGTGAGTATAATGCAAAGCTTAATTAAGAGCTGCAAAGTAATTTTGTGGCTCTTTAGAGAAGAGCTTTAATGGCGCAAAACAACATCAGGTGCTGAAATTGTAAATCCTTTAATGACAGAGCCTGGGACTTCTGAGATCTACTAGGAGGTGATTAAAAGAAGTCCTGTGAACAATTGAAATGAGAATGCTACTAGTAACAAAAATAATAACATTGTACCAAAATATCAGTTCAGGCCAGATACTCCTGATGATCACATAAAAAAAAAAAAAAAAAATTTCCTTGTGCCTTGGCTTTATTTGAAAAAAGAAAGTATTTAAATTCTAAATACTATATGGTATATTCTTAAACTGTATTTAAGTTATAAGGGAAAGGACACATGGGTAAGTCATCCTTGTGAGTAACAAAATTATAAAGTAGTTCTTAATGACTACAGCGGTTGTTCAAAAGTTGTCTCAAAACTTGGGTAAGGTTCTCAGTCATTGTTCTGCTGAAGTCAATGAAGGTGATTTTTTTCCCACTTTCACTTATACCAACCATGAATGCCCCAACTGAATTTTTCAAATATTGTATTTAGAGAGTCCTTCATTTATTAAGCAGGAATTTTTCCTTGGCTGGCTAATTTAAAGTGCTTTCTTTGTATGTTACGTGAGAAAAATCTGAAACTGTAGGCCTTGTTCTTTGACTACTTTAACAACAAACTACTATGTTTAATTGAGCATATTGACTCACTATTCATTTCTGAAATGAAATGAAAATTGTTCATATGTTTCTATTTTACAGGAAAAATTGACATAATGAGTTTTGTTCAAATAACCTAACCTAATTAGGCCAGTTCTAAATTGCTTAGTAAAACTAAGCAGTTTTACATATCTCTAATCTGAAAACATTATAGACACAGAGAAAGGCTTTTCTGTAAGGAGAAGGAGATGTATGAAGTATTTTTTGTAAAGTTCCAAGTAACGCAACAAGTAGCAAAAAAGAGACGTGAATACAAATAGACCAAACCAAATCCACATGAAAGTTCCCAAGGTCTGTATTTCATGTTGAAAAGCATTCAACATTATTCCATTAACCACCCAGCAATCAAACAACCTAGTGAAGGAGAACAGCATTCTGTGTGACAAGTATTACAAGAAAAGTTTACACAAACTTCAAAGAAAATATGAAAATTTTAAATAGATCATTTTGTTCCTTGCCCATCTTAAAATTAGTAATCATGATTTACATTACAACTGTGTTTCAGCTATATTTAGTGCATTTGGAAAAATTATTAATAAAACATGTGAAGCTAATAGACAGATAAAAAGGAGAAGTGAATATATTACAAGTCAGCCATTCCTTAATAACTAATACATTTTTAATTGCAATTTTCTGAAATGTAGGAAACTCTACCCCCTGTGCACACACTTCTTTTTTCTGATAATATGTAAATGAATTAAAAAAAAAAAAGAGATTAATAGGAAAATAATTTATAATTCTTAGTTTTAAAATACCACATTATGAGCCTATTCACATTTATTGCTTTAATCACTGTTTTGCTTTGGATTACATACACCTGAACAACTAATTAAAAGTAGCAGTTATCCATGTGAACTAAACAAAATATATCCCTTTAGCAGTATGTTCAACTACATGTACAAGCATGTGATGGAAATTTTTTTGGCTTAAACATAAAATTTTATTGCCTGAGAAATACTGTAGTTTTAATTTTAAGCATAAAACAATTAGAATTCAAATACTTTCTTCTAAAAATTGCTGTATGCAATACCTAGTTTAAACCTGTAAAGCAGCTCTTCCATTGCTTTCCAATTTTGGTATCTCTAATGGACATTTGAGGGAAATATACTTATTGCCTTTTGAATAAGAAAAGAAACTATCTGTATAATTAACAAGAATAATAAAATATTTAAAATTTTGTTTTAATTCATCTCCTTTCTTAGTTTGCTGTAAAATTGTTATTATCAAAGAAATACTTATTTGTTGTAAAGATCTGTACAGTATCAATGTGTACATTATTTTCTCTACAGTTTAAGATGAACAATAATATAAAAATTGGACTTCAATTTCAAAGACATTTTCAACAAAAATTTGGAAGAAAATATCTTTTCCTTGCCTTTTAAGAAGTAAAAAATTGTACAAAATGGTTAATGACAAAAACTTTAGCTAAAAATAGAGAAAAGCAAAGAAACAGTCTCACTTGTTTCTGTGAAATAAACCAAAGGAAAAAAACTCCAACAAAACCCAAACCACACAAAACATAAAATTCCCTTCTGTTCACATTCCTTATTCTACATGAGTGCTCTTAAAACTACTCTATAGCACCTTGCGCCACTGGAATTTGTGTGTCCTAACACAGACAGGAGGATGTTGCCAGTGGAGCAATGGGCCCAGAATGAAAAAAAAATCTCATTTTATTAACTTTACCACTGGTATAATATTTAGTTAGTACCTATAACTCTATCCTCTGTGTCTCTATTTCACTAGTTTGGAGCAGAGAGCTTTTCCTATCTCATCTTGTATTACTTAGGACTTGATATCACTGAAGAATTCTGGAGAGTGAGGTAAAATGTCAGAAAGGAAAGAACAATATACCATTTACCCTGCAAGTCTGTCTCTGACTGCAGGGTGCTTAAGAAGGGCACACAACCTTGGTCCCTTTCTACCATCTACTGATATTTAAACTCTAGAGCATCTTTGATAATTTGGCATTGCAAGGACTATCTCCTTCCACTTCTTTTACCATCTATTTATGGAGTTATTGTTCACAATTTGTCTCATCTCTGCTATCCTGCTGATACTGTCTGCTGCTGTGATCCCTCTGACAGGAATTTCCAGACGTTCGCTGCCCCCAATATGCAGAAGTGCTGTATTTTATTTGTTTTGAACTGAATCTGTACTAGTTGTTTTACTCTAATTACAGTATTGCAAGATTTGATGGAAGTCAGTTCTACTTAAACCATATACATCACATTCAAGATTATGCAAATCTTGATTAGGTGCCCCTTTAGTCTTCTTTCCAGACAGAAGACACAAAAATGCTACTTTTATTGTCTCCTGGTAAGGGAATTTTTCCACATTCTTGCTCATTATATTTGCCCTTCTCTACATTTTCTTTACACCTGTACTGTACCTTTCCAGAGATGCCAGGAACAAAAGTAAAAATACAGAGAGTGCTTGTAGCTTGTAAGGTTTTCATTCAATGTCAAAAGGACATTTTCTGTCTTGTTGTCAACAGTACCATGCAGATAATTAGCAAAACCATATGAAAAATATATAGGACTTCCAAACTGGTGCTTTCAGACCTAGGATCTCAGGCCAAATATGAGATTTATAGTGCTGGAGTCCTTGATCCCCAGAATTGATAGAGGCCCATTGCAAATCATTTAGCAGAACTTCAGTGCAAAATTTAAAATGACAGGGCAGATTAACTTAAAACCACAGCATAGACTTAGACATATTCTCAGAGATGGATATCTGAGTAAGAATATCCACAAAGTATTAAGCAGAGAGTTGTGAGGGCCATGTGAAACCACATGGTAGCACACTTGTACCTATGTATAGGTGTAGTACCTGTCCTGCAATCACACTCCCCAAGAGATGCTTGGCATATTTTTTTGCAATATTTATCAGCTACAAAGCTACATTTCAAAGAGGCTTAAATAGTTTTCTTAAGCAAACATGAAGAGACTCACTGGTGGCAAAATCCCCAAAATAGAGGTCATACATAAATTTCAGTTCCCTCTTTACTTTGTCATTCATCCAAACACATATGGAAATACAACCACAAAGATGCAAAATTTGGGAGTTTCCAAAAGTATGGGAAAACAATTAGAATATTTTTTCTCCCATCAAGAAAAGCATTTTGCCTGTTTTCAGGGTAAGGATAATTTAACTAAATCTAGTTTGACACATTGCTGCTCACTGTAAGTTTTCACCATCTTCAGATGGTGATTGGTATATGACATATATTTCAGATATAAAGTTTCAGAACTGCCATTCTTTTTCCTCTCTATGGGAGGAAATAAATCAAAATATCATGACTCTTATGAAACATAGACAGTAAAAGATACCCTTTGAGTCTCTTACTACTTTTTAGCTAATAGCTGGACATTTTGAGATCCCTCTTTTAAAAAAGCTAAAAAAACCCAACCAGTAGTTTCAAAAGTAATCAGGACCTTATAGAAATATAAAACTTTTAAATCATTAAGAATCTAAACCTCATTTTGTCAGTACATTACTTGTTTTGAAAAAAGAGAAATATCAAGATTAAGGACATTAAAATTATCTCCTAATATTCGCTTATCTTGAAGTTACATTTCAAAGAAAAAAAGACCATCCACATGGATGTTTCCCTGTTTAAAAAGTAAATTTGTTTATTGTCTTCTAATTATCCAGATAGTTTGTTGCAATACCCTCTACTGTTAGAGAAATCACCAAGAGCGTCTCAATTGCATAGTGACAAGTTTTTTCTTAAAAGCTTGTAATTATACTGATACTAGGGCAACCTATCAATGGGAATTGTTTAGCTGCTTCACAATTACATTGGGTGGTTCATCTGAGATTTGCACTGGCAGATGGTAGACCTTATAAAAATTACATGTGTGTCCTTCCCTTCCCTTTCCCCTTCCTTTCCCTTCTTCATTGCATAAGGAGACAAGAAATAGTTTTTCCATGTAGACTGTTTTCCTTTACAAATCTGAGACAAAATCTTTGCTCAGAATCTGCCATGAAGCATTCCTTTGGCCAGATCATTAAACCAATGGAAAACCAAGTGCTGGAAGACTCTATGGGACACCTGATTTACAGGGCTGGTCTCACAAGGAAGAGCACCTCAGCTACCTGAGAGTAGAAGTCTGGACCTTTTTAGAGGAACAGCTAAACACAGGCATCCAGCCCAGACAAACAAGGAAAACTCTTCAAGATAATTTGGTCTAAGTCAAAGCATGCTAGTGGAGTGCATGAGATGATCGTGATCGTGGTTTTGGGAAAAAAAATTATCTTGACTAAAATTATTATTCAGTCATTAATTTAGAGTTCAAATTCAACAGGACTTAAAACTATTACATAGAATAAAATGAAAAAATTGAAAATTCAAAAGTTGATTTTTCTCTATATGTGAGTAAGTAGGCAAAAAATTAACCAAGTAACAGCAATAAGGAACTGAAATACAACTATTACAGGACATGAACCAGGAAATACCCTACTGCAGGAGAAAACCTTAAGCTCAAGACTACAGTAATTTGTATGAAATTCATGTTTGGAAAATTTTGTTCCTGAGATGCAAAATAAAAGCTGTGTCTCAACATCTTTAGGGATTCCACATACTTCTCTTCTAAATTGAAAAGGTAAGTAATATTTCACATAAAATTAAAGCGTATATTCTGTCTTAGAAACCAAGAAAATGCTATACAGAGACTACATTTCCCAAATAATTTTTTTGTTTCAGTATTTCATTTATATTAATGACAATGTAACAGTCAAATTTATTTAAAGTGTTAGACTAAATGGGCTAATTTGCAGAACTTGAAAAAATATTAAGCAAGATTTGTTTGCATTTATTTCAGAAACCTGCCAAAACACTTTGATTTGCTCAGTAAAAAAGGAGCATCTCTACAAAGTGGAGGGCTGGAATATACTCTCTCTTAATTGCAAAACTCTGCATTTAGACTGATGCCTTTACCTTAGGGACTAATAAGTGAAGGAAATCCTGCACTAGCTATTTTATTTAGACTGAAGCTTACAGAATGTTTCATTGTATTCTTGTGTGCTTTTCCCTCATTGCCTTCTGTATGATCTTCCTCTCTTTGGGGAGAGGTATGTGTCTGTGAGGGGAGGGAGTGCTAGGCACAGGTGCTACCATAGCAACTGCTACCAGCTACAGGACTGAAAATCAGTGATGAAGTCCAAATCTGACTTTTCTGACTTTTTGGCTCTGTTACTTGAGCCTGGCTGTTTTCAAAGCTCTGAGGCTGTTCACAGTCATTTTTAATCATTTCCTTCATTGTATTCTCCAGAGGCTCATTGGATGACCTAAAGGAAGGCCACCTGACCTAGTGCCAGGATATTTCCCTTCACAGTCCAGTCTTGTCAGTTTTACTGGTTCATCACTACAGTACAAATTAACCACTGAGTTTCAACTGCTAAAGCCACTAAGTGTTAGAATGCTTATTCTATTTCTAACTTTGCGTGGAGTTCCCTGTGTTTGATGAGAATGGCACAAAGGATTATGTGCTTACTACATTTCTGCTGAGGATGGGGGAGACCTTCATATACAGAAAGTTCCTTTTTAATTTTTTTAATGAAAACGTATTTTTTTTCTTTTTTAATCTTTTAATTAAAAAGTAATTAATTAATATGAAATAATAGAATAGAATAGAATAGAATAGAATAGAATAGAATAGAATAGAATAGAATAGAATAGAATAGAATAGAATTAGAATAGAATAGAATAGAATAGAATAGAACTTGTTTTCTTAAGTGAAAAGAGCACAAAGAGCTGCCCTGGCATGATTAGAGATTTCTCTGTAAGAGTTACTGGTAGGCTACAGCCAGCTCTTCATAATTTTCTTGCCAGAGTGGACATCACTGAAACATGCTGCATGCCAGTTTCTGACACAGACCATATGAAACTTGACTGCTTGACTTTAAAATCTAATGAGAGCTAATACTGTCCCCAAATCTGCCCTATTCTTAGGAATAGAAAGAATTTCTCCACAATTTCTCAAAAGCTGTCACTGCTGCAAGCATTCTTGAAGTATCACAAATTGATTGCTGTTTTCATTGGTTAATTTTATCAGCACTTCAAGTTTGGAAACATTGTAAAGAGAAAAGCTACTTCCTCCTGAAAAGACTGGTAGAAAATGCTGTCGTGTGTTTCCATAGGATAAAACTGACTTTTACTCGACATTGACATTAATACGTTGCTGTGAAATCAGCCTTCTGGAAATGAAAGGGACTGAGCAGCTAATTCACATGCTCACATCTCAGATAAGCAGGAATCAGAGTCAAGGAGAAGGGTTAAAGTTAGGGTTTGAAGAAACATTTGAGAGGCTGAATGCTAGAATTTTGGATTGAATGATTTTTCATTTCATGGACATTTTAACAGATGCACTCAGTACAATAGAGTCCTCTGGATATCAACATTAATACTAAATTATTCCATTATGGTCAGTACAATTATAATGAATGCATGAATCATTAATGCAAATATTTAAAACTTCTATAGTTTCTTACAGCAGTAGTTAGGTATTTCCAAGCTAAAGCAATCCTAGTACAACTAGTATTCCAAAAAGATAAATTTATACAGGAACAAATGCAGAAAAAACCTCCTAGGATGATTGCAGTGATAAAGAATAAATCTTTTTGGCATAGACTAAAAGTATTTGACTGAATTCACCCAGCTGAAAGCTCCCTATAAATACCTCAGTGGAGCAAACATCTGAGAAAAAGAGTTGTAAAGAGTAAAAGACTATGCTGGAACAAAAATACATTGCGGTAAACTGGTAATGAATGCCTTTATTAGATTCTAAATCAATCTAAGTCAAATAATTTTTTGTATTACTTTCCAAATACCATGGTATTTGGGCAAGAAAGTAACCCACTTTTGAGATGATTTTGGATGACTATAATTAAGAGAATTAGATGGAGCAATTATTTACAACAGCTGAGGATGACACTCTGGTACAACCTTTACTTTCAAGGCCAATTTTTGTGAAAATTTTTTTCTACAGTGAAAATACTGTCTTGTCATATTTTGTCCTTTCTGGGAGAAAATCCAAAACAACACACCACACCCCACCCCCCTGAAGCCATAAAAGTACCTTGCATAAAGGAAACCAGCAACATACACTGCACCCAAAGGATGCTGTTCCTTAAGGAAATCTGGACATGAATTTCTAGATGGACACAGCACTGGATGTTTGGGAAAAAATGGTTTGTGGACTGGGAGCACAGTGAAATTGGGCTGAATAAAAGGAGCACCTATCCTGGTAGCATAGAAGTGCTGCAGCTTTGTCTTCCTGGATTTCTCCTCTATCCCTTCATGACAAACTTGCTTCTCACTCCAGTAAGTCTAAATGAACAATTAGGTAATATATTGTACTTAAATAATTTCTATCTGCTGCTATCTTTCTTATATTTTCTGTTACCTTAGTGACACAGTCCACCAGAGCCTGGGCTAGTTGGAAGGACACCGGTGGTGGGCCAGGTGTGGGGAAAAACTGTGACGTGGGGTTTGTGCCAACAGCTGAACCTTTAGAGACACTTGCTCTACAGTGGAAGGGCTCCCACCACAGTCAGGGGATGGGTAAAAGAGGAGGAGGCTCTTCAGTTCTGATGTTCCAACAGAGATTTACTAAGTTTGAAGGGGTCAGGAAAAAAAGAATCCCAAGCACTGCTGTGCTTGGGATTGTATACAGCAACAGAGCAAGGGGTGGGTACCAAACGCAAGCCAGTGAGGATCAGCAGGGGCAGAGTGAAGGGGTTACAGCATTTCTTTGGGGCCAACTGGGGCAAGTGGGAGCAGAGGGCAGGACACATGGTCCAATGGGGCATCGAGGGTTAGGAAACACCCAGGAACACCCAGGGGGAGGAACGCTGAAAGGATTGGTTCAGGGTTGGAGTGACATGGAAGGTGCCAGAACAAAGAGCAGGGTATCAGTGATTGATAGGGAAGGGGCTGGAACAAAGGGTGGGGAAATGTCATACAAGGAAACTTAGGGGAGGATACAACTTCAGGAATAAACCAACTCAGGGAGAACATGGGACTACATAACAAACCATTAACATTAAAACTTATTTAACAATAAGCCAGTTAAATGAAATAAATACTAGCCGCAACACCTTAGAGTCAATTCTTTCTTTCCATAACCCACCTAAACTCCTTCCTCTTGTAAGTTTATGAGAAAAAGGAATTATTTAACCTGGCCATCTGTAGGCTTTGTCCTGGCTCTTACATTAATTTCTTCTTTGATATCTCGCCAGCCTAAACCACACCAGCACATTTTTCAATTGCTTTTGCTGTTTGGTCATGGCACTCTCATTTCCATATGAGTGAACTGCTTTATTAAGTCTTTGTATTTTTATTTGCTAAGAGATTTAATTGCTGTGTATGTGTCAATAGTATTTTACAGATGTTTACAGTAATTATATCTAATTTAATTGCTTCATTTAAGGGCTGCCAGGGCAATGAGTGATGGTTAATGAATGATGGTTAGCAACATAACACTTTTCAAAAGTCGGAGTGTATATTGGTTGTTTTTATTAAAGATATTCCAAAGAATGAACTTATGTGTTGCCTGGAAGCCAAATGAAGAAAAAGACATTCTTGAGGTGTATTATATGTAGGGAAGGGTGTCCAACACTTCACACACAATGTGGATTGCCTGTGATGGAGAGTGATGAAAACACAGGAAAACATGTTGCATTTTTCAGGCCTTTCAATTTACACAGTTCTTGAAAGAACAGAAACTACAAATGCCTGTTCTTTTGTATCCTGCTGCACACAGTAGTGTTCTTGTAAAGAATTAAAAAGTGGAAGCTTTTTACGCACTCTCTACTGGAAAAAAATTCTCTACTTGAGGAGGAACAGAAGCTTTTAAAAGGGCAGTCATGGGTACTACAGTGGGAATATAGGTAATGGAAAAAGAGAATGGAGAATAAAGCTGGTGCAAAGAAATAGCAGAAACTAAAACAGAGAAAGTAAACACTGTAAGGCTTAGCTAAGTGAACACCTGCCTTCTGGCTGCTGGAAAAGAATATATTTCTCTTTCCACTTTGAGACTGATAATTGATTATTAAATGTGGCATAATATTTTTCAGTTACATTTTACTTTAACTGCACTGCAGGCAATCATCATGTAGAGAAATAATTTATTCTCAAAGCACAGGATGTTGCAAATAATTACTTTAATAGTAATTGAATTATGTCTTATTATCAGTATCATGTGAGAATTATATTTGAAAATGCACTAGTGATGATATGTAAGCTTGTAATTTTACTTAAAGTGATACATGCTTCAATTACATGTCAACTGAAATTAGTCCTAAACCTAATGAAAATTATACATGCTACTCTTCAGGCTCTTTCTAAAGTCACTGCAATCCATTGAGTATAACACTAGCATCCATAAAGTTGCCATTATGGACACGCATTATATTTATAAATACAATAGACATCTTTCTCATTCACGTTACAGCATGGATTATCTAAACTCTTATGTATAATACCACTACAGAAATCTGACAAAAAATATTGTTATTAATCATCTTGAACCAAGTGGCTTTATTAAATCACATGCATTTTGATATACAATTGACATAAAAGAATCTCTTTGCAAAACTCCAAGTCTAGAAAATAGGTCAAAAAAGATCATGGCACATCTAAAATCTGAAGCTCATGAGCATAATTCAAATTCTAGTATGCACAACAAAGATAAAGGGTACATCTTTTGTGGAATGGATTAAAGACCATAGAGGTAAATAATCTGATGTCTTATTCTACTGCAGTTTTAATTTTATGGCAGAAGGAATAAGGATAATGTGCAAAAATCCCATCCCAATTCAAATTGTTACTGAAAGTATGTCAAAAAAGAAAAGGGAACAAACTAGAGAAGATGACTGGCATAGCATGTCCAAATTTCTTCATGACTAGTTTGAAGTGCATTATTCATGAATCAAATAACAATTTAAAAGTACAAAAATTACACAAAAAAATGTGCATGTAAATATTTTGAGAAGCATTTTTATTTCCTTTATTTTAAACACACTTAGGCTGCCAGGTATTTTTTCTTGAAAGTTTTCTGGATCTAATCTAGTTCTGCTGTCCATATTTATTTAAAAAATATTCTGGGATAAATTAGCAAACTTATTCTGAATGCAGCCTTGACTGTAATGTTAGAAATACAATTGTGTGTAATAACAGTTTTAAAATCCCATCTGCAGGTCCATAGGTAGGTATTATGCTTACACTTCACAGTGAGGGTTTTTTTTTTGTGGTTTGTTTTTGGGTTTTTTGGTTTTTTTTGTTTTTTTGTATTTTCTATGTAACTGTATCATAAAAAGATCAGGCTTTAATAAATATATCAGTTTGAAATAAGAGGTAATTTTACAACTACCATATGATTGTATTGGATATACTTCTTATCCCATAAAAGTCAGTAGGAATTTTAACATTAACTATGAGCAAAGTGATGTACCTTGTGTTTTGTCCAATTTTTCCTGATATTTCATATGCAAATTCAGTGGGGGGAAATATACACAAAGACAGAGCAACCTTTCTTTGGCGATTTCAGTGAAATAAGATTGGCATAATATTTATTTTTCTTTTGGAAAGAGAAAATACAGCCTTCTCCATGCATAATTGATTATGTAACCCAATGAACATGACCTCATTATACTTTTCTCATAGTTCATAAGAATACTGATAGCTTTCTTATTTTTATTTTGGCTTTATTTTCTCTTTCTTATTGCAATTTATAAAGGTAAATTATTGCAAAGACTGTATATCAAGGGAATAAAAGCGTGGCCTAATATCTAGTATAGCTACAATGAAGCTGCATTGTTGTATTCAGTAATAGCTACAAAGAGAAAAATTTAAAAAGGCCACAATCTGTTTCAAAGCCCACATCTATTGTGACTAAAGAGAAGTGAAGGTAAATGCCAGCTTTGTCCTGAGAAAAGGAATAATGTAATGATTATCTATTTAAAATTCACACTTCTATACTAACAGTTTGTTTTGTGACCAACACCAAAACAGGCCATTATACAATGTGGGATAGTGCTTGGCAGTTGCTTGCTTCCTTCCTGGTTCTGAAAGGTTCTGGTAATTGTAGAGGTCAGCATTAGAAACATAATATATGCACTCCTTTTTCTAAGAAACCTTTCTGATGAAAATATTTGAGGTATGGCTAAAATAGACTTTATAAATGCGTTAACTCTTATGTTTCAAGCTGACAGAGGCACATATTTTTTACTCCCTTGCCAAAGTGAAATGTTGAGAAGCCATTATTTTCATTAATTGCATTAAGTTCTGCTTACAGTTTTCAGGATTCCTGCTTCTTGAAAACTTCTTTCTAATATTAACACAGCATTTTACTGGGTATCAAGCTATAGTTTAAACATCTGCAGAAGAACAAAATAAAATAGATTCCTAAAAGACTGAGGTATTTTTTTACTGGTTATCAGCCTGGGACCCAGGTCCAATTTCTTCCTCTGCCTGAAGCAATTTACACTCATGTTTCTCTGTTCCCAGAAGAGTGCCCTCACTATGAGGATATTCAGCCTTTTTGGTTAAGATCTGTCAAATTCTCTGGTTAAAGCTAATCCCGCTCACGCAGGAGAATCCTACTTTCTGATTAACCCATGGTGACTGTGTCACCTGCATTAAGCAAGTTAAGACAGCACTACCGTGAAAGAAATGAGTCTCCCTTCCTCCCCTCTTTTATTGAGTGTGGCAAGGGAATGTGAGATCAGCTTCCTAGACTAAGAGACTTATTTTGTACTGCAACACATTACCACCACGACAGTGTGTTGTGCCTCTCAGCTGCAATGTTAACAGCTCTTTTAAAGTCATGAAGTATTTAGGTATAATGCACTTAGAGAATAAGAATGTCAGGACCTCCTTGTGATGCTGGCTTTGGGCAGTCTTTTTGGATCTCTAGTATCACTTAATGATTATGCATTTTTTTACAACATGAAGAAGGATTTGGATTAGGAAATACAGAAGTAGAGGATTAGACTCAGGTCAATGAAACCCAAATGCATTTAGATCTACTGAATGCTTCAATAGAGACTTAGAGTGAATTCTATAATGATAATTCATGTCTCCCCACCTCATCCAAAACTAGTGAAAGTTATGAATTTTTGAAGAGAGATATTCATGAAATTATTCTTGTTTATCCTTGAGATTGAATTAATTCTCAGTCAACTCCATTAGATATATCATTAGAGTTCACTCAAATTTGATATTTTTGTAAGATTATGTGTTTCCAACTCCTTTTATTTTTCAGTATGGAAACTGTCTTCTAAGGATTCTGCCATGAACAGTACTCCAAGACCATAAAATTGAATAAAACTTTTGAGTCTTGCAATGACTGTTAAGTAATTCTCAATATATATTTTCAAAGAGCCTTTCCAAATGTTTTAATAGACTTAGATTTTTCATTCTGTCAGAAGAAAATAATATCATTAAGATGTTAATACTTGAGAAATACTTGATTCTAAAATTAAACTTGAACTACTATAAAGAACTTGAAAACAGTAACAAAAACTGTTAAATGCCTTCATAGAAACATTCACACTCCCTTTTCTTATGTTAAAATTTTCCTAATGTTTGTGATTAATGATTTTTCATGTTGTATTTACAGACTGAGGTTTTACATATTTCCCGAGATGCATTTTGAATGTTCCTAATTAAAAAAAATTTTAAAAATGTTATTTGATCTAAAAGAATATACCATTAAACTATAAAAGTTATATTTTGCATAGCATAAAAAATTCTAATTCCCATACATTTATAAATCTGCAATTTTTTCTTTTTTTTTTTGTTTTACTTCTTCCCATGTAATGGTCTTCTATTTAAATAACTCAGTAAAAAGCCTTAAAACCAACATTGCTTTCAAACTCAGAAAATTAAGAATTAAGTTTATCATTTTTGGGTAGCATGAGAATGTTTTTTAAATTATATGTATATTTGCTTAAGTTTGTTGAGCAGATGTGGGATTAATTGTATGTTTAAGCGCCTTGTTGAACAGATATCCATTTCTTGATAAAATCAGATATTTAAGTGGATGGCCATATATGGGTTTAGTAATTTGATAGTGCATTAAAGTATGAATGTAGTATGATTATTTTTATATGAAACATTTCCCTTTAGATTACCAACTCTAGTGATTCACAAACTGAGTTGTCCCGTTAGTCACATAGTTTCCTGTTTCACACACAGAATATATTTACCTCAAAAATATCTTCTCTGGACACTAAATAGTGATAATGTAAACAGAAGAGAGAATGTGTTTGTCCTGAGGAAAGCAGGAAATTGAGGATATTGAGCTACAACAGCAACAGCAAAAAACATGAAATTGTGCATCATCTCACACAAACAAACCTAAGTTTATGTTACTCAAGAGAAAATCAATGTTAAAACCCATTTCAAGAAAATAAAGGAAGTGACTTTCACTTGTTGCCCATTTCTTCAGGAAAGTGCCAGTAGGTGTTCTTTCTAGCTTGCCTGCAAGGGAGATGAAAGGCTTCTCAGATTAATTACTGCTCAGTTGTGACAGGCTTGGGAGATGGTTTCTATTCCAGAGCCTAACTTTTTTTTGTTTTTCTTTATTTTTTTTTAATGGTGGTTTTCCTTCATGTCTGTCTCATCTCTGACTTACCACTGTGGAATGAAAAGAAAAGCTTTCTGTGCACTGCCCAGACTGCCACAAATGTTATCCTGATGGTAGCATATGATTAAATATAAGGATTTTTTTTCAGCATTTCTACTGTTACTTGTAGCAGACCCTCTGCTGAATGGAGAAAGCCCAAGATCTTTCCCAAAGCACCTTGACGTGCAGAGAAATATTGGTATTTGAATTAGACCCTAATCAGGAGCAGCAGAGAAAGTGACGTGTTTCAGAGCTGCCTTTTTTGTAGCCAATTACTCCAGGCTCCTAGTGTTCATGTCTTCCATGTACTTTCTTTAATTAGCACTTTATTAGTTTGGCTTCAGAGAGATGGTTCTGGAGAAAACTTTCCTGATGCTGCCAAACGGTCACAAGCAGGAGGTGATTAAATTTAGTCCTAAGCAATAGGCATCTGCATGCATTCTTTGAATCTCAGTGTGCTTTAAAATGATGTGTTCCAAATAATTTATGCCCAGAGGGATGCACTGTCAGTAAATAAGTGTGAAAAACTGTCTCACAGTATTAGCACTGTTTATATGCTATTCATTTAGATCTATTTTAATAACAGGATTCTTGACTCCTCCCCATAAAGATCAAGTTGATTTATGTTAATGGCAAATGAAAAATGAAATGCAAGGGCCTGATTTTTGGTAGATTGGAAGGGGGAAAAAGCAGCATTTTCTGTTCAATACAATTCTTTCTTATTGCTTCCATTATGAGTAGGTCTGTTGTCTTCATTTTACAGCTATTAACCCCAATGCTGTCTTCAGAGACAATTATTAAAGAGGACTATGCTAGTCAAAACTGCAAAAGAATTGAATAAACACAGATGATTTAAGAGAACACAGACAGGGATGTTTTCTCTACTTCTTAAGAAATGGTAAATTCAGAAGATGGAGTTGTAAATCCTGTGGGTTTTGTTAAAGTGAAAATGATAACAATGTCAATGAATTTTTTTTATTAATTAAAGGCTAGATGGCTGGTTGGGCAGATGCCAGGTGTGTGGAATGTCTCCAAGGGAAGGGGGCAGGGAATGAAAACTGTCTGAGGGCAGATAGAGATAAAGCACAAGTAGGGAGGGATACTTTCTACTTAAATAGTATGGCCTTCATTCTACTTCTAAGTGACTGGTATTATGCATGTGAATTTATTTGGATTTTGGTTTTTTTAAATCACCAAACCATGTCATCAGGTCTATGCACAGGGAAAAGCTTCTTCCTCCTGGGGAGGAAGAAGCCTGAGTTTCAGGGTCTCTGGGTGGCACTTACTGAAAGCTATTTCCCTTGTTACTATTGCTCCACATCTTCCCTCATGGAATTGTAATGTGGAGGATGCTCAGCAGGACCACAGCATTCTAGCTGCTGGAATACTCTTCTTGACAGTTTACTTAAATTTTTGAATGCTACTATAAAACATGTTCTTCCCATCTAACTGGGGTGTTTTTCATGAACAGGTGACTCATACCTGCCAGTTCATGAGTAGGAGTTCTGGCTGAAGTCACTTGAAAGGTGATGATTTCCTAACAATTTACAAGACCTGTCTGAGGGTTCGTAGTTATGCTATGGCCTAACTGATTTAAACCAAAGAAAATGCTAAAAGAATGCAAAGACAGTAAATTTCAACCACTTTTTTCTTAATTCATAGGTAAAAGAAAATTTTTATTAGAGCTAATGAAATCCATAAACAAATTAAGTATTTGATTCACTAGCCTGTACATGAATAGTGTCCATGAATTCGATAGACTCATTTGTGTTTTTTAAGAAGAATGTCCAACACAAAGGTCAGCAACCTGTTCTGACATACACCTTAGACAGTCATTTGTATCTGTGCTGAGGGAGAATAAAATACAGTGAATGGCTAACCTAAGGGCACAACCCTGTGTTTCTTTACAAACACCTCTTGATTGTAAAGGAAGTGATTAATGAATAATTGTATCTTAATACAAGCCAAATAACATTTAGGTCTTTATAGACAACATCTTAGTAAGAACAGGAAAGCAAAGACTGATGGTCAAAACAACCAGAAGACACTGCCAGCTTGTATCATATCCATTAAAAAGAAACTTTCTATTCTCCAAGATGGTATATTTTTGTGAGACTCCACAAAAGGTACAGCAAAAATGCTGAACAGCCCAATTTTAATATCAGTCAATATTAATTTTGCAAAAATCTCAAACCTGTTTGTCCACTTTTTCTGCCCTCAGTGTCATATAATGAATGAATTCAGAGACTTCTGTTGCCACAGGTATGCGTTTTCAGCTGGCAGGTAGCAGAACATCCCTGGAAATGACCAAGAAGTATCTTGGACATATAGGTTCATTCACCAAAACCACCAATAACACTATGACTTGCTGAGGTTTGGCAGAATCACTAATGCACTCTAGATAAAAAGTTGGTGGTGTCACTAGTGCTCTCACGTCTCATAAGCAGGGCTGCTGAACTGTGCATGACTTGATCCACAAACAAACTTGTGAAAAGTAGAAATAGATAGTTTCTGCACCCTCTCTGGTGTTTTTAAAGCCCTACAGTGTTTGATCTCTCTTGAATTGCAGTTGATTTAGAATTGACACTGCTTGTAACATGATAGCTCCACCCAAGCCCTGAAAAGGAAACCAAGCACAAACCCATAAACCCTTGAGAAGGCCCAGGGGAGTCCTACAACAAACTTGCACTACGAAAAATTGAGGTGAAATTGTTTTCTTGTGTTGTATCTACTGTGTTACATGCAAGAAATTTGTGAATGAACACAGTCAAGAAAACCAACAGATACGTTTAGAAAGTATGAAAGAACTGGACTCTGACTAGTAAAGAAATGCTTTGTCTCTGATCAATAACAGCCATGTTATACACTTCTTTTTACAATGAAGTTATTATAAACTTCAGTTTACAATGTTAGTGTTTGCACTCTGTACTCAACAGGAAAAAAAGCTAACTTTATAGATAACCATCTGCCTGTCTTCTGTCTAGCTGTCATTTTCATTTAAAAATTCTTTTCTTAAATCAGCTTCTGTGTTTCTGTAACGCAGGCAGAAAATATTTAATTTATTGGTGAAATGCATCTAATTCTAGGGGCAAATAAAGACAAACAATACAGCAATATCCTGAGCACAGGAGGAGAATGACTTTTTTTGATTCAGAACAATGGGGTAATAGTTATTCTTCAAATTATTAAACCTGTTGGAATTTTTCCAAGACACCAGTTACTTGGCATGAAAAACAGCAGCTAAACAGGTTATCAAGCATGGAGTGTCCTACTCAATAGGACAGAGTATAACAGTTTTATGTATTTGCATGAATCACAAAGTGTTTTTACATACGTAGTCTTCTATAGCCAAGATATCAGTTTGTTAGTACTTGTGAGTAGCAGGAAATAATATCATATATAAATGAGAAAGTACTTATGACTGAAATGGGTAGTTGGTCAGAATAGATTTTAAGACTTTTTGTCTTTCTGATTTGTGTGATTCTGGATTTAGTTGTGTTGGTTTTGTTCTGTCACACTCTTTTAAGAAATATTAATTAAATTGCATAAACTTAGAATAAATGAACTAATCTTTCCTTAGCTAGTCAAAATTTGGCATTAACTGTACAGGATATTACATAATATTTAAAAGTCATTGGCTTCCTGAAATAATTTTCTGTCTATATTTAAAGTTAACAATAATGTAGATTGCAATATGACTTTGTAATCTTCTTAAGTAGCAACATCAAGTGCCTAGAGACATCAAGACAGAGACAATACTACACCAAAAATACTTGGTTATAAAGTTAAAAGCAAGAATTCTAAAAAGCAACACATTACACCCGTTTTATGCATAATTTTTTAATTTGCTCGACTAAAAAATAGGATTTTTTATTATTTATTATATATGCATAATTTTTGTGCAGTTATGTTCACTCCTGCCTAAAGGGGAGAATGAGTAGGATTGCAAAAATGAAGTACTGACTGCACTGTGTGGAGTAACTATAGCTGCTGCTTCTGAGAGTTTAAGGTAATTTGCTTAAAATCAGAATAGAAATGGAGAAATCAAATTCAGAAATTGCTTTTAGTCTTACAGCCTTGTGCCTCTCAGCCTTTAAAAAATTTTTTTCCTTTCTGAAAATGGAAAAATAATGAAAATCTCTTGCTGCTTGTATTAAAATCAGAAATATAATCTAAATTTTTGTAATTAAATCCAGGATTTTTGTAAATTCAAACATTTTAATTATATTTTAATATCATGAAAAGTAATGAAAAATAATGGACCTGTTTAATAATTTCTGTAATAAGAAAATGTGCATTTCTTTCTAGTTTGATGAATTTTTGTTTGTCATAAAACCAATCTCAAAAACAGAATAAGAATTCATTTCAGTTTATTTTTTACTAGGGTTATGTTTGACTAAAATAAAAACATGATACTTGGGATTCCAGCAGTATGAATAGCTGGTGTAGAAAGCATGAATAATGACATTTCATTTTTGAATACTTTCCCACAAAATTACTTAGGATTTACAGTATTACATAAAACAGAAATAAACCATTGTGAAAACAACATTTTAATATAAATCAAAAGGTGTAAAAAAAGTATATTATGAATAATCTTTTCTAAAAGATACAATCAATTTTAGTGTATAATCTCTTTTTTCAGCTTATGAAAAAGGTCCACTAATAGGTAAGGAAACACTTTCCTTAAATGAGTGTGAACTCATTTAAGTAAATACTTAATTTTTACCTTATTTGAAGGTTTGAGGTTTTTTCTAATGCTATTTTTCTATTTTCATTTTCTCTTATTTCAGTTTTGTCTCTAGTTGTGACATTAAAGCTTGGCTATCCGGAAATCCTTTCTTTGGGGATGTCTCTTGGTCTGCTTCATTTAGTGACTGAAGTTCATCATGGGGTTTCTCACTAGGTAACAAGAAAGAGAAATAATGAAAGGAGCCACATGCAATCAGCCAGTACAGAAGATGAAACATCACCTTCTGGAAGAATCCACATCTTCACTTTCAGGTAACACCCTTACATACATGAAAATCAAGAAAGGAAATACCCAAAGCTCGCAGTAGCAGGAAAATGTCATTGGCTAAAGTGAGAAGCTAGTGGCAATGACCAGGGATTTTAGGTGACAGAACAAGCATGGTCATCAACTTTCAGGAAGAAAAAAAGAAGTATTAAATGAGTGTCTTAAAAAATACAACTGTCCAAAAGAACTGTAAGAAAACCTCATCTTATTCATATACGATTTTCCTTGAATTTTGTAAAAAAACATTATCTGCTTAATATTGAGTTGGAGAATTTCTTTTTGTTGTAATTTTCTTCCAAAAAGCAGCCACACAGAAACAGAATAACTTTTTATGTTAGGTTCTGGAAGGGCAAAGACAAAACCGAAAAGCAGGAAATAAGTAATTAAGATCATCTGGCTGAGAAGTGTAAAGCATGTTGTACAATTACAAACTACTACCAGTTTAATACCCAGAGGTTCCACATGGATTTGCCCACTGATGTTTCAGGGACTACCCTTTTTTACATAAAACATTACAAATCTTGCCTGATTGCTCCATGGTCTGTTTAGCATGACTTTAGGGACTGCATAGCTGTTTCAGAATGTTTTTCCTGCACTAATATATTTGCAAAATGATCTGGAAAAAACCATATTTACTCCTCCTTCTGCTCGTCCTCCTCTTCCTTCTCCTTTTTTTGCTCCTTTCCATGGGGTGCAGTACAAATGGACTGCTCCAGTGTGGGTCCCCCGAGAGCTGTAATTCCAGTTAGAAAACCAACTCCTGTGTGAGCTTCACTCCATGGGCTGCAGTTCCTGCCAGGACCCTTCTCCTGGGAGGGTTCTCTATATATTTAATAAATATTACCCTACAAGAGATATTCACAAAGCTTAGCAACCACATCTGGTCAAGATACTCCAATAACTGCATCATGGACAGGTAGACACCTTGGGCTGTTTGAGTGGGTCCTGCTGAAAAATGCATCGCTATAAACAAAAAGTGTCTGCTGGACTGGGAAGGGTGTCTAGGATGATATGACTCTGGAGATTGCTGATGCTTCTCTTCCAAGCTAAACATTTGGAAGAGGTTATTACTTTCCTCTGTTTTGCTTTCTCTCTTGCTCTCTCTCTCTTTTTTTCTGTTTTTCTTCTTCCCGCTCAGCCAAGAAATCTGCCAATAATTTATCATTTTGTATATGTTCACAATAATTTGTGTATCTGACATCATTGTGGATGTTCACAGCATGCAGTACAGTTGAAAGTGTGAGAAGCTTCTGGTACCATTTGAATATGAGGCATTCCCACAGATCTCTTGACTCAAAATTCATGTTAACTTTAAAGACATTCCCTACAGACAATCCATATATGCCCTGATACTCTATTAAATTCTTCCAGCTCCTAATAGTAAACAAGACTTCCTCTGTAAAGCATTTGAACTATTAATAGTATCTTTATGTTTTATAATAAACAACAAAAATTATTTTGTGTTAGAATAGCCCTTACTTATTCACAAGAGAAACCTGATGGAAATTTAGTTCTTGAATCAAACTAGCTGATTCAAAATTTTTCAGAAAATGATACAATGAGCAATGTCTTGACTGCATTTCAGTTATTTACTTAGGTCCCTTGAAATTCTGAACCTATGACTCTTAATGAATTGCAACAAGTACCAATATATGATTGAAAATCAATAGAATTGCAATAAGAATCAATAAATTGCAACAAGAATCAATAAATGATTATAACATCTGTATCAATTTTTTAAAAAAAATAGGTAAAATTAGCATTAATATAGGTATTCCTCCAGAAACATCTATTTTCTTTTCCCCTCCATCTTTATTTTTCAGATTTTGGCTGAAAAACTAACAGAGAAAAAAATCAGTACATTCATTATTTTCATCAGCCATAGGAAAGGATCTAGCTTTTCCTTAAACATTTATGTTTACACATCCAAAATATTTTTATTTTTAGTTGCCAGAAGTTAGAATGGCTTCTCAGCTTTTTTTTTTTTTTTTTTTTTTTTGATGAAGTGAAAAAACATATTAAATGCAGTTTGTGAAATGTTTTGATGAGGGACAAAAGGAAGTAACCTAAACAGTGCTCATGTTAGTATTTGAGTATCAGTCTTTTACAGTCAATATTAGTAATTGTAAAATGATTTAGAATGTATATGTCTCTTGTTCAGATCTCTGGTACCTTTTTAGGTGCAATGAGTACATTGATATAGTATTTTGTAACTTAATTGTTATTCTTCTTGCTCTGTAAAGTTGTAATATATGGAAAATACTGCAGACTTCTATTCTCTGATGACCTATTGAGTACATGAAATACTGAGTCTTTGGCTTGCATTTTAATAACATGCATCTAACCTACATTTATCAGGCATTTGCTTATGTGTTGAAATTGAATAGTGATGCTTTTAATTGTGACTTAATCAGAGAAGACTAAAATACTGAGCTGTTCAATGCCCATTTTTCACACACAGCTTTACATTTGGCGGATAAAAATGTGGCCATAAAACTAGACTTCTAGATTTCTAAGGTTTGTAATAAGTAACAGACATCTGAAAAATGGTTGGAAGCTTCTTGGAGAATGTGAGAAAATAAAAGTAGCGTCCATGAAAAAAAAGTCCTAATTTCTCTAATTTCTAGATTCATATAAATTCAGATGTGGTTGGTTCAGCTGCTCAGATGTTCACTGAGATGCTGCAGTCAGCTCAGTAGCACTAATGGTATTCTGTCTCGCCATGTTACACATCTGTTCTTTTTGCTGAGACACTGCCTGTTTCTGTTTTGATATCATCACAAAAAATATTTGGAAGTGCTAGTTATGTTTAATGTTAATCTTCTTAACACAAACAGCTCTTACTATTGCTTTTAGTACTTTAAAATACAGATAACCAAGAGGTGGCAGTAGTCCATCCTGCATTTACTGTGTTTTATCGTTACAAGTGTGTGCTGGCCTTTCTTTGATAGTCTCAATTATTTCAAATCAGATACATGAAATAGTTTTAAGTTTTCAATTGCCTGGCATTATGAGTATTCGATCAAAGTCTCAAAGGTCTCTGTCAGAAGTAGAGAAAAGTAAGTATCTCCTTTAAAGGCTTCATGATCTGAAGACAGTGAAACAAGTGCTTACAAAGACTGCATTGGTATGAGTGATATCAGGCTAAGCCTTTGGTCCTCATAAACAGTTGGAGGCCACAGAGATTAGTTCAGTTGGTTGGTGCTAATAACACAAAGATTGTGGGTTTGATCCTGGTTATGGACCATTCACTTCAGAGTTGGACTCAATGATCCTTGTGAGTGCCTTCCACCTCAGAATATTCTGTGATTCTGTGACAGGTTTATCCTGCTCTCTCTAGCTTAGGTATCCCCATATATAATAGTGTGTGCAGCCCTGCGGTGTGGTTACATGCAGTTCTACAGCTTTGTGAGGTCCATGTTCCAAAAAACCCACTCAAGTGTTAGGGTTAAGAATGGTTACTGCTTATGTTTATTGCTGAAATTATCCCATGATAACTACACGGGAAGGTATGGAAGAGAACAAAGATGGCCAGATGACAATAGGGCCTACATCAGACATAAAGAATGAGTTTTTCTCCTCCTACCATAAAGTTTTTCCCTGTAGGGGTTAGCAGGGCAGTGTGTGGCTAGAGAAGCAGAAGATTATTTTCACCTTCGCCCTGTTTTTCCTCCAACATTTTTGCTTTTCAATGAGCACTTGGCTGAGCATGAGGAAGGGCTTCACATGGGGAACCAGCTGGTGTGAAGAACACAGCAAAGCTGGCTTAGGTACGTGAAAACTACCAGAGAGCTTTTTTTATCTCTTAAAGAAACTCACACTCTACCAGGGAAATAAGATGACAAGCTGGAATTTCTCCTAAAACATATAGTTCTTGAACCCTTTGGCTTTTGTAAATTGAGGGCTGGATGGATGAGCCTTAAGGAATAAGACAGATTGGTCCTCCATATGAAGATTCTGGAGGATGACAAAAGTGTTCCCATGTGCAGGAACCTAAAGACCACAACTGACATTGTCAAAGCTCTGTCAAAGCCACAGCAGGAACTTCCCATAAAATAAGCCACCACAATAGGAACTTGAGATCTCAAGCACAGACAGCAAACAGGAAGGAGGTTATTCCAGGTGTAATGGAAGAGAAGGTTTCGTTAGCACATCAGATTGAAAATTCCCACTGTGCGGATTTTCACAACTTATTCAGTGTGATAACATACAATCTTAACCAGGATTAGCTACTTTCCTCGGCTGTTTCTGTGGTAAAAATTAATTTTATCCATATCTTCAGAAATCCAGTAAGAAGCAAACTGATTTTTTTCCTCTGCTGAGGAAAGGCCTCTGAGGAAAAGATGATGCTGCAGCAGCCACAGCTCTGTCAAAAAAGAGGTAGTTACACAGTCCCAGAAAAATAAAGAAGAGATGGTCTTTGCTTACTTATGGGAAAGGTCCAGGACAGTCACACATAGGTCATTGGGTCTTTTTAAACATTGATCACAGATGATGAGGAAAAAAAATCAATAGAGCAGACAGGAAGGCAGGGTTGAAAGAGGAAGTGAAGGGTATGTTAACTCTAGAGACTGGACTTTTTTATATAGAGTTGCACAATGCCTACAGCCGCAGGTTGCATGTATGTGTGTCAATATAAATGTAAATATACATATAAATAATATGTATAAATTATGTGTATATATATATACTTGCATATGTATATGTATATATATTATATATATATATATATATACTTGTATACGTATATGTATATGTACATATATTCAGGTTAGCCAGTGTGATGACTATCTGCAAAAAAAGGTTGGAAAGAGAATCTGAACTACAGACCTGTCAGCCTCATCTGAGTGCCACAGAAAGCTCTGGAACAGATTATCTGAGTGCCATCACAACCCACCCCATGCAGTGGGGCTGGGGGAAGGGTGGAAACCTGTCTGACAGAAAAGGACCTCAGGGTGCTGGACAACAGGCAACTGATCACAAGATGGCAAAGTGCCCATGTGGCCAAGTAGGTCAATGGCATCCTGGCTCCTGTCAGGAATAATGTGGCCAGCAGTACCAGGGAGGTGATTTTCCCTCTGTACAATGGCTTTCCCTCATCACTGGTGAAGCCACACCTCAAATTCTACATCCAATTTCTTCATGTCAAAAAAGACATCAAGGTAGTGGAGTATGTCCAGAGAAGGGCATTGAAGCTGAGGAAGGGTCTGGAGAGTAAATCACATGAAGAGTGGCTGAGTGAGCTGGGGTTGTTCAGCCTGAGAAAAAGAGACTCAGGGGAGCTCTTATCACGCTCTCCAGACCCTGAAAGCAGGGTATAGCCAGGTGTGGGTCAGTCTCTTCTCCCAGGCAAGCAGCGATAGGACAAGAGGAAATAGCTATGTCAGGGGAGGTTCTGGTTACACATGAGGAAGAATTTCTTCACTGAAAGGGTACAGGCTACCCAGGAAAGTGCTGGAATCACTCCTTAGAAGAGTTCAAGAAATTACATGGCACATTAGTGCCATTACGGTTTAGTGAACATGCTGGTGTTAGGTCAAAGGTTGGTCTCAATTATCTTGGAGATCTTTTCCCACCTTAATGACTCTGTCATTCTATGATATAGTTCACATTATATTTGGCTCAGGCTGTGAAATGAGAAAAAATAGTGAGCTGGTGCTGAAAGTTCATAATGCAAGTCATCTGGCACAGTTACACTTTTGCAATTTGATTCTTTTTTTCTGGTTAGTCTTAGTATAAACCACTCACTTCTTGCACAATTTAGGCAGATATCTGAGGCATGGGGAAATTTACTGATTTCTGTTTAGGGCCAGACCAATGCCTTACAGAATGTAATAGTACAATCTGTGACACCATAGCTCCTGGAGCAGAGGTTTCTGCATAGGGTATCAGAAAAGAAGGCTGCATTTGGGCCAGGGAGTGCAAAAACCTGTAGTGGGAAGCTGGGTGTAACATTTCCACCCTCAGCTTCTTCATACATAAACTTAGAGAGGATGGGAACTGCAGGGTATAATTAATCTGTGCAAAGCTACTGCAGTACAGATTTTCTTCTAACAGTGCCTGCTAGAACCATGAGTTTGCCTTTTCACAGAGAGGGAGTTATGACAGGAGAGGGCTGTCAGTTCATGACAGCACTCTCTACAGACAAGTATTTTTAAAAATCTCACAATTTAGGATTTAATTTGTTCAGGGTTAGTTTGGTTATTTCACATGGAAATAGGGGCCTGTTAAGTTAGGTTTATCAGTGGTGACGTGTGAAATCATAAAGCAATATGAAATCTCCACCTGCAGAAGGCAAATCAGAGGTTTATATCTGCTAAATTGTTTCATTTTATCCTTTTTTTCAGGGTTGGATTGTGGGTCACAGTAGGTGGAGACCAGCTGTGTGATCAAAATGTTGTAGCCTTGGCTCGCAGCAGGTTCTCTCTTCCTTTTCTGAGTTTCTCTGGATGGAGGGTTATTAGAACTGAAGCTGTCCAGAAGATCAGAACCGTTAAAGGAGGAATCATAACTTGCACTAAGTTATTGCAAATAGTTCCCAGTAAAATTAATAAGGTTGTTGCTAAAATAAAACAAAGCTCCTCATTATATGTTGTTATATCTGTTTTTTAGGAAAAAGAAATTTGGATCAAATTGAAGTGAGATTTTTTTTTCTTAGCCTGAGTTTTTAAATTAACACATTTAAAAATTTGTACTTAAAAGATATGTATACGGTAATATCTTTTTGTTTTTCAGATGGTTATAAATGCAAACTGCTATTTTTCCATATCAAATGAATTCAGATTTCTTAACTAAGTGTTTTTAGAATTCTGAACTATGTAAAAAATAAAAGTACTACTTGATTTTGCAACATCTTTGCCAAAACAGTGGTAGTAGAATGGCAGTATAATTCATATTATCACAAGTATGGAACCATCAAATCCTATTCCACAGGGAGCATGTGAGGAAACAGTTTTCATCTAATACCTAATGATAATCCTATACAAATATTCTGGTGTGTTTGCTGTAGCATGTTTATGATCTTGTTGTGCCTGGTCCAAGTTTCTTGACATTCTGAGTATCCCTTTGGGGAAATATGACATCTTGCAGTAATGTACGCTGTGCATGTCAAAAAACATCGCCAATCTGCTTCTGCTACTCTGCGTTATAAAATTGGATGAGCAGGCTGCTCATTTTTCAACATATGCAGGATGGTGATGTTTACAATACCAGCTGGAAAAGCAAGTACTTGTACAAAACAGTGCATAGAGACAACAGAACAGGAGGAAGAAATGAAAAAAAAAGAAATAAAAACTTGGCCCCACACTGAAATTTTATATATGAGGCAAGCCTTGAAAATAGGAGAAAGGGGATCTCTGGTAGCATCACTGAGTTTTACAGGCCAAAACAAAATGTATCTGAAATACTTCAGGTTCTGAAACATTTCAAGTGTGGAACTACTGCTAGTTTCAGGTATTCCTGTTCATTAAAGACACACCTCCCAAAAAAAAGCCCCACTCTCCCTCAAAGAAACAGCCAAACCAAACCAAAACCTACATAAGAAAAATGAAAATAATAGTAAGAAATAAAATAACTACTGTGAAAATATATAAAATAGAATGTGGCCTGGTTAGCTTCATGGAGTTTCTTTACCAAACATTAGGAAATAAATTGCTAGATAAGGTAAGTAAAATCTTATAAGTCTTTGAAGTAAGTCGGTCTTAGTTCCAGAGGGTTTGATGATTTCAGGACTGAATCACAAGTTCAGCTGGTTCAACTAAGGATCAGCTGTAGCTTGTTTATAGTAGAAAATAGGTCATGAAAAGGTCTGTTCTGATGTGATTTTACTCCTTAGAATATTTCTACAGGCTCATCTAGAGCTATTCCAGAGATTTCTATACTTCACAAAACCTACTATCTTTATATTACTCTAAGAATATTTAGAAAGAACATAAAAGAATATTGATAGGATATTTTGCAAATAAAATGACATTTAACTGCATGTGATTTTCTACTAGCTAACTAGTATTTATTTAGATAATGAAAGAAGTCAGAGTAAAAACTTCTGTCTTAAACAACTTCTGTTTATGAAAGGACATATAAATTATCTCCTGAGTGGTATGTGTTCCCTTTGTTAGTCTAATTTTTGGCTCTACATTTCTTTTTTTTGGTTTTGTTCTGAACTTAATTACAAAGAAAATATGAGCACATGGATTAAATATATAGTGGTAATCATTTGAATTTGGTGTAATGCTTTGGGAGTACGATGGATTGAGTCTGTGTATGTATAGACCTATCTGCCCTCTGTCTTCTTCCTTTATACAAGTTTCTCTCCGTACTGCAGCAGAAATCTTTTCATGGTGCAAGACAACACTCTAAGTCAAGCTGCCTAAGGAAAAAGAAAAAAGAGCAAATGGAGTAGGATAATATATTCCTCAGCACAGTGTTCTGCTGTTGTTGCTGCTTTGTGGTGGGTTTTTGTTTATTTGTTTGTTTTGGGGTTTTTTTTCAACAGTTAATTTTCTTCACAGTAGCTGGTATGGTTCTGTGTTTTTGATTTGTGCTGGAAACAGTGTTGCTAACACAGGGATGTTTTCATTATTGCTGAGCTCAAGCAGTGTCATGACTTTTCTGCTCCTTGCTTCACCCCACTGGTGAGGAGCTGAGGGTGCACAAGGAGCTGGGAGGGAACACAGCCAGGAGAGCTAATTCTAACTGACCAAAGTGACATTCCCTGCCCCATGACACCACACTCAGTATATAAACCTGGGGGAAGAAGAGAAAAGGGTAGGTTGTTCAGATTTTTGGTGCTTGCATTCCTAAGTCACTGTTATGGATGATGGACCTCTGCTTTCCTGGGAATGGCTGAACACCTGCCTGCCCATGGGAAGTGGTGAATTAATTCTTTGTTTTATTTTGCTGCATGTACGGTTTTTACTTTCCCCATTATCCCCTCTTTGTCCTAACTCATGAGTTTTGTCCCTTGCACTCTTCTGATTCTTTCCCTGGTCCAACTGGGGCTGGAGACGTGAGTGAGCAGCTGTGTTGGGTTGAGCCGTCAGCTGGTGCTAAGCCTTGACACACAACTGAAAACAAACTAGATATTTACTGCAGTATTTAACAGCAGAGTTTACAAGTTAGGTGGGAAATGTTTAGCATGTCCTGTGCAAGAAAGCATTCTCTTTAATTTTAGAATAATGGAGTGTCTTTTAGAAAAAAACCCATAATTGCTTAGCACGTTTTGAAAACCCAAGAACGTTATGGAACATCTGAATGAAGAATTTGGCTTCTAATTTAAAAACAAACAAAAAAGTACCACAAGTCTACCAGCCATACATAATATGCTGCAAGTTGCAGAAATCATTCTTTTGAATTACAATAGTCAAAGCGCTTGCTGATCTTACACCATCATCTTTGGAAACACAAGTATCAGCAGAGTAAAACCAAACTCTTATCATTGAGAGACAGTCTAAGCATCAGTCTGTATGGCATAATGTAAAAACTGGGGAAATCTTTTGGACTTATGGTTTAAAAAAACTGCACAGCTCCTCATTGAAGTATTTTCCCTGTTGCATTCTGCAAAAATAATATAAAATAAAACCCTCAGATAATTAATTTTTTGTCTTTCCTCCAAATGAGTGAATATGTAACTATCAAAAGACATTGAAAATATGATTCAATCAAATGGTCATTAAAAGATACAGCTTTAGGAATCAAGTTGTCTTTTCAAAGAGGGGATAGGATGGGTATTTGAGACAGAAGAGAAATATTAAAATATATATTTTTCTTTTTTAAAAATGAATTTATGAAACCAAGAACTACACAGAGAGATTCAAAACAGTTGTGTAGATTTGTTAGACAAATATTGACTGCAGTTCCAGTTCATATTCCATACTTCATAATCTGTCAACAGAATATTTAGACATGATGGTCAATAAATCAAAGTGTGAATGTTGGTTATGACTTTACATCAAATGCCATCTCTGAAAAGGAAAGATGATAATAATATGTTATAAAAATATATTTTCTTCCTTTTTTGTTCTGCTTTTCTTTTTCTTAGGGTATCTTAAGACAAGATGAATAAGAACAATTGAATTAGATATCAACCCAAATAAAATACATATATAGTCATCAGTTATATAGAAAATGTCCAACTTTATAAAAATATGGGTGAGTAATTAGTTCTAGAATGTAAAATTGAAACACAGGAATATAACTAGACAAAAATATCTAAAACCTGCAGAATAAAATAATCAGAAAACAGAAAATACTTACAGTTAAAATTAGATATTTGAAAAATGAAAAAAAAATTAAAATTTTTTTTTAAGAACTTTAAAACTTCATTTACACTATCACTCTTTGAAAACACAAAAAAAAATATTAGTTACTTTATATTTATAGACATATCTTTGAGATGTGTATGGAGTGAAATTCTCAACATATTCAAATAGAAGTGGCTGCACTGAGACTTAGATCTTAGAAGAACTTAGATCTTTCCAAGATCACAGCAGACAGTATATTGTACTAACAGGACTGAGTTAAGTTCCACAGATTTTTAAATTTCTAAAATTGAAAAACAGTGTTGTCTCATGCAGCAATAAGTTTTCAGGTCTGTCCATCACCCAGCAGTCCAATGGCACATCATTGAATATTCACTGTTTTTTTCCCTGTGTCATGAAAATAGGTCATTAGCCCAAAGGAGCCACTTGAGGTAAAACAAAAGTAGTGATCAAGCACTCTAACATCAAGCTCCTGAAATGTATGTGAATATTTCCTCTTGAACATTTTAAAAATATTTAGGGCTGTTTTTTACTTCTTCTTATGACTAGTTTCAGGATTTTTGCATAAATAGTTGTAGGATTGGATATGAAAATTGTGTTTTCTCTGGTGGTTTGCAAAAACCAAAAAGAGATCTTGATTACATAGCATGTTTTGCTGATAAGAAGTAGGTGTTAGAAGAAAATATGAATATCTTTATAACAATTTGATCTAGACTTTTCTACATTGTGTGGAAAGCAATTAGAGTTTAGTAGTTGACTGATAGTTCTATAAACTGCCTGTAAAATATGAAGTAAAGTAGGACTTCCACCTTTCCATTTATAATGGTAAACTGTTATAAAATCATGACAAAAAATGAATCAAAACCCTATCCTTATTAAAATACTTTCAGAAATAAATTACTGATCTTATAATGAAAATAAGACATGAAAGACTCCTGAATATTAATTTAAGGCTTATAGGAAATTAATACAATTAAACAAAGAAGAATTAGTTCCCTTTTTCTAAAGCAAGATGCATAGCTTAGATTTTCTTCTCATTCTGTACTTCCATAATTAGCAGTAATTCTGTCAAACTCCATGGATGCAGCCTGCAATGGAACAAGGTGAATACTATAAAAGATTGCTGGTATATATATATATAATCTGACTTAATATGAGTGATGTAACTTACTGCCTTGAACCTTACATGGAATGCAAAACAGAGTAGGCACCGCATAAACAAGGTAAGACACCTCTAATGTTCAAGCATCTTAATAGAGATAAAAAAACTTTACAATATCTCACCTCCAAAAGGAGAGCTGGAAGATATTAATATGGTGGCCTGTAACTGGCATATTTTAACTTTATGTGTATATATACTATGTACATGTATATTATACATATGTGTGAAAACATTTGCATATTTGCTCCCATTATGCTTTCCTATGGAAAATTTTGCAAGTCACTACGACTGTAGCTGAAAGATTAGACAAACAGATAAAGAAAACAACATATTCAGGGAAAGGGAAGCAAGGGGAAAAATAAAGATCAAAATACATAATTTTAATAATTTAAAAAACTAAAGATTAGAAAAGAAGACATAGGAGTTAAGAGGTCAATTTTATTCTAAAAGCAGTAAAGACATAATTAAAATTTTAGAGAAAGGGCCAAGGTCTTTGATCCGTCTGAGTTACAATATCAATTAATGCCTCATCAGGAATAGATTCAACTTCATTAAGGAAAGAGAAATGGTTAGGACTCCAAAGCTACACTTTTTTTTTTCTTCCTTAAAAATCACTTTGAATCATTAAATGTATTTTGCTGAAAAAATAAAACAGAGACTAGGAGAATTTTCAGTATAATCAAAGAAACATTACTTTGGTTTAAGTGGAGATTTTTTTTTCAGAATTTTTCTTTGACAAACTTTTGCTTTAAACCCTTCTTAGTTTTCATATAGAATAAAAAAAAAAAAAAAAAAAAAAAAAAAGCAAAAGTTACTAGATTTTTTTCTGATTATATCTCTACATCTCCCATCATTAAAAAACTATTTTTGAGAACATTACAGTAATACAGGCTGCTTTTTTAAGTATGAAAAAAACACCTCTTTTGTGAACAGTCTGGCATTTTTCAAAGTCTTAAGAATTAAAATTGTATTTGACTTTTATTTTTAATTTTGATATGTCAGGTAAATAACAAATCATCCCTGTCCTAAGACAGTATTACTACAGTATTACTATACTGTTGAAGAAATTGTGTCAAAATGATCAAGAGGAGAGACTATTTATGCAGCACACCTGTCAGTCTTTGAGTTCTGAGGTAAAGTTCCTATATTACAATTATCTATTTCAGTATACAGTTTTTAATCAAAGGAGTTGAGCTCCTTGTAGCTGGCACTTAGGAAGCAGTTCTGACTGCTCAAGTTTCACATTCTCTTCACGATGTCTTAATAAAGTATAACAGTCTGTGAGACAAGAAGACATTTTATAAGGTAATAGGAAAGTATATGACTAATACCAGGTATCAGTGTATCAGTACCTCTAGTATTATTTGCTGATGTACCATTAGCATTGCCATTAATAATTACAGAACTTTTATCCCTTATTTAGTGAAAAGTATCTCCAAAGGAAGATGTCTGAATGATCTAATACTGGAGGACAGATCTTTATGACTAATAATTTTTTATGAGCATTGATAGGGGATGGAAGTTTGGAGACACCCCCCCTGAGGAAATGGAATACCAAAGCAAGTGGGATGAGCCCCAGGGTGTGCAGGAGGCTGCTGAGCTGTGAGATGTCTCAGTGTTCCACACAGTTAGGTATTATTTTCTAACTTATGAAGCAATCATTTTCATTTGCCACATTATTGTAACTGTCTTCATTAGAGTTCCATCCTATCTCCTCAACTACTTGTGATGCATTTCTTTACAGGCATTTAAAACTTTTATGTGCTGATTTCTGTATATAGGCAATTTTATGCAAATTTTAGAATAATGGAGATAAAATAGATATCATAATTAAAATATCCCACAGCTTCACAGAAGGTCAAGACATATGGTAACTCACACCTATTTCATTGCTTAATCATCCACTATGCTGCAACCACTGAGAATCTTGACTAGAACCAATAATAAGTTTAACAATAATGGCATAAGAAGACAAGCATAAAAAACCTGGATATGCTGCATTTGATATTTGTCTTACCATGATAATCAGGGGGATGGAACTCTTTTCTTTTCAGAAATTGTCCTGAATTCTCATTTGAATACAAGCTAGAGAAATGTCATGCACTTAAAAAAGAGTGATTTTCTCGGCAAAGGACATGTGCTGCAGCCTGTATTCCAGTAACACCTGTCCTTTTCAATAAATGGTTTTTGCCCCTGAAACTGGGATGCAGAACTTTTTTATAGCAATAGATTTTCTGCTGTTGATATACTGTTTGAGTTCTTTCCTCTCTGAGCATCAGATGGCTGTTCCATGGATATCATGTTTTCTGCAGGACTGTTCCATTTTGAAAGCAGTGAACAGTAAGAATTGAAATAAAATCCTGTTAAGATTAAGTGGAAGAAAAAAGAACATAAAATAAAAAATAAAATCCAATGCACTTTCTAAGGCCAACAGAAGTTATTTAATTATTAGAATTATGGCAATGGGCCCAAGCATGCACACATTGCCTGTGTGTGTAAATTAAATCAAACAAAAAACAAGGAATTTTAATTGGAGACAACATGAAAGAAGAAATTTCCATTCCACCTGTTTTATTAAGACATAAAATAATGGCAATTTCCAAATGCACTACACACCTTTCCCACAGAATTAATTTTTATTTGCCACTCAAATAGAAAATAGAAAGCACATTTTCCAAAAAAGCAGCTTCATTAACATCCATGAGCACTATTATTGGGATATTAAAGAGCACATTTCAAATGCATAGGAGAGAGAAAGCAATGGAGAAATAGCAACATTAAAGCAAAACATATTTTAACAAGTAAGTAACTGTGAGCAATACATCGAAAGTAGAAATGCAGTGTTTCAAAATACAGCGAAAAATCTAGATCTGATTCTTGTTCTTTCAATATCATCATTTTTATCTGAAAAATTCTTTTCTTCTATAATCAAAGCTTAATATTTCTGTTGGCAGAACAAACTTGCAATTTTTGTTTTATTGCCATTGTCTTTGTGAGTGCTATGCCTTATTCAATAGAGCATTTCAAAGGCCTTTCTTTTTGATTACTTGCTGCTGTTAGGTTGTTGCTGTTTGTTTTGCGTGGGATTTTGGGGGTTGTGGATTTGGTTTGGGTGTAAATTTTTACCTGCCCTATTTAACAAGAAAAAAAAAAGGCTATTTTTAGGCATGCAAAAAATTACCAAGTGCTTTGAAACTCAGTGCCTTGTAGTGTTTCTGAGACTGGAATCTGCCAGAACTTTGCAGAAAGCAGACATATTGGTTAACTTGGTCCAGGATGCAGAAAAGTACACTTCTCCACATGAACTTCAAAAGCTATGCTTACACTAAGCAAAACCTAATTCCTTTACATTCCCCAGGCACTTTTGTGCTCTGTACAGGAGTCGTTCAGGAGCTAACTTTGGCCTTCCATCATTTCTGCAACTACCACTAAAGTCAAAAGATTTATTTTCAGGGACATGAAATTGTAGAAGCGTTACTTGAAATACTGACATCAACACCAAAGTCAGCGTGGCTTTTCCTTTCTTTCTTCACAGAAAGGAAGGCTGAAAAAGTCGGATAACATTAGAGTCTGATCTGGTTGATCTCACTAAGAACAAAGTTTGAACAAATTCAATTGGGAATTTGAATGTGAATGTCATCAAGTTTGAAGTGACTATGTCTATCTATAGGGACAAAAGATCATAGGATAGTTCCAACTGGAAGGCTGCTCAGCAGTCTCCAGTCCTACCTCTTGCTCTCAGCAGGAACAGCTCTGAGGTCTGTCCTGGTTGCTCAGGGGTTTTATCTGGATGGGTCTTGAAACTTCCACAGATGGAGAATGCACCACCTCCCTGGGCAGCCTGTCCCACTGTGCCCTGTCCTCAGGGGAAAAAATATCTTCCTTACATCTTGTCACAGCTGCTCTTGTTCCAGTTATTTCTTGTCCTCTCACAGTACATCAGCATCAAGAACCCATAGCTGTCTCCTCAACAGCTTCCTCACAGCTGCTGAGGGGTTGCTGTAAGGTGCCCCTGAAGTTATCCCTTCTCCAGGCTGAACAATTCCTAGCCCTTCACCCACACACCACAGTGCAAGCTCTACAGCTTCCCTCTCCACAGTCCCCCCCACCCCTTCAATGTCTTGGTGTGTCTCTCCTGAACCTATTCCAATTAGCTGAAGTCCTTCTTGCACTGGGGCCCTGAATATCACCATGTTCAGGAGCAGATCTTGATGTACGCCTGCTGTGTCCTGCCTCTGGAGATTTGCCTGGGAAAGACTAGCTGTAATTTTTCTCAGCCTGGAAACCAAAAACTACTGCCATGATCATGTACTGGTCTGAACACCACATGGACTGGAGTCTCTTGCGGATGGCATACAATGCTCTGTATAGCTGTAGATTTAGCCTCTAAATACCAACACACTCTTTTAGCATTTTTCTTCCCAGAAATTGTGCAACTGCCACTGAAATTGCCTTGGTTAGAGCACAGTGCCAGTAACGCCAACATTGTGGGTTTGATCCTTGTATGGGCTATTCACTTTATGATCCTAGTGGGTCCCTTCCAACTCAGAATATTCTGTTACTATGTTTCTGAAATACCAGGGTAATTAATTCAATTAAGTTAATTAAGCATGTAACTCAGTATCTGTATAGGAGTATATTCAGTACACACACACACACACACATATATATATATATATATATATAGGTATATTCAAAATATTTTTATGAAGATTGATAGACAGTTTATGCCTGCCTTAGGCCCTCAACTTCCTGTGGTCGTGTCTACAAGGCAATCCAGAATATCCAGTTCCTTAGAGACAGGATTGCTTGAGTTATCATTAGCCCACCCAGGTCAAATTCTGGTAAGACAAGAGGCACTTGAGTATATATTGAGTTATAGATGTATCTGCCATATCGAGATCCAGTACACCGATAACCAAAGCTATAAGATTCAAATATATCTATATGTGCTGTACTACACAGTAAGGATGGCCAGTTTTAAATGCCTGTATGACGTTAGTGTGAGAATGGCAAGTGCCTTTGTTAACAAATTTATTTGCTTGTCAGTATCCCCCAAGAACTGTTTAATCAAAGACAGATTTCTGAGACACCTTTCTCTTTGTTCTACAATACCCTGGGGGCAGCAGGATGTCCAGGCTTGTATTTTTATTCACCATTCTGAGAAATAGCGGCACAATCCCATCAGAGTCGCATTGGCTTTTTAGGAATCCCTGACTACAAATATTATTTCAATACTACATATAGTATAATACTGTATACTACGTTCTGTGTAGTACTAACATCCTGCAGGTCTGTGAGCTTGTTTCTGCCACATTCTGTGACACAGCAGAGAACCATCTCTCCCATTAATTCTGTGACTGTCTTCTTCCCCTTTTTGCACTGTAGTTGAAAAGAGGGAGGCAAAGAGGTATGGAGAAGAGGTGCTTTCCCAGCCACGGCAGCATTACATGCCAAGAGAACAGCTGGAATCTGTCCAGGAAGAGAATTAAATACCTTCATATTCTGTAATATACCAAATGTCCTTACTTGGCCACCTATCAATCTGCTGGTGGTGACCAAAAGGCAGGCACTTAGGAACAACTTTAAGAAACAGAGAATTATATGAAAACTTCCTGTGTTATTCCTGATCAGCAAAAAAATACTTCAGGAATTTTCTGAAATGGACAATACATCTGGACAAACAAGTTTAATAGTCACTGATAGAAAATCCTTCATTTGGTTAAAGCCTTTTTAAACACATTTATTCTTTTGTTTTCCAAAACATCCATTAAAAATGAGCTCCACAGTTTAATTATGTTTCTTTGATTCAGCTGCCTGTTCCCAGGTGTCCTCCTACTCTACAGTTATCCAGAATTTCCTGCTGACATTAGCTATGCAGCTGATGTTCACAGAGGAGTAAAAGGCATTTTTAGTGATCGTTAAACTGAGCATTGGAAGTTATTGCCTTTTATCAGTGGGGGGAAAAATGCCCACAAATCCCAAGAAATATTATTTCTGCTTATCTTAGGCTACTGAAGGCATAGAATGTTTAAATAAAGATTGTGAAAACCATTGCAGGTGATCGGGAGTCTTTTCAATTCAGCATGTATTGTTTAACTAATGCTATCAAGCAGTGCAGCCTGGAGACCGAACTGGGACAGATCACTGCATTTTTTATGCTAAGCTTGAAATAGGTTCCACAGAATCAAAAGTTCAATTTCTGATAGTGTCAGTTAAACCTAGCAATTTAACTGAAGCAGAAAAAAATGAAATAGCATGTAGTTTGCTGTGTTATAGGTCTTTCAGTAAGACCTCTGTGATTTTTTTATTTTATGTGGTCATAAAAGGGATCCCATAGCTGTTTTTTGTAACTGACAGAATTTATTCTGCTCTCCTTGGAATAATTTTCTCCCCTTTGAACATTATGCAAGATAGTTCATACAGCTCAGCTGCTGCCCTCTAATTCCAGAAGGGGATATACTTCTTCAGTTCCATATGCTTACAGCACATAAAAGATTTGCAGACATTTTTGGCACAAAAATATTTTAAATATAGATTGATATTGTATTTATAATAGATGGTTGTACTTTGAAATGCTGTTTCAAAACACCACTGTTTCAGGATGCTGGATGATACTGTCATTTTGTCAAATGTTATTATCTCAAAACCGTATTCTGAACTGAAATGCTGTTATATGATGACTGAATCTGGCAAGTTAAATAAATGAACAGGTGTTTAGCTAGGTGTAACTATAGCTCCCTCGTCTTGGATACCATCTCCAAGAGAACTTAAAGACAACTGAGGTCTATGCCATGCTGTTCCGAGCATCACCTGCAGGGAAAACAGCAAGAGTGCATCATTGCTACCTCTCATAGTAGTAATGTTGTTCTGTACCATTTCTTGGCCTCCACTGTGTTCTTTAGAATGTGATGAGCAACTAACCCTAAAGCAGAACACTCAAACATAGTCAATTCAGCTACTGAATTTTATTCTAACATGAAAAGAATACTTTAATGGCCTGTAGCTTCAAGTCGTGTAGCTTTGAGTCGCTTGACCTCGCTTCTTGACCACAAAAATTTTGAGCAGAGAAATCATCTCAAACAAACTATTTGTAAAACATTGTTTTCATTAAAAGACTTTCAGTTTTGATTGTTTTTTTTCCTTATGAAAAATTACTAATGCAAATACATTTCACTAACATCTGCTAAACAGTAAGACTTCATAATATTCACACTGCCAAATTGCATAGAGCACATATATCAGCATGGACTACAAAAAATTAGATGGGCTTAGACAGAAATACACTTTATCAAACATGAAGTTTTCCTAAGTTTTCTGTATGTAGTGATTTATATATAGTATTGATTTTATTCTGAGTGAAATATCCTTAGCTATTCCTAAGAAAAATATCATTCATCTAGTGAATATCTTATGGCAGAAAGAAAAATTTTGTTTTCTGCCTACATGCAGTAATATCCTTGTCTAAACAACAGTGTGAGTTTACAAAGAATACAAATGAAAAATAGCCAAAAATTGACAGCTTGAGCTCCAGTAAGTATTAACACCCTCCTTGCTAATTGCTGCCATCACAAATTAATGGAAACCTTTTAAATCTCCTGACAGTGGTTATGTAACATTCCGTGGTTAAGGGAACTCAAGTCAGAATATAACAGATGCTATCATTAATATGCAACTACATATGCTTCCAGTGAACAAGTTTTTGCTATTTGAAAATAATTCTTTATAATCCTTAGCTTCTGCTTTTCCATCCAGGTGTTTTAATGTGAACTGTTTTGACCTTTTGTGTTTTTCCATGAAAGAGCACACTTTGACAGTATTTTAAAGATAAGCTAAGTGTCTATTCTTAATACAACTAGGATTATTTTTAGTTTAACAGCTTCTATGTTTTATACTGGGCCTTTTCCCCTCCCTTTTCCCAGGAAACTTTGAAAACAGAGTAAAACTTTGGGAAACTAAGTGATCTGTTACCCCAGCTTAATTTCAGCCTCTTACTTTTTCAAGTGTTGAAACCTATCCTGATTTTCTGAGTTCTGTTTCTTCACTGAATTACTTTTTTCTTCTTCCAAATCCTTATGGGTCTCATTTTAAATAAAAACAACCATTCACTTATGGTGTTGCTTGACTATGCCTATGAAAAGTCACCCAAAGCAATAATACATCTGCCCTCACTTTCTTTCCAGTGTCAATAATTAAGCATGGCATTGGAAGGAGTGACAAATTAAAAAAAATGTTAATATAAAACTGTATATGAATAAGAGGTTATTGCTAAAGGTTTTCTTTATTTTTCATTTCTTCCTTTCTTTGCATATGTTTTGTCATGTCTCCTCTTTTCATCTCTCCATCTTTTCTTTCCCCATGAATGGGGACATCTTCAACATTGGTTTGTAATGGATTCCTTTCACACCTCACCCTGTGCTCTTTTCTCTCTCTAACCAGGACAGCAGGAGTCTAAAACAAGGCAGAGTCTAAAAGTACCTTCCTGACAAAGATACACACACCCACTTTCTCTCTCACAGATCACAGCTTGGTCTCTTCTGTCCCTTTGAATCTCTCAACAGTCTCCAACAGGGAATTGATGTCACTTCTCCTGGCAAAAAAAAAGTTGATGTACATCTGCCTTAGGGACCTGGGACTTATGCCTGAGTCACTGACGGGAATGTGACTGAACATCAGTGAATTGGAGGGGACATGTCCAGAAAGAGAACTGCACATGAAAGTCTTCACCTGGCACAGGTTCAGAGTCTCTCAGATCACCAGAGATGTTCTGGTCATTTCACCTCTCCTGACTGGTTTGATGGAGACTCCATGAGCAGTGCCTTGGAAAGCAGATTTGGTTTGTGAGAGCCACCTTACAGAAACATCTGATATATAATAATAAAGAGGCACTTCATTTTTTCACTAAGAGAATCAAATGGTTGTTATTGAGTGATAAAATACACTATTAAGACAGAACCCAGCATGTCCTGCTGCTTGTCATTGTTTTGTTTCAGGCGTGCAGGGCTTGTGTTTCTTTTCAATACTCCACACAACCCTTGTTGGTTCAACTCTTCCTTGTACGACATCTGCCTGTCCTGTTACTTCAGTGTCATCCACAAAGGTGGAAAATGTGAATTCAATCCCATCATTGAGATAGTTTACAAGGACAGTGAAAAGCATCTGACCAAGGAGAAACTCCTGGAAGTTTCCAAATCTGATTTCTGACAGTGGGACTTTGAACCACTCACCCTTTGAGTTTGGTAGCTTAGATACATTTATCCCCAAGTAATGGTCTATCAGTTTATCAGAGAACTTGACAACTTGTTTATAGGGATATTGTGGGACACCAGGTCAAAAACCTTGATCAAATCAAGGCAGATGACATCCACAGCTCTATCCTCATTCACTCAGCAAATTGTTTCATTGCAGAAGCCAATCAGGTTGGTCAAGTATGATTTAACATTAGTAATTCTCTATTAGCTTCTTCCAGGCACCTGCTTATTCTTCATGCTCCTGAGAGGACCTTCCCTGAGGATCTTTTCTCTATTTTTCCCAGGATCTGAAGTAAAGGTGATTGTCTGCAGTTTCTCTGACCTTTATTGTTCTTCTCAATATTTGTAGTTGTGCAAAATATTCACCCTTTTCAGATTACTTGGCTTGTCCTGCTGCCATGGCATTTCAAAATTGATTGATAGGAATTATTTTGTTGTCATGTCAGCCAGCATTCTCAGCACCCTTGGATACATCTTGCCTGGTCTCGAGAATCTGTCTATATCTACTTTGTATGGGTGGTCCCTGACTCAACTCTATGATCAGTAGTCCACCATTTCCCTTATTTCTGCTTCTTGGTGTTAGAGGTGTGGGACTGAAGTGAATGAGGCAACTATTTGGGTCCTTGCTGTAGTATTTGTGACTGACTTGCCAGTTCCAATTGACATTAGCCCTTTATCTTTCTCGTGTTTTTACTTTATACTAGCATTTACAGATTACTTTCATGTTACTGTTTATATCTTTTATCAGTTTCAGTTGCAACAGAGCTTCTTCACTCCTCCATGCACTGTTGCATGCCCACCTGACATTTTTATGTTGTCATTTTGGAGATTCTACCTTTTTCCATCTCTCTGTGTTTTCTGTCCCTGAAAATCTGTCCAAACCCATTTGTCCTGCAAGGCAGACTCCTAACTGATCTCTACTCAGTATCTCCTGAGCATGTTCTGCTCTTCTCATAGGCTAAATTTATTCAGTCCTTGTCTTCCTCAC
>CM031858.1:96643036-96703094 GCA_018697195.1 Certhia americana | reverse complement strand
CTCACCCTCAGGGTCTTAAACTACACAAACTTGTGATGACCATATTGACAAAGCTGTCATTTATATCAAAGTGTCTAAACAAATCTCTGTTACTTGTATACATCTCTTCTAGTAGACCAACACCCAATAAGTATTTACTGGGATTGGTTTTGGAAATTTATATCAGTGCATTTTAGAAAACTGCATTGCTTTTGTACTGCTGTGTTGCTTTACAACAAATATCATGTTGAAGTTGCTGTGAGAACCAGGGCCAGCAGGTGTGAGGCAAGACTGTTATGTATTTATTAAGCATCCTGGTACCAAATGATTCTGCTAACCCAGACCTGTGGTTTCAAAGTCTCTGTTTCTGAAGCTGAATGTTATGAAATCATATCTTATGCTCCAATCTACAACTGATACATCAAAACAATCCTTCTCACTTCTGTGTAACCATCTTAGCTTCCTGAAGGAGTGAGGAGATGAAAAAAGATAAAAGACCAAGACTAACATTTGGCCAACAAGAGGCATGCAATATTCTTGACAGTCAGTAGTTTTCTATTTTCTCACCTCCATTTGTCCACTTCCTTTTCCTGTGCATATGTAGCAGACAACACACATCCTGAGCACACACACAGATGCCACATAGTCACCATCTAACACACTACAACAAAACGCGAGCACAGTAGAGTTTCACACTTCGCTGGCTTTTCAGCAGCACAGCTTTGTTTATGCCAGCTTTGATGTTACTTGTGTAGCAAGAAGTCTACACTTTATCCATAGCATTCATTTGCATGGCAGTGGCAGAGATTTCATTATCATTCCTCATCATGTGTAGGTAATTTGTTTTGCTTTATGTGTGCATTTAAGTGCTATTAGTATTTTTAAATTCTACATGATTATTTTGCTTGTCCCAAAAGATGTAAATTTTAGAGATTAATTTATCTGCTTTACATAAAATTATGGTTTTATGGTTTTTAATGATTTCAGTGATATTCTAAAATCAAACAATTAAATGTTTCTGTATTTTGTGAGGAAGTCCATGTCTTATGTCTTTCTGAATGGAGCAATAAATTTTTTGAAAAATCTAGGTGTCATGTAGGTAGTCAATCTGAATCTTTGTCTACACAACCTTTCAAACCCAATTGCAATAGTCTTGCTATGTCTGTTTTTTTTTTCACATTGCAACAGACTGCAAATCATAAAATATATCTGTACAGGTGAGAAATTATCCATAGGAAGCAAGCTGATAGCACTGATTGCAAGTGGAACAGGCTCACAAAAGCTATTGGTCATTAATACAATGTATTTATGGTATTTTCTCTTCAATGAGTTTCCCCACATAATTTCTTAATTTTTAAATACCAATTGTTCTGATACTGCAGTATTAGTAAAATGTTCTATAGGAACTAAGAGATTATTTCACCTTATTCCAATATGATTTTGACCTCCACAGAGAAAACACATAAGGACTCTTCAAGCACTAGCTACTTGAGGAATAACAAAATGAGGAGAGAAATATAATTCTGATATTAAATTTAATCTGTTACATATAACTCTGATTTAAATCTTTTCTATGTGACACTATGGAAATACTAGGATCACTTTGTTAGCTATGCAGAGCAGAAAATAATTTAGATATTCAATCCGTGCAACCAGACACACCAGTATAAACAAAAATATTCTTGTTACTTCAAATCAAATACATGGAATGAAAAAGAACATCTGGTGTTGAAAAGAAAGAGAATTTCAAACCTACTTTATTGGAAATAATCAGTGCTTTCCTAAAGTCAGAGCAGTTTCTGTTCATAAGTTTCATAGACCTGGGATTCTTCCCAGCTGTATTATCTTGTGCCTGCTCATTGCTGACTTAAAAAGGAAGCAAAGAATGTGAAGTAATTATGCTGAATGTTATTTAAAAGTAGCCAACACTTCACATGAGGCCATGAAGTTTACTTCTTTCATTTATTTCAAACTCAATTATGCAGATATAAAGAAAGTGCTTAAGGCTGTTACCTGTTTTACTCTCATTGATTTTCAAAGGAAAGAGGGGGTCTAAATTCATTAGAAGTTTATGGAAGTCGTTTGCAATCTTCTGTGATTATATAGCCCAGAAAATTGGGGCATATTTTATTCCTATAAAAAATGGTTGTGCAGCACATCTGTTGAAAATTTTTTTCTACAAAAAAAAAAGGAGTGAATGTGTCAAAATTCTGCATTAATTCCTAAAATAATATGAAGTTTCACCAAGGGAGAAAATTCTGATGTTCATTTCTAAGTTATGTAAAATACATCTATTTTTGCTGGCCACATGCCCCACTCTGTGTTTGTGCCTATTTAAATTTAAAATTATTACCCCACTTTTTTTCTTTCAGATCAATGAATAGAGGCCAATATTTATCTTGGTAGCTACCAATGTAGGTGCATAAAACTACCCCTAAAAGTTAGTTTTTCTACATACTTAATGTCATAAATCCACCATGTCAGCCTGAGCTTCAAGGTAGAACCTAATCTGAGAAAAATTAACACTTCTTTCAAAATGAGTATTAACCAGCTTAAATGTCAAGAATAATGTCTCTAACAAATGTACAGATACTTAGGAAATTATTTTTACAAGCATCCCAAATTATTGAATAGCTCCTTCAGTGTCACATGATGCAGAGTAACTTGGTCTCAGCTCATCCTAAAATTCTATTTGATTCTAAGAGATGCCAGAGGTCTGATAGCCACTACCTATATTACTACTGCATTTCACTCTGCTCAGAGTGCTCTTCACTTTAGACAAGATAAGAGGATTGGTACCCCACAGTATTTATATTCTGTATATATAAGAATATATACATACAGAATATACAGTATGAAAAGGAATACAAATGTTTAATGTTTTTTTCTATTATTTTCTAGCCAATTAACCTTAGAAATTGAGTCCTTTTCTTCCTGTAGAATAGCTGTATTCAGATACTTTTGCAATACTCTGGTTGTTTCCTATAATTCTCCAATGAATAAATTGTTACAAATGCTGTTGTCAGGCCATTCACATTTTCTCAGTATGCAGCAGGTTTTACATACACAGAATGTTTAATTAATTTTCTGATTAATGGGCTTCTTTTATTATGCTACTGCCATTTGGCAGCTGTTTTGACAAAACTGCCTTCCTCATTACAGAATTTCTACTTGTGAAAGGAAGTCAACCATAGCAAATGGGCTTATTGAATTATCCAGCTCACCAATTATATAGTATAAAATTATTCATCCTGATATAATTTGATCAGGAAAAATCATTTATCTTTAGTAACTGTGTTAAATTAGATATTATTCTGCTGGATAGGTGCAATTTTGCAAGTATCTGTACTTAGGCAACTTTTTTTTTAATTTACTTGAACACTAAGTTATTACCTATTTTCTGATTTCACTTTGTTACTAAAAAGGTTAGTTTCTGACTAATTGCTCCATTGAGCCCACTTCATTCAAAGTGTAAAAAGAAACACTTAGCCATTTTAGAGAGAAATGCCAGATTGATACATATTATTGGTTATGCAATTTTGAAAGATCTAATATAAATGCATTTCTATCTGTTAATAAATCAATTAATTGAAAATAAGTCTTGAAATTTCAACATTATTTACTTGTGTGCTTTGCATGTATTTTGGTGCTATTCCAGCAACACCACAATCAATGTTGGCAATCCAGTTTTTACTCCAATTTTATTCAATCTTAACACATTCAAAATTAACCTTACTTTCTATACATTTGCATCTTGTCATTAACCTACATAATCTGTCTTATAAAGAACCGACGCTTGATGCTTGTGAAAGGAAAGGGTGCAACATTTCAAAAAAACCCAAAAGGTCTAACAGAACATTGTGAAATACAGTGAACAGTTGGTTAAAAATAAATATTTATTATTGCTTAACTTGAAAACCATCATAATACATCTTATGTTCCACAATCATTTTTTCAGTGTAAAACAACCCAGAAATTCTTGCTGAACAGGAAAGGTATGGTTTATTTGGGGTACACTCATCTGACTGTAAGTCAGCTCAAGGATTCTCCAGATATTTCACCAGAATCTGCAAAATTTCTCAAAGCATAAATGAGTTCTTTGTCTACTCTGTGTAGCTGGGTAAGCAATAGTGTAATTACTCTACCTGTGTGCACGGACACAGGACTGGATGTGTCTTCCTTCGGTCTGATTACAGATTTTTAATCAGCACTTTTGGTTTTTGTCTTCTGTGACTTCACAACCCACACTGCTTTTTGATTTTTCTCTGCTTTCATCTAAGTAAGTTCTTCATCTTTCCATTGCTGCCTCTCCACCAGGCTGGTATCATACTATGTATAAGAACAAGAACTCTGTTATCTGCCAGACCTTACTGATCATTCTCAACCTCTCATTCAACAGAAATTGCCAACAGTGAGAAGAGTTGACAATTATCCCATACCACACCAAGAAGTCATGTTTACCAGGAGGATAACCCTATGCCCATTTACCCTTGGCTGCATTCCTGTTAGTGTCTGATTAATCAAAAGCATGTCAACAACTGCTGGAAATACAAAAGATGGTAGCACTAGGCTTCTACAGGGGTTGTTTTGTGTCCCTGGACTTTAGTTTAGCTTGTGCTAGTGTCAGCTGAGGCTTAGATTTACTTGATACACATATATAGGTAAGTACAGCTGAGTTGCTGGAACCTACTTTTAATGAGGTAATTATCATTTTTGATAGCCTGTACTTGTTTCAGGATCAGATTTTCTCTGTATAAGGATGATCAATAATTTCTGTTCATTGAAAGATACTCCTGCCTTCATGCTGTTGCCTGACACAGGTAACAGGTCCCTGCACTCTGGTTCCAGTCCAGTGGATCACTCCCTTTTTGAAGCTGTCTTGATTACAGATCTGGTGCAAAGTGGGTCAGAATATCTGCCATGGCTTTCACTGAGGGTAACTGAGGCTTGCAAGGTTTTGCACCATCTGTTCTTCCTCCCACTGCTACCCATAATGGTTAGTTGTTTGGAGTTTTCGTTTATTTGTTGTTTGGTTGGTTGGTTTTCTGTTTAGTTCTTTGTTTTTCCCACTGACTAGATGCAGATACAGATTATTCTCAGTTTTGCCAGAGACACCTTTGGGTCTCATATCCTCATTCAGTGTTGCCCTGAAGAGATGAAATTTAGTAAGACTGATAAGAGTACTGCATTAATCCATGGACCTGAATACTCCGGTAAGAAGTTTATACAATCTGTCATTATCAGTACTGGCTATTGATCTTCTCAGAACTTGAAAGTTTTCTTGCAAACTGCCACAATGCTGTTTCTGGGGATATCAGTGTTGCTGTCACTGGCTTTGTAAATTTTGCTGTGGTTCATACAGCCTTGAGGTCCACATTTTCTTGCTGAATTCTTATCCACTGTATTCTCAGAGAAGCAAAAGTTCCTTAGTGTTGCAGGAAAATAATTCAATAGCAAGTTGGAAAACGAACAGCTGTCCAACTTAATATTTATATAAAAAGGGTCCATCCACCTGGTGTGCTCAAAGAGGTGAGGGGAGGGACAGGTGAAGGACTTTGCAGGGCCTGACAACACTGCTGCACAAGCGTAGGAAATACCAAATCTTTTAGGTGATTATTAAGCTATTTATTATCTATATATTATCAATAATTTTTAGCTTATTTATAAGGAAGTTTCTATTGTAGTCAAGTCTTACTAACAGGAATATGAAAAATTAATTACATCTTGTTAGACTCAGTCCTTTATCCCTCAACTATTTTTTGTTTTCTGCTATGTGTGTCTGTGTATACTTACTTGTAAGTAGACCCAGTATATAAAAGTCAAAGAGCAACAAAACAGAAGAGTTGGTGCCTAATGAAAACATATTGACAATGAAGAAGATGTGAGCATCCATGACCAACAGCTTTGGATGGTAAGAAACCAGTTGTGTCATGGCCATGATCAGAGGCTACCTTGCTGCCTTGGATCAGGTAACTGTGAGTTCAGTGACTGAGCCTGAGAAAACACATGGGGGGTTGCGTTCAGTGTCTTCTTTAAGTGACATGTACTTTTGGCATTTCCATATATTTCCTAAAGTCTATTTGCTCTTTTTGCCTTGAACAGGGTTTAAAAAATTTTATTTATCAGGATTTGTGAGTCTAGATCCTTGAGAATGGCATAAGCACTGGGCTAAAAGTCAGTAAGTAGCTACAGACAGCCCTGGATTTACACTGTTGGGGTGGCTGACCTCTGTCTCACTTGTCCACTTCAAAGGATTTCAGTTCAGTTTTTGAAGTTCCTGGACCATGATTTCTTTCTTTCTTTATTCATGCTCCCTTTTCTCCTCACCCTCAGTGAGGAAGCTTCTTCTTGCAGCCATCACACAGCACATGTAGGACAACCAGGGAATCATGCCCAGCCAGAATGGGTTTAGGAAAAGCAGGTCCTGCTTCACCAATATGATCTCTTTTTTTGACAGGGTGACCTGCTCTGTGGGGAAGGGAATGGGTGTAGTTCTTGTCTACTGGGATGTTAATAAAGCCTCTAACACTGTTTCCCACAACATTCTCCTGGAGAAAATGACTGCTCATAGCTTGGGGTGGGCACTCTCTTTCCTGGGTAAAAACCCTGGGCTAGCTGACCAGGCCCAGAGAGTGGTGAATGGCACTGCATCCCTCTGGCAGCCAGCCACATGTGGCATTTCCCAGGGGCCAGAGATGGGGCTGGTCCTGTCTCATATCTTTAGTGACAACCTGGAAAAGGGGATTGAGTGCTCCCTCAGTCAGTCTGCAGAGATGAAAACTCTTTTCCCCTCCACGATGGGCAGGAGTGCTGGTCTAATGGAGAACAGGAAGAATGTGCAGTAGGATCTGCAGAAAGTGGATCAATGGGACAAGGTCTATATTATGAGATTTGACAAGGACAATTTCTGTGTGCTGCAATTGGGTCAGAACCCCAGGCAATGCTATAGGCTGGGGGCAAAGAGGCTGGAAAGCTTCCAAGTGGAAAAGAACCTGATGGTGCCTGGTCAACAGCTGCCTGAACACGAGCCAATGTGTTCCCAGGTGGCCAAGGAGTCCAGTGGCATCCTGGCCTGTATCAGCAATAGTGCAGTCGGAAGGACAAGGGCAGTGTTTCCCCCTCACTGTGCTTGGCAGTGGTGAGGCCACAGTTTGAATCCTGCATCCAGTTGTCCTTCACTGCAAGAAGGACATTGAAGTGCTGGAAGGTGTCCAGAGACAGGCAGTAAAGCTGGTGAAGGGTCTGGAGCATAGACTTATGTGGAGCAGCTGAGAGAGCTGGGGATTTTTGGCCTGGGAAAAAGAAGACCTTATTGCACTCTACTACCAGCTGAAAAGAAGCCATAATGTGTGGCTTCTTCTTAAAAGGTGGGGGTCAGCCTCTTCTAGATAACAGCTGACAGGATGAGATGAAATGGCCTTCAGTTGCTCCAGAGAAGATTTTGATTGAATATCAGGAAAAAAATTTCTTCACTGAAAATGTAGTCAAACATTGCCCAAGGAAATCATTGAGTCACCAGCCCTGAGGTATTTAAGACATGCAGATGTGGCATATTGGGGCATGCTTTAATGGCAGGCTTGACAGTGCTGGGTTAACAGTTGTTCTTGATAATCTCAATTATCTGTCTTTTACAACTGTAATGATTCTGTGATTCTATCAGTGGGCTACACTGGCCAGATAATTTGGGATTTCTACCTATTTTTTATTTGAAAATCGAACTATGAACAGCTTTTCTTAATGTGCATAAATAGATTTGAGGAGATTTTCCCAGGTGAATTGGCTCTCCTCATGTTGCGCAATGAGGAAATTGTTTCCATATGAAGCTCTGGAAGCTTTTCTCTCCATCTCTTACTCTCAGCAAAACCAACAAATTTCCTCACGAGTGATTCCCATACACATACACATTCTTGACTGTGACTGTAGGAAAACACTATATAGATGTATATATATATATTACAAACTTGAGGTATAAACCTTGGTGGTCTTTGTTCAGTATTGCCTTCATACTGGGAAGGAAACAGTGCGAAGAATAAGAAAGCCTGGTGTAGCTATACTTCTGAGAAGATACACCTGGCAGCCATACAGAGGTGAGCAGCAGCCTTTATGGGTTCACAGTTTTACAGTATCAAAATGTAAAGCTCTGTAAATCAGAAGAAAAATGGTAGGTATGAAAATTCTATCCCTTGTTATATACCCCAGGTTTGACCTCTCTGAATCCACTCCATCATAACTTCCATGATTCAATCTGAGATGGTTCAGATGTGTCCTGCTGGATAAGAGAGAAGGAGCAGGTCTGTTGTCACCATATAGAGCTGTTTGAAGGGACCCTCCATGATCTGGCTGCTGCTGCTGCCTGCTACAATATATGACTTTATGTGGTGCACTTGTTTTCAATCTTCAAGAGCAATAGTTCCAGGTCAGGCTGTACATAACTGCATTGTGTCCACCTACACAAAGAGTTTAAGTGGTGATTGAAACAATATCTCATCTCATTTCTATTTACCAGGTTAAAGGAAGTTTCTCTCTGGAGCTGGCTCGCATCTATTTGCAGCAGGAAATAAATTTCTTTTAAAAATGAATCAAAAAGACTCTCAGGGCTGCCAGCACAGGTCAGTGTAAAATGATTCTATAATACTTAGTTATTGCAAAGTTTTTTTCTGAGGACTTTATCAGAAAAATACTGAAAACCCCTCAAAAATAATTCACCTTCTCTAGCTAGTTTGTACAGACCTGCTTAAAAGAATGAAACTTTAAAGAACTTTCCTCTCTTTTTGCCTTCAACAAATATTTCAGTTATGTACTCCAAAATACATATTTATGGCAACTGAGAATTTAAAGTAGTCATTTAAATGACCATCAGCACTATAAAATCCTGGATGTAAGTAGACAAAAGCAATGAGATGAGATAGCCCCGAATTTTATTAAATCAGTTAGAATTTCAAGCTTCAGATGATGTTACAGGTACATAACTTAAACTGTCTGCTCCCATAGAATACCAGAGAGGAGGAAAGTACACGAACATGGTAGGTTTTTTTCCCCTGCAGTTTGTTTTTTTCCTGCTGTATAGCATTTCGGGGATTTGGCCCAACTGAGTCCTAGCTGTACTAAAGAGACTTTTTTTTCCATTATTTTTTTGTTATTTCTTAATGTAGTTATGACACTGCAATGTAAATAATGAAAATAGTAAGTATATGCCTTTATTACTTGCTTTAGAGAAGCATAAAAACCTTTTCTCCTAAAAAAGCATAGAACTTCCTGAACATTCTATTAAATTCTAGAAGTTCACAGATTTTGGTTTTTTTTTTTTTATTGAAACCTAATATATATGTAAAGGTTCATACGGTTAAAGACCAGTTTCACAAAATATGTCTGTATCTGAAGCTAAATCACATCAGGAAAAAGAGAAACTAATGGGATGAAAACCCCAAACAAACTGACAAATTTGTCCCTAATTGTCTTTTTTGTTTTACGCAAAAGAAATTGAAGTACCAGATTTTTATAATGTGTAATATTTTTGTTCTGTTCTGATGCAAATATAATGACAGAAGTTAGATCCTTTTGTCTTTACTTAAAGATACATTTTTTAGATTTCCTTTCAATTAGTGTAATGGCTTATCATCAGAACTATGTAAGAAATTTTCCATCTATAGCAGAACTTGTAGTTCTCTTTAAGTACTTCAGAGGTATTAGCTACCTCAACCAGCAAGTTCAGAATGATAGCCAAAATCCAGAAAAAACAAAGTAAGTGTTCCTAAGCAATTGACAACTAACTGTTGTGTACATGTATTTATCCTGTATCTCTGTCATATATTTATGTTGTATCAGTAGGACAGATCCCCATGGAAACAGCTATTTATGCATTTATCATGGCTTGTGCACCATAGCACAGGACCCCGTAAGTGCTCAGCAAGGAGAAAAGCAAATAACTGACCAACAAAAGAGCTCAGCAAAGATGCTCAAAATCAGAAATGAGATGAAAAGTTATAAATCTATGTAATCCAATTTCTTCTGTTGTGTGTCTTGCAAAAGTTGCCAAAGGCTGCCAGTTCATCCTCAGACGGCGTTCATTGTTAGGTCTCACTTATGTGGGGCAATGTGCAGTTGGATCATCTTGTTCAGTGTGAAGTGTCCATTCTGTTTAGACCCAGATGTTCAGAAAATGGAGCTGGCCACTTTGAAACTGTGTGCCTTTCTTCAGTGCTGCTCTGTGCAAGTAAAGTAACATCACAGGTATCAGCAGCAAGACAAGAGTGCCCAGAAAACTGATTGAGTGATCTGCAATTTTTTATTGCTAATGAAAGTCCATATAATGAGCTTCCACTTTACAATCTTCTTCACAATCATGTCATGTTTCAAAATCACCCCAATGCTTTGTAATATTAAAAATCCCTAAACAAAACCCAATTAAAATATTATGGAGAGATACATAAGAAGAGGACAGTAGAAATCACAGGTGTGGGCAGCCCTCTCAGGTGATTGAATAGCAAGGCATTTGCCTGTTGAGACTTCTTAAATGTTTACAGGAAGTAAACGAATAAAATATTCCTCTCCCTTATGTGTTTAACTGACTAAAGCTGATTAAACTGTACCTTGCTACATTATGATTCAAATTTGCTACTACTATTTAATTTCTGCAAGTAAAACTGTCAATAAAATATCAAGTATCTAATAATGCACTTCTTTATTTATGATTGATGAAAGGAAATGTTGGAAGAGCCATCAAAAATTTTGAGTGTCAGGCATTTAGTCAATTTTTAAATTATAATTTTTTTAATTTTCCCCATTCACCTCTGAAGAAAATGGACATTGCTGAGCTTCAAAAGCCCAGCTGCTGCTATGCTGAATTTGTTTCTTCACATCTGTGTTTTCTTAGTGTGGCTTTCAAGAGAAGCTCAAGACTGCATTTCAGAAGAATTAAATTTATCTGGATATTCTGTATCCAGATAATCCTTGTAAGGAGCTATACAAACAGTCCCATAGAAGCAGGTTTTCTTTCAAAGATCCAGGCACAACTCTAGAATGACCTGTGCAAGGTGATCTAGGATGACCTTGCTTGAGAAGGGTATGGACCAGATAACTCTGGTGTTTCCTTTCAGCCTTAACCATTCTGTGAGAGTATGGTCTTGATCAGCCTGTAGAAGATGGGACCCTAGTTTCATACAGATGTAAACCGGATGGAAGAAGTGACAAATATCTCACTTTGTTTTCCATAGGTGTTTTCTTTTTTAAAAATTAGGAATATGTCTGAAACTTGAAACTCATCTTATCTTGGTTTTTTTCATCTTTCTCTAACTTTGAAAAGATGAATCTACATCCTCTTTCACAGGACTGTAGAGCCTGAAAAAACTGAGAAGTTGAAGTAGTGTATTAAACTTCTACTCAGTCTGTGATAACCCTGTTTTTTAATTGTCTTTATATACTGCCAATGTATTGTCTTGATAGTAATTTTTTTTTCTGGATGATAATGCTTAGAAATGGCTGATTTTCCCTCTCTGCACCCAATAAATTGTTCTGATTCTTTACATTTTACTTTAGGATGATAAATGCATTCATATTTACTTTTGGTTTGTCCTGTGGGTTTGAGAGGTGGCAACTTCACCCTCCAATCCCTGGTCACCTTTGAAATTATATATATATATCTCGGTCACACAATAAACTTCCCTTCTTTTCCTCCTTGCTCTGAGAAGAGAGTTGCTGTTAGTGCATGTATCTGTTCATGTGTCTATACACAGTGACAGGTTTAGGTTTGGGGGTTTGGATTTGAGTATGCTTTGGTTTTGAGAATTTGCCAAAAATATACCTTTTCTTTTTTTTTTTTTTTGTTTTGTCTTTCCATGTCAATTTTGACAGCCAAAAGAAACATCCGTTACTTAATATTTTCTTTTTTTTTCTTTGTATAAGGCTTGATCTTCTAGAGAACACCACTGAAATAATTCTGTTGCATAGTATGTCCTTAATATATCAATGTGGTAGGTTAATATTTTAAAATAAAGGTAGATAAAAACTCGTACTAACTAGAAAGGATCTTTTTTTCACCTCAAGGCAGATTCTTTTTTCTTTTATCCATGGTGATAATTCATGTTTTCTTAATGATCTCCTTTGATTTAACCATTAAGCCCTTACTGAAAAAGCAATTTGGCAACTCAAGATTTCTAGGAGAAATTTAATATACTATAAAGATTTTCTTTACTCTGTCTGCATCATTTTCTTTTGTTATTATAAGATTCATACTGAATATTGTTAATAAAATCACCATTAACATAGGAATGTGTATCAAAATACATTAAATGGAAGTATGCATTAGACTTTAAATTTTGTGTCAAAATTGTTCTGTTCTGTGTTGCGAGTTATGACTTTCTTAGAGATAGGCAGGAAGCCCAGGTATAACATCCCTACTAGAAATGCAGAGGACAATACCCTGTAAAACAGAGAAGTCTCACTTTGCACTAAAATCAAATAATTTCACCTGTCCCCACTGCTGATCTGAGAGAGACACAACCCCCTTACTGGAGATATCAACAGTTTAACAATCTTCTAGGGTGCATTGGTGTTAAAACTTTTGTGTGAAATCTTTCTGATTACTTTTTAGGAAATTCTAAATTAAACTCACCCACAGAAAAAAGATAAAATCTCAAAAAAACCCTTTGTTTTATTTTTTCTCACTGAATTTTGTGTACTAAAGATTAGATGAACATTGTGTAGATAAGAAAAGTAAGTAACTAGCATTTTGAAATCAAAATATTAATTTCCTTTTTCTTTCCCCCTCAAAAGATTAATTAATTGTCTATAATTCTGTCTTCTTCATTAGGCATATAATCCTGATCCCTTAAAATTAGCGTAAAGCAAAACACAAAGTATTAGTGCTTAACATCAGATCCTGCTTCATTATTTATGGTATCCTGAAGACTTTATTAGATACTTTACTTCTATTAATATGTATTCTCCAACTTGGTGGAAAAGAACACGTTTCTTAGAGTTTTATAGAAAGCTGACAGCATTTCCATTGTTTTATGGAAACGTCTTTGCTTTTTTAACAAGAGTATTGCAGGGAGCTAATAAGCATTTAAAGAGCAATAAGAGTAGGTGCTGCCAAACCAGGCTAAGGAAGGTGGAAACATATGATGGAAACAATCATTTTATTAAACAAAGGACAAAACCTGTTTTGGTTATGTCACATTGTATAGTAGTGTTTTCAAAGCTGCACTAATCTCTAAGCTTCAAAGAGAGGAACCACATTTGTGATGTTTTTAGTCCCAACGTTTTTGCCATAGATTTGGGGGGTAGTGATTCATTTGTTTCCTGCAGCTGTAATGTCTGCTGCATTCTTGAGTCCAACATTGCTATGTCCTGCTGGTTTAGGTGTATTATGTTAAGCCACACAAAATAGGTAGTCATAAGAAAAACAATGCCATTAAAGAAATGGAATTTATGATTTTGACTTGAAACAAACAAAAAAAAAATTGCTAAAAAGCAATATTAAATGGCATGTACATTTGTTTATTAATTCCAGTGAACTATCTTGCAATAGTAATTTTCTAATTTTTGTTAAAACTAATATGATATTATGTACTCGACTGAATGGATTCATGGCTTTAAATAGATGGTAATGTAATGTAAAATTTTCTAATTTGCTAACCACTTGTTAAATGTATTTACAATTGCACACTAAATTCCATGAAATATGCTAAAAATGCAATATAATATTTCCTATTTTTAGAAGACTTTGCCTTTACTGACATTAGATTAATAAGCTGCAAGAAAACTGCAGGTGTCTTAAAAAAGTCACACTCCTATTCTGAATACATGTAACTCTACTCTCCAGAGTTATCATTCATTTTGATTACATTGGCTTTAAATGGTTCATCTGTTCTAAATCTTCAGTAAATGTGTATCACTTTTTTACAGAATGCAGCCAAAGGGGAAATAAATCAGTGTCAGAAATCCCCGATGTTTAATTTCTTACTAATCTCATGGTATATCTCATCTGGATGGGGGAAAAAGAAAAAAAAAAAGAAGAATAATTCTTTCAGACTTTACCTTTTAGGTTGTAAAATAAAAGCTGCCTTGTCCAAAGTTCAAATTCTATCTGATAACTTTGAGTAAGTGCTAAATGCTGTCAAATAGAGAAGAAAGCAATATTCCTATCTTCCCGTAGGAAGTAGTAAAAGTGACTTGCTGACTAGAGGCCATTTCTATATCTAAAGTTAAACACACGTCAAATAGTAAATCAGATGTATGATATTATTGCACACCTATCTCCCTGCATATAGACATATAAGTGCATTAAATGTGTATTTGCCCTGCTGAAATATTCATGTTTCTAGTGAAAAATTTACATTTCTGATATCCAAAATAAAACTTTTGTTTTTATGTCTGTTTGCTTGCTTGTTTTTTCTGGATACTTAGTACTCTCAGAGCTCTGTGAGCTCTTTCAGCCTATACCCACTGGAGAACAAGATTCCTGTTTGACTTCACAAGAAGCATTTGGTACAATGACTTATGATGATCACATGCGCTTTTAAGCCACAAAGTCACTGCAACAGGGCAAAGCTATCAATCACTTGTGGTACAATGAAGCACAACAGGTCTCCCAGAGAACAACTTAGACTTCAACAGGGCACTTGTATTGGAGTGTGTTTCCTTCTAAGGATGTGACTTTTTAGTTGGAAGCAACATAAAATCAGGGTGTAAGTTCAAGCAATTTCAATTAATTAAGAATATTTATTATTTTTATGATCATAAGGTAGCCAGGTATTTTTAATTGTATGTATAACTTTGAGTTAGAATTTACCTAGACGGAGGGTTGTGTATCACACCTTATTTGCTGTCATTGGGGTCATCAATAAAAAATATTTAGCAAGAATTTTTCTCTCTTGGAAGATTATTTTAAATCTCCTTTCCTCAGTGATATTTGTACTTCATCTAGTATATCTAAGTCCAGCTTATTAAAAGCTTGGGTTTTTTTAATTTATTGATTCTTGCATTAATATTAATCTGAATTGTGATAATTAAAATGTGGAAAGTTTTTGGACTTCCTTGTTGAACAAGTTAGTAATATCTTGTCAGCAGTTGTTTTTTGGTTGTTTGTTTTTTGGGGGTTTTTTTTTGTGCGTGTGTGTGTGGTTGTTGGTTTGGTTTTTTAGGGGCTTTTAATTAAATAAGCAAAGTGCAAAGGTAAAAGAAAGGAATATTAAATACAATTTCTGGAGTGATGTCAACAAAACACTTAGTGAGTTCATTTCTGCTTTTGGTAGATAATGATATGTAAAGCAAGAAATGAGAAAAATAGTGTTATCACCAACTCCACAAATCAGAATGTGTTGTTCATAAAATCTCAGGAAATAAAAATCAACAATTACCTTTTGCAGATTAATATGGGTAGTTATTAATGCACCTACTCATTTGCAAAATAGCTCGCATCTTATTATGTTAAAAAATAAAAAATAGAGCACATATGTAATGCTACTGTGATTGATTCTTATTAAAACATTCTTGTGACTGAATTAATTTTTCCAGAATTTCCACTGAATTTCATGGAAGTCTAGGTCTACACAACACAATTTTTTTATGTGAAAAGACTTGTTCATATGAACAAAGTAATCAGATCAGGTATGAAGCTGAGCAGGAATGCAAAGAGAGGAACATGCAGCATAAGGACAGTGGGTAAAGCATAACTTTACCCAGGATGCTCAGGAAGTCAAGAAGATTTTAATTTACTGTGACATCAACTATTGCATGTCACCAGGTTAACTATTAAAATTGAGGCTCATGCTTAGAAAACTTCTTAATATATGAAATTTATGCAAAGGTAATCTTCAAGAATTTTATACTGGTACTGAATAGAATTCTTAATGAAGGTTTACAGGAAAAGGCAGGTTTGATCTCCTGTTAGGTGACATTCTTCTTTGCAAAGAATAATATTTAGCAAAATCCTGTTACTGAATTTTAAATTTAAGACATTGTGAGAAATTCTAAAACTTCTTCAGTCTTGAAAAGATACAGATTTTGATGTAGCAGTATAGCAGTTTACATTTTGCTTAGAAAGATTTTGTAACAGTATTTTTTTCCCTGTTTATAGCCTTTCTTCCTAAGAAATACAAATGAGAATTTAGAGCAATGTTTCACCCTATACCCACACCCACTCCCCTCATTTTACTGATGGCAAGTAGAAGCATTTGGAAAAGAACTGGCTGTAACAGCTCAGATATCTGTCTGTTTATCTAGAGGATGAATTTATTTCTTTTTTCATGTCAGAATGTGAAAAGTTTTTTTATTACCTCAGTATTTAGGCATGCTTCTCAATGTCCTGATATGCTTCTGATTATTATACTGCATTCCACTTTTCCTAGGAAAAGTACTCTAAAGGCACACTTTGTTCTGGAATACAGTGGACACCTAGGGAAGAATCACTAACATTTCAGTTAAGAAGTCAGCAGACTTTAATTCTAATTCCTTGAAGTCACTCCTAACTCAAGGCCAGGTAAGGTAAAATGTTTATGTAAGATGGGGTTTAAAAAAGATAATTCGAGGGAATCAAGTTATTTAATCTACTTTCAGTATGTTTAAATCATATATGTGTGTTTTCTGTTATCTACCTGATATCTTGACCCCCACCATTCACAAGTTTTGTGATTTTTTTATGCACTCTACCTCAGGAAGTAGCTATTAGAGGAAAATATTTTACAGTGGACCAGATAGCTTTAATAGGTAACTTTTTTTTGAAGTCCACTCTTTCTGAAGTATTATTTTTCCTTTTCTTTTTTTTTTTTTTTGTATTTATAGGTGATACAAAAAATAGCTAGAATAATTAAAGTAAGTGTTATTTCCCTTTGAAAATGTGTCTTTTTTGAACCACATGTTGACATTTGTCTAGATAGTAACACATTTCACAAGAGCAGCACACCACCTGTAGTACATTTTTGTGTAAAAATGTTTCCTTTTGCTGAACATCAGCCTGGGGCATATTGGTGCTCCTGATTAAAAAAAAAAAAAAATCTGGATGAGCAAAATGTGCAGGTTTTTTGTCTTTTTACCGATGTCTTTGTAAATGACCATGTGGAGGTGAGCGAGGGGTCTCGGGATGACACTTGTCTTCTTCAGCTACTGAGCTAAACATTTTTCAAAGATCTGTTTGCAGCTGCAAAAAGATAGAGCAATGCTTCACTGTAAAAAAGAGATGCCTGACGCGATGCTGGATTATTCCCCAGCCATGGCCAGGAGTGGGCTTCTCTCAGAGAGCAACGCAGTCCGAGATGCAGCTGTAGGACCTGTGCTACACGGCGCAGGGTGTCAAGTGTTGAGGATTGGAGTAAAGAATAGGGAGGAATCCTGAGGAATCTTTTGTGTGATTCCCCAAAAAAGTTTAATCCAGGAGAGGAGCAGTGACAAAAGAACAAAATACAGCGTGATGCACAGTCTTTTAAATGGGGGAGGTAGAAGGGTAGGGTACAGCTCTTCAACCAATAGGGGAAATAATGGCAATTCTTTCCCCATTTGAAAGATTGGTGAGGTTTACTTTAGGGGGGGTTTATTTTACATTCACCAATGAGGGACTTGAGGAGAACAGGTCACACGGGCCAATGGGGCATCCAGGGCTAGGGTATTTTCAAAGGGGAGGTAAAAGCGGGGGTTGACATAAGGCAGGATTGACATCTAGGGAGGGAACATTCTGGAATAAGGGGCAGGGTTGGGGTAGGATGGACAGCTAAGTAGGAGGATACAACTTAGGTTGAACCAACAACATTGGGGGAAATGGGAACAGACCATTACAAACTATTAAAGGAAGAACACACCACAACAGATATGCCTGTTTCCCGTTCTTTTCATCCAGAATGTTCTGGCAAACAAGACCTCTGGTAAGGGCCATTTGCAAACTTTACCAGACATGGGTTTGCTCACTGAAAGAAGAAATTAGACAAAGACAGGCTTCAGCTGCGCAGAAAGAAAGAGAAACCTGAAACAAAGAAAGCAGTGAGGCTGAAGTCTTCCAAAATGGGAGGTGGTAGGGTATAATTCCTGAGTTCAGGGCTGCCTGTTACAGTCACCATTAAGAAAGGATAATGTCAGTGCTCTACATATTTTTTATTTCATACTGCACAACAGCAGTCAGACATATTTAATGTTTGTGGAATGAATGGGCAGAATTTGCAAAAATAGAGAAGTTGTACTCGCTTGTGGCATTTTGAAATGTTAATTTCTCTATATACAAATGTGACACCTCTTAACATTTAGGAAAAAAAAAACCAAACAACTCAAAAAAAGTCCTATAAACTCCATGGGGTATAGATCCTGCACTAGCAGGTTTTATGTACAACTGCTATTATAGTTATGCCCAAATCTGTTGTTAAGAAACAATGAATCTCAATAGTGACTTCTGTGTAGGTAAATGCAAAGGAACTGCTTTTTGAATGTATACAGTACCTGTGTACTTACATTAAACAGTTTCCTATATGGCCCATCACATATGCTGACCTTGAACATGTAGATGCAATATTTGTCTTTTTTCAGTGTTTGAACACTTATATTGTCAAAGCCTTTAGTCCTTTAGAAAATTTTGCCTTATGTAATACTTTTGACTGCATTCAGGGAGAAAAATCAAAGGTGGACTGTTCCAAATCTTGTTTCTAGTTGATTCACTTTCACTTTATTGTCTTTCTCTTTCCTTTCCCCAATGTGGATGAATGGTGTTCTGCTCTCTCAGTAATCTACCAGTAAATAAAAAACTATGGAGAGAGATGAACAATCAGAATACATATGACACAATAATTTAATTTCTTCAATGAGTTCTAGTAGGTAGAACTTATGGTGTGACATTAGTCTGTACCCTGCAATTAAAAAAAAAAAAAAAAAAGAAAAAAATCAATCTGCTTAAAGGAGAAAGGAAAAAGGAACAAATATTACCAAGATTTAAAGTATTTATCAAATTAGTCTTCCCACATGTAGAAACTGTTTCTTTGTTTCATATTGTTGTCCTTTTATTTCTTATTGTTGTGTGCCATACTACATTGCTTTTTATGAGAGGTTGCAAAAAATTTGGGTGAAAGATGGATTTGGTGCACAAATCAGCTTAATGTATTTTATATGGCAGTAGGATAGTTTTATTGGCAGCAAACCTTCTGAAAATAAAAAATCTGTCCTTATTTAAATAATTAAAGCAGATGTTTTTTATCTTCAATCTAGTCTATAATGTGAAATGACACAGGCAGCATATTCTTTCTGAAAATATGTACCTATTCCTTATGATTACCAGCTTTTGATATATTTCTAGGACTTTAATAAACTGGAGTTATTGAGAGAAGCAAATTCAGAATTGTTATGGTAATAGTCTAAGATTATTTCATTCATGTTGGTTATGATTATCTCAATATGAGAGGACTCTCATAAAATTACATGAGAATTCACTTTTGTTAAAGTTAGCTGTCTTATTAAAAAAAAAAAAAAAGGTGAAAGAACTGAATTTTCTTGTCCTTAGAGGAATAATGTTTTTTGAGTGAAAATATAAGTATTCTACTTCAGTATTTTTCTGCTACCATTTCCTTCCCCACCCCTCCACTCCCCTCCTTGATTTGGTCATTATTAAAACACATGAGAAAGGCGTTGCTTTGTTTCTTTTTTTCATTTTATAACTATTAACTCTGAATGCCTCAGAATCTAAATCACCCACAAGAATGCTTCTTATAAGAAAGGGTGCTAATAAAAGCATTCAGAATATAATACAGAATGAGAAGGAGACATTTGATTTCCTTTTTCTATGCCATAGTTCAACAAGTTTTTATTATTTTGCTGGTTTTTGTTTCATCTTGGGGGAAAACAAACAACAGCTGTCCCAATTCTTCTGTATTCGCAGTACAAGGACAAAGCCTTCCAGAAAGTGAAAAATATGATTTGGTAGAGTGTCTTCTGAAAATTAAGTCTCCTTATACATGAAATAAAACAAATATATGTTTATATATGTTGTCTAAAGCCGATGTGGGGAAGGTGGAGTAAAAACCCTTCCAAATGGATTTTATTAAAAATGTGTTCCACAAAATGTAGGAGGTCTTACATGGATGGGGTGAATAGCTGGAGATATACAAGGTCAGGTAAGGTGTTGATTCTGAAAGCTAGATCTGTTTATCCAATAACTTGATTCTCTTCAAGCTAAATTACGACTTCAACCTTAGTCCAGCTTGAAAGCAGACTATACTTTTATGCCTGGTCTCCAGGAGAGTTGTGATGGCACAGACTTCAATAATTGTTCAAAATGCTTTTTCCCTTCCCTCCAAGACCAGACTGTAGTGCCACAGTGTCAGGTAGCATAGTGTGAACACCTGTCATTTTGTGGGTTTTTGTGCTTAAAAGAGACTGGTAAAGTTTTCATAAGACCTACAAGTATTTTTGCCACAATATCTCTGGCCAAGCCCTCTGACAGTGCAGGTCTTCACCAGCCCCATTTGAAGTGTGTCAGTGCTGCTTCCGATGAGCAGCAAAGGTGTCTGAGACCTCAGCACAGTCCTGCAGAGTGCCTGCCTACCTTCGGTGGTACCTCTGACGGCTCAGTCACCTATCAGCCCTCCGCCCACTGAGTTGAGAAGCTGTGCTCTTTTTTTAGCTTAGGTAGGGACAAGTGCATCTGAAAACTTCTTGTTGCCAAGTTTAAACGAAGGTCGGCACACTCCTTTTCTAGGTCATTAATAGATGGGGTCTTAGAAACACTTTGTGCTGCCTCACAAAGGCAGGATGTCTGCAGGGAGGCTGAGAGGAAATTCATGTAGTGGCTTGCAGAGAAGACTCTGCAGGAAAGAGGCAATTCTTATATCTATTTTCTAACATAGAAACCAAGGAAGCAAATGGTCTAAGCTTACTGTGTGCTGAGTTAAGGGAAGGTTTATGGTGATAAAATGCTTTTGAGAAGTATCTTGGGAGTTCATGATGCAAGTTCAAGCAGAGAATTTATCCCCACTTTTATAGTATAGGTTCATACTGTGTCACTTTTCTGTAAATGAGCAAGCAAGGGTGAATTAGTAGTGTGAGACCACAAGACAAAGATGGGAAGAATTTCTTGGTCTGCCATCTATTTCACTAGGTTGTGTCAATGAGATGCTAATGGTATGACTTTTAATAACATGTATTTCTGCCAGAGGTCATTCTCAGTGAACTTAGGATTCTCATTTGGACACCCTTCAGACAGAAAAAGTACAAACACAGAACAAAAAGTCTCACTTTCTTATTTTTTGTGCTTATGCTAATGCATTTGTGTACATCAGTGACCTTCTCTCAGATCACTAATACACCTGTTCCTTAATATGGCATGTAATTGTGTCATAGCATGCTCTTCTAATTTTCTACCTTTATTTTACCCTTCCATTACAAACTGGGTTTGGGTATGGTTAAGAAATAGGGGTAAACTGAAGACAATAATTAAATAGTCAATCAGGAGATGAAGAAGAAATTAAGGTTTTTAAGTGGGAAAACTTTCACCACTCATGTCTTGAATCCTGATATTTCAGTTCTCATAGTGTCTCTTCCTTTAAAGCTTCACCTAGGAGTCTTGTAAATGATATCTAGTGGATTTCTTTAAACAGAAATTTTATTTACTTTTGAAATGAACTTTGTTCATAAGGCAAGGATAAAATCAGTATCTGCTAATTCTTTTCCTGATTCAATCAAATATCATAAAGACATTCTGCTCCAATGAACTAGATATTTAAGGTAATAAATTTATAGGTCAAATCCTTTTTAAACTAACTCAGTGTGAACTTGACCACATTCAGGTGTTTGTACCATGTTGACCACCAGAATATGGTCGCTGATCCACAATGAAATACTCATGTTTTTTTTTCTGAAGATTGGGACGGATTAGACACCTTATTTATACAGCTGCAAAATGATAACTGCTGTTATAACCAGTTGGTTGTCAAAGGCAAGCCCTGTCCCGTATCTTTTCAGCTTCACCGAGATATCTATTATCTGACACCAACCCCTTCCTGAGGGTTTTTAAGTAATTTTCTTTCGCAACAATGATAGTAGGGGTTTCAACAATTTATCCAATATCTCTGTGACTCTTAACACTCACCAAGGGCACAGATGGGCCACAGTCAAATGCTGCCTGTCTGGAATAGATTCAGATTCACAACTTCTCACCAGGCAGAAGATGGTTTTGCTTGGTGATTGAGGAGAATGGAGAACAATGTTGTTTGTCTTGGGTTTTTTTTCTTAGTGACTAATTAAAAAACTTCATTTTCCCCACTCTTTCAGATCAGGCAGAAGAGACATATTTTATGTTCACCTTTCCAGAGCTCTTTAGAAGATAAATGAGGATTATGACATTCATGATTACAAACTAGAAATTGAGGGGATTTAGGCTAATGCTGTCTGTGACTATAGTACCCAAGTAGAATTTTAACTGTCAATATATACCTGTTCCTTTCCCCAGTGCTTTCAATTGTATCTAAACATCTTTTTAATAAATTCTTTGAGTGAATATTGTGAATTTGCTTTTTGATGACGCTATTGTGTGGGCTTAGGGCCTTTATTTAAGATGACCAGTAACTGCTTCCAGAAAAAAATTGCTTAATTTGACTATTTTATCATGAATTCTTGTATGTCTTGGTTTGGTTTGTCTGGAAGTTCAGAATGCCCTCTTCACTGGCAATAAACAGTGAAATGCTTAGTAGAACTCTGGGCTAAAATAGAAGCAGTAAATTTTACCTTTTTTTTTTTTAGAAGGAATCATTATGCTTGTGTCCTACCGTTCCTTAGGGAAACTGAGCAAAATCTTTAAATTGAGTCTAATCCTGAATTTAAGTTTTCTCAGGAGACACTAATTTGATTATTAGCCTGTCTTTAATGATATTAGGTTGTCAGAGTAATGTAGCAGTATAAGGTGGTTTTTTCCCCTTAAATTAAAACAAATCAAAATTAAAACAAAACAAAGCAATATATGTTGTCTCTCTCCCTTTGTACCACTTGAAATTCGACAAATGCCAGTAATGGGTTCCTTTGCAGTGGTTGTTAGTGCCACCAGTTATGCCAATCACTGAATAGAATTCTAAAAAACCCCATGGGTAAATTCCTAAATTTCTTTTTAATATCTGTAGCATCCTTTAAATGCCTATTCTAAAACTGCAATATTGGATAATCCTTGAAACTGATACATCAGAAAAATTACCTGAAGTATTAGGATACATGTTTTAAGATAAAGGGAAGCAACTCTAAACTGACTTAGTCAATGGCATATTGAGCTGATTTTCATTAAAACTTTATTTCTTTAGTGATTAACAATACAAAGCTGACCATGAAAAATAAAGTTTTTATTTCTGATTTTAGTATTTTAAATGAACAAAACCTTGCCAAAGATATGTAGTCAATTTGATGCCAAGGTGCTTCAATTTTTTGGTCTGTCATTTTCCATGTTTTTTTCGTACATCTCTCAGTTTTCTTCCTTTCTTCTCCTCAGTATTCCAAGGAATGGGAGGAGAGTGAGGTGGCTGGATACTTGATCTGATCAGTAGACCTCAATCTGAAAAATCTAGATATGTCATCATTCTAAAGAACGGGAGATAATGCAATTTCTTCCATCCAGATAGGTATCTTGCATAGCATGTTTTAATTCCCAAGGGGATAAGGTACTTCTGGTATCTCGGAATCTCTACAATACTATTTTCATTTCAGAAAAATCTAGGAATCTACTGCTGTCAGCACTCACTTCATAGTCCAGTATTTCAATCTGTATTCTGTCTGTGCTCATATATCATTCTCAGTGACTCCAGTGGGAATGTGACTGCAACAAGAGAGCTGGAGGAGAAAGCACTATAAGCTTAGTCTAGTATTCACTGAAGTTTGTCAGAAGCTTCTTATTGACCTCGAAGTGCAACACTAGGCAAAAGCAACTGTCCTCCACTGCAGTGTTGGAATTCCATTAAACAAGGCCTTGTGTAAACCAATAAATAAAGCACTGGTAAGAATAACCACTCTGGTCTTGAATATTCATAATAGACTTTATTTAAAAATTAATTTTTTATGATAGACACAGCACTGCTTGACCAGTAGATTTATGTGGTCTAATTTCACTTACTGTAATCTGAAAAAAACAGTTGTTATTGTTCAGCATCATTCCCATGGCTGCAGTCCTGGTCTCTCTTTTCTATAATTGAAGTGTCTGAAAGTGCACTACAGATCCATGACATTCTCACTTCAATTTACTGGCTTAAAAATCCATTGCCACTCCGAGAGTGTTTACCAGTTTTCAAATAGTTTAGCGTAACTAGAACTAGTAGGGATGATAATTTCTTTTTTCTTGTTTTTGATGGGAATTTACTAATGAATACCGATTATTAAATACATGTGTAAGGCTTGAAAACATTCACTCTGCTGGTTTAAACAACTGCATCCATGAAAATGTACGTGTTGTTTTATGCACTGAGCAACACTGCAAAGTCAAAATGTTTTCTCATTATTTCTGGAAAAGGACTATGCTGGCAGTTGTGTCGATTCTTCCATTTTGTCCATTTTTCCTGCAAAAGACCAATTTCTCAAGTGACATTAGAGAGATTTATCCTTAAACAGTCATTAAAGGTATGGGCTGCTGGGTTGTACTGCACATGGCATGACACACAACATAGACAAACTTCCAATGAGTGTAGACCCGTGGCAGGAGAGGGCAATGTTTCCACGAGCACCAAACCACAGGAGACAGCACCACCATCTCCTTACACTGGCAAAGACACCATCACAGGAGGACATTTAACCTGGAAGCAGCAGGTAACACAAACTCTTCTGGAGCAGAAGAAGCAGTGATGGAATTCTGCTTCTTTGTGACATATAGAAATATCAGAACTAAGTGAAAAATTAAGACTTAAAGATGTTTTAATTTTGTTGTACATCTACAATTTAACAGACCTGTGAGCTACAGTTTGTAGCTGTGAATGAACAAATCCTGAGTTGAATATTGCACTTGGAAGGATTTTCATCAGGAGGAATTCCATTTGCTGTTTTCCAGAGGCCATAAATATGTTGGAGTTCCCTGTTTTTTCTCTTATGTATTGCCTTCATGTTTGCTATTTTTTTTTTCCTCTCAAGTCTTGTGACTTAGAGACCAGATACAGAGGCAAGGACTTAGTACACCCAAAATTACTAAAACAGAGGATAAGGAAAAGATAGTGTTTTTTTCATTTGTTTTATTTTGATTTTTTTCGTTTTTTTAAAAAAACTTCACCTTATTGTGATACCAAATTGTTTAGACGATGAATTATATTTAACCAAATAGTATGAAGAGTTTAAAGTAACAAGGAACAACTACATTCTTTTCTTATTCTGCAGTATGACTGCTGGCTGATGCTTGGTCAAACTTTATTGTTTGTAGTGACTGGGAGAAGTATTACTGTGGATGACTTTGATTTATTTCCTGGAAGAGGGCCAGTGTCTTCTAGGTCCATCGACCTCTTGTGTAAAAGAACATTCAGACCCAGTACCACTTTCAAGAGGAGAAGCAGCAGCAAAATATCAATTGTCAGAAGTTAAGGCAGGCTCTTTTTGAAAGGCATGACTGCTCTCACCATGCTGGTGTATATTGTTGTCTTTATGTGCATGAAGAATGATTTTTTTTTACTCAGAAAGGACAAAAAACCCCACCAAACCAAAAAGCTGCTTTATTTATTATGCTTCACTTATGCATACTTACAGAACACAGTTATAATTGCACTTTTTTCTGAGAATTTACAGATCTCATTCTATACTACTTTGGATGTTTTTCATGTTCTAGAAGCTTTTACTTTGTCGACTATAGACAGCTCATAAACGCTTGATAAAATATAGCTTGTGTGGACAGGTTAAAAATATTTGTTGTATATATGAATGTGTAATTGCACACAGAGCACCATTTACCAGCAACACAGTACTGAGAGGTGTGTTTAGGTTTTTGATTGCCACCTACCATAACAATTTATACTACAACTGACTTTATACAGAACTATAAAGTGATGAAGCATGACTGTGCACTGCAAACTAACTTTCCAAGCCTGAAATAAACTCCATTGAAGTGAGCACCAGTAATAGTGCCTTTTAGTACTGGAACCCAAGTGATTCTGTGGTGCTGTGCACTCAGATAATTTTGTTCTAGATTGTTTTTTGGGGTTTTTTTGCAGTCATCCAATAATATTTTGCACAAATTTCTTGAAAGTATTCATGAGAATTAGCTAATTTCTCTTCATTCTGGTTTCAGCTGGGATAATTTCCTTCTTAGTAGCTGGTACAGTGAGGTGTTTGGGATTTAGTAGGAGAATAATGTTTCAGGTGTTGCTAAGTAGTGCTAGCTTGAAATCAAGGACTTTCAGTATCCCATGCTGTGCCAATGAGCAGATGCACAAGAAGCTGAGAGGGAGCATGGCCAGGACTGACCCAAACTGGCCAAAGGGATATTCCATACCATGGAACATCATGTTCAGTCTATAGATTAGGGGGAATTGGCTGTCAGGGGCTGATTGCTGCTTGGGGTCTGACTGGGCATCAGCCAGAGGGTGGAGAGCAGTTCTACTGCAGTTATCACTTCTTTCTCTTGGGTTTTATTCCTCTGTCACTCTCTCCTTATCATTATAGTTATTATTATTATATTATTTTTATTTCATATTTTGTTTCAATTCTTAAAATGCTTTTATCTTAACCCACAAATTTTGCTCTTCTTTCTGATTCTCCTTCCCAGAATGGGCAGGAAATAGAGTAAGGGAGAAGCTGTGTGTTACTTAGTTGCCATTTGCAGTTAACAACAGAAACCTTGTAGAACAAATATAACATTTTTCATACATTTTAAATTATTATTTCTTTCTAAAGAAGAATGCAAGAGATTAAAACAAAATAACAATGACTTTCATTGTTCCAATGAAATTGCCTTACACAATAGAGGTGAAAACCACTTGTTTGTTACAGCTTAGATAATTAAAAATACTAACATACTTTATCAAAGCATGTAATAAACAAAGGAAAAATGATGAGTGGTATATAATGAAAACAATATTTTATTTTTACTACTTAGAAATATCTTGATGACATTTAACTCCCTTACCTGGGAGTTCCAGCCTCTGTGATGTTGAACTTGATTTGCTCAGAAATTACATAAACAATCACTTCAGGTTTTAGAAAGTTCTAGGTGTTTAAAAAGCACAAGCAGCAGTTTCTCACTAGTCAAGAGCCCTTTTGACTACTTTTGGACCATTTTTACTACAACTTTTTCAGACTTAATATGCTTGGAACTTGTCAGTTCAAGAAAAACAAAAGACTCGAATTTTGGGAGTGGGAACCAAATGATCCATAGAGGAGCAAAGCTCTTATTTAGAAGACTATTATAATTATCAGCATGCACATCAATTCATTCTACCAAAGCAACAATGATTACACAAAAAAATTACTGATTAACTATTTTTGGGGTTTTAGTTTGGTTTGGTTTTGTTTAAAGACTTGAAAGCTGCCCATAAAAATCCCTTCCCCGTCAGCTGATCCAATAAAAGCTATTATTGCCACCTGCAAACTTCTACTGCTTAAGTATCCAGGATGATTACTTCAGATTTTTAATTACTTCATTACATCTGCATAAGTTTGGTTTCTCTCTTTTGCCAGACAACAAATTGCAACTCTTAGGCCTCACTATGCTTCTATAACAGAAGGTGTCAAAACAATGTCCTTACATTCACAGCTGCCATGTCTGTTTGACCTGGCAGGAGGGAAAAGTAAATGCATGGGTTTTTTTAAATTAGAGTAGCCGGTTCTCTCACTGTCACACTGGAATATTTTACATTTCTGTCATTAAAAGTATTACTAGAATAGATAATAAAGTAGGAAACGTTACTGGTAGATGGCATGCAGATTTATCTAGCTTGCAACTGTTTGCAGATTGGAGATGAGTATTGACCTGAGCCACCATTTGGCAAGACTATTTTTAGTCAAGTAAAAATTCGTTTTGAGCAGTCATTTCTCAATTAGTTTTTTTGTTTTTTGTCAAGTAATAGCAAAAAGATCTGTGGGAGGACACTTCAAATTATAGTTCAAATATAATTGCAAAATTTTGAATGGTTAAAATTGTTTTTATAAATCTGTATAGCTCTAATAATCTAATTAGAATTTATGATTTTCTCCTGATATTTTTTCCTATTCTCAAAGAGCATTTGAATTACATGTAGGTCTGAATGGCCAGATACATTTAAAATGTAAATTAAGACAAACAAGATTTTGCTTTTGCCTTTGGATATATTTGTAAAATATGTGGATTAGTCTTACTCTGTTTATACTGGCTGTTTTATATTCTACATTAAGCTCTGGTAAGGCTACAGAGAACAAATTTCAGAAATGTTATGCAGAATTTTATGGAAATATTTGACTTCAGAATTGAGCAAGGCATTTTTAGAACTTCTTGCATTATGAGATGACATTTAGGTCAGTAACTGAATCCTTTCACATGACTAAAAATTGTTTTGAACAACTGAAAGGATTCCTCTACTCAGATCTTACCTAATGCACATAATTCCTGTGATAACTCAGTGTTGAGGGAGATCTTTTGTCAAGCCATTCATATTCACTAAGTTTGATTACTAAAAGTAAGTCAGAAGCAACTCTAGAAAGTACTGGATTTGCATTTATATGTGCCCAGTATCTGAGGGAAGTCAGGCTCTATTATACCACATTAATGTGGATGATTCACAGTAATTGTCATGAAGCTTTCATTGAAATCAGATATGAAGTAGGCATCCAGAAAGAAATAATACTTCAGATTTGGAATATCTTTTAAATTTAAATAAATGTCTTATTTACTCAAACTGCAAAATCTATGCAGCTACATTACAGAAATTCTAGATCTATTACAGAAATTATAGAAATTCCAGTGTCCTAGGGTAGCATTGTGACAACAGTTTTAAGAAATAGTTGGGTTGACATTTTGTTGTTGTAATTAAGGGCACCTGAACAATTATGTTTATTTCAAAGCCTCCCAATTAGACATCTTTCAATTGTTAGAGCTGGTATTTATATGAATTAAAAATTTTCCTTTTGTACAAACACTCTCTGTCTTTATTTTACCCATTCTTTTTTGTCTGTATCCTTTTTAATTTTTGGTTTTGTACTTGAACTTTTTCTTCTCTAGGAAATCCCAAGATTTAAAAATTTATCTTGTCTTAAGTTTGGATGAAAGAACTGAATGATGAAACTCTTTGCTGAAAAAATATCACAGAGTCATGGAATAAGCTGAGTTGGAAGGGACCCACAAGGATCATTGAGTCCAACTCCTGGTCCTGCACAGGATACCCCAAGAGTCACAGGGTGTGCCTGAGAGCACTGTCTAGGAGTGTGTCAAATACCCCATTGTGACACTCAGCTATCATCCGACTTTTCCGAATTACATCTTTTTTTGTTCTCAGATGTTCTTGTCTTCCACAGCAGGTGATGCAGTTCCTTTCTCCTTCATTGTATTAAGTCATATCCTTCCTGTGATGAATTTTTGTCTCTTCTTTTGGCTAAAGTGTGATGATGGTCTAAGAGGAGGAAAATGTTCTGAAATGATATGGTATTTAAGTTTTCAGGTGTTTCTTTCCAATTGAAATACAAAATATTTCAACACTAGTTTTTTTCTGTTTGGTTGGTAGGTTGGTTGGTTTTTTTCCTAATGGAAAAAGAGAGTATTTTCCTAACAGCCATTCAAGATATTACTCTTTCTCCCCCTCCACTTTTCTTACAAGAGAAAATAAGTGTAATATTTGATATAGTATCTGAACATTTTTGATTGGTGAGTGTGATATGCCAAAATATAAAATATTTGTTCTCATTACATAGATAAATAACTATAGACTAAAAGAATTCTGCAATACCTACTTATGTGAATAATTCCATTAATTTTTAAGCATTAAGTACTGGACTTTATGAATAGGAAAAAAAATTGAAATATTCACTTTTTTTTTTCTTAACTAATATGATAGGTAGTCCTGAAAAGATATTTATAGTCAGCAGATTTAAGCCTGTGGGATGTATCACAAACAGTGAAACCATTTTAGCTGTGCCAAACACTTGAAGAGAGAAGAAAGATATACTTTTCATTAAGAGAAAGTGACTTCGTTGTTCTAGTTGCACAGTGTGAATTTTTTCAAATGGCAGAGAGCCCAAATCAAATATTTTTCATTTGATGTCTAGCTAGATTTGAGACTCTTTGCTGAGAATATTTTTAGTTCCATTTAAACCAGGTGATAGAAACCTCTACAGATACAAGTATATTGCTTAAAACAATCAGAAATAAGAAAAATATTATTATAATAATATTTCATGATGTATGTTTTAAATTAGTTGAAAACCTTTGTGAAAAGATATATATGATGTGATTCCCACCCATCTCTTAGATGTTTGAATTTGGCCATTGTTTGACTGTGGCTGTGGACCTGATGGATGTAGCTTTTCCACTCTTGTAAAAACTGCTCTTCATTAGAACTCAAAAATTAGTGAAGGTTACAAGGGTTTTAGTGTAGCTCCATCTCCTTTGTGTAAGAGGTAAAGTTCACTTTGCAACATATGTGGTGCTCTACAATATTCAATTTTTTCTCTTAATCTTACTGTTTTCCAGATGTGCTATGCTTTTAAAATCCCTTAAAGACAGGTAGAATTTTTGTGTTGCATGCTGTCAGCAGACCTGAAGTATTTCATAGAATCACAGAGTATGCTGAGTTGGAAGGGTCCTGTCAGGATTATTGACTCTGACTCCTGGGACTATGAAAGAAACCTCCAGAATCACATAAAACTATGCTATATTTACTGGGGGAAGAGAAAAATGATCGGCAATGTTTGTCTTTCTTACCAATTATACTAATAAAGCAAATAAGCTTCATTTATAGCAAATAATGGATCTTTTAAAAAAGAAGTGCCAAAACATTTCCTTGCAGCTCTGTGGGCACTACTCAAACTGGTGTCATATCTCATGTTTTCTTTCTCAGTTTAAATTTCCAACTGCTAGAAAGGATTTTCATCCTGGAGCAAGGCTTGAATATAAAACATTCTCATTCAAAAAGCAATTTATATGGGGTCATAATCTTTCCCAGGCTTAGCCTATATTTCTGGTATGTGTTCTGTACAGATTTACTTGAGCTGAGTATGAACCCTAAATCAAATGTACTTGAAGAGTGATAACAAAACGCACAGCCCCAGAGATGCACTGCTTGTTGCAGTCTTCTCTCTCCTCGGGAGGGCCACTACCATCTTCCATTATGAACCCAATATAAATTGCAAACACCGTACATGACAGTACAAATAAAAAACTCTTAAAAACCTCTAGAAAACTCTGTTTCAGCTGTCACCAATTTTTGGGTGCTTGTGCCTTGGATATCTTAGTCATTAAAACAAATATTTTATTGTTTGTCATTAACACATTCCTCTAGAAGTACTATTGAGGACTTACGACCGTGGCTTTCCTAGAAACCTGCTGTGGGTCTCTTTTTTTCTTTCATTAAAACAATTACTTTGGGCAAATTATTTCTGTCTGACTTTCATCCCAAAGTATGTTCTGGGGACTATGTTTCCCCCTTTTTTTAGTACAAGACTGAATGCTGAGATGAAAAATGCCTCATAAGAACAGAAATCTGAGCACACTGCTTGTATGATTAATTTTCATTTGTGTGTCCTTTCCAGCATTTAGAACAAACATTACACTCTTGAATATGGATTTGGGGAACCCTTCAGCACATGGTTCTCCTTTCAGTACTTCCAATATCCTCAAGTACAATAGATTTTCAAAAACAGTCGGAGAAATACAGCTAGAGAAAGTATGTCTCTCTGCCTTTCTCGCTCAAAAGTAATTGAGGTTAAGTAACTCAAAAGTTTCTGTTTCTGTCTTGTTTTGACTGTCAGCTTGCCCATAGGAAATAATTTCTTGACTTATTTTTAGTGTATAATTTTGCAATTATTACTTACAATTTTGCAAGTAAGAAAGGCAATTCTATTTGTTTGCAGGATAATGAAGAATGTCTATATAACACCAATAGAGACTTGGTCTCTAGAATATTAATTTTTAATGCTTCAATGTTAAAAATATCTTTTTATTATTATTATTATTATTTCCTTGCTACCTTTAAAAGAAATGTTTTTAATTCTTTAGTTCAAAAATTGAAAAAAAACTTCACAGAAGGGAATTTACTATACAATACAGTAAGTTATGGCATTTCACTTCAGTTTTTCTTTATCCAGGAAGGTGATCCATAAATAATAAAGGAATGAATGCAATTCATACACATCTTACCCTCCCCCCCCTCCACAGTTTAATAATACAAAGGTTAGCTGCCTAAATATTTAATCATGTATAGCTTCTACAGAATAAATAGAAACATGTTCTTGTGCAAAAAGGAACATTGTCTTCCTTAGGCATGTGTCCAAGAATGATGTAACTCTCTTTCTGTTGGCTATGGAAAACCTAGGATGTCTTTTTGGACAGGACAATGCACAACAGTCTAAATAAATTGTGCCTTGGACATATAATGGTGAAATTGCATTTTGACTTAAACTGCTGTGGAGAGACAACCTGTGTTCCGTGTCAAAATATACTCCTCTGAGACCTGGTGGAACATGAAACTGCTGTGTTCAACCAAAATGTTTGGAGTTGGCTCTCCACTTGGGCTGTTAAAGCATGGCTTTTCTCAGCTGAGCCTTTCATAAAAAGATTCATGACGCTAATAAATAAAAAAGCATCTCTCGAAGTTCTGTAGAAAATTTACTAGGTGCTATGCAAATCTCTAAGTAGTAGAGGATGATGACTCAGATACCAGGTTTTGGAAGTGTGCCTTGCTGAAAAAGCAGCACTACATTTTTCTCTCTACTTGAATTTCTTTAATGTGTTGCTTAGAGAAAAGGTAAAATACAACACTTGAACAGCTGTTTTCTGGAAGATTATTTTTAGGTCCTTTTTTAAAAGTTATTTTAGCAAATTCATCTTCTGCCATATCATAAAAAATAGATGCTTTGTAGGCTAGAGAGTCTTATTTTTTGCCAAAGCCTGAAAATAAAATATGGCTATGTTCTAACAGTATCACAGCCATCTCCTAATCTCATCTTGGAAAATCTAGAAAATATCTTGATCTTACATGGAAGAAAAAAAGCATCATCAAGTTTAGGAGGTCACAAAATTTGAAGTTTGAAAATCTTGAAAAACAGGCAGTTATACTAAAAAGCCTATAGCTCAGTTTGGAACACTACTACAAGAGGAAATAAACCTTAGGAATTCAGAGCACAAAAGCTATTTTGCACTAATTCCCTGTGTGGGCAAGTGTTCAAGAGTGAAAGTTAGCCATTACACTCAGCTGTCTCAGAGGATGCCCAGTGCAGGCAGGAGAAACATGCCAGAGCTGCAGGAAGATAGCAAATTCTCCATGGGGATATATTGCTCTTTGCAAATACATCTACAAACTGCCCATTCATAGAGACTGTGAAGGCAAATTATCAGAACAGATCCTTACTATCTCTGTTGCCTTACATATTCTGTATTTTTACTGGTTTTGAGCAAAAAGTGACACGACACTGATGTGAATTCTTGAAATCTTGCTCCTTGAACAAGAAAAGGAAAATTTGTCCAAGATAAGGCTTCCAGGATGCTGCAATGGGAAAAATCTGCATATTTCTGGAAATAGTCCACAATTTTAAGGAGGTTTTTCACACTTTTTAAAGATATTTCTCAGGCAGGCACTGAATCAGAAGTACAGTTAAATGGTTTGAATTGTGTGGAGACGAAAATATTGATTCCTACAGTGGGAAATGTGTCTCAATTCCAATGAAAAATGAGGCCATTTGCATTAATGAAGACATGAATATATGTAAGAAGGTGGACAGCATCCCACCAGATCTAGTACTGTATTTTTTTACTTTAGAAGTATATAAGAGAATTGTGTCATCTTGTTCTCCTATTGATTCAGGCTTAATTTCAGGACTGGTGTCATTAACAAAACAGGGTAGCAGCTCTATGAGGGACTATCTGTAGAAGGCGTATCCAGCTGCTAATGGAGATTCACAATAATTTAGTATGGTTTTATTGGAGTTTCAAGCAAAGAATAAAACTCAAAATATTTGTTAATGTGATTGATAGACTTGACTGAAATCAACTCAAAATTTTAATATAAAGCTGGTGGGAACATTTTATAAAGAATATAATTTATGCAGTTTCACAGACATTTTGCAGTTAAGTAACTGTGTGTACCACTAGAAAAACAGATCCCATTTGCATCTGAATTTTTAAATGAATATTAAGTTATATGCACTAGAAACTTCTATAAATTCTTCCATCCAGGAAATGAATGTAAGATACTGAATTTTTGGACTCATTCAAGCTAAGTAACTAATTTTAAATTTATAATATCACTGTTAAATTGGGAATTATGATAAACTCCATGATGTTGTATGAGAAAAAGGAAAGGGCTAAGAAATTTAAAGCATGATGAGAAAATATTTGTGGACAATTAATAGTTTCACAAAACAAGGACAATAGTTTAAACTTAGCTGAATGGCGGACGGACTTGTGTAACTACAAGGGAAAAGGGAAAAGAGATTCAGAAAGTGAAAACAGAAAATGGAAGTGGAAAGAAGGGAAAAGAGAGTTCGAGGAGAGTTCGAGGAGAGGAGAGTTCGAGGAGAGGAGAGTTCAAGGAGAGGAGAGGAGAGGAGGGGAGAGGAGAGGAGAGGAGAGGAGAGGAGAGGAGAGGACAGGACAGGACAGGACAGGACAGGACAGGACAGGACAGGACAGGGACAGGGACAGGGACAGGGACAGGAGCATATCAGAAAAAATCATGTTCTCCAGTGCTGTATAGCCCAGTGATGATATTTTGTATTTTGATCACTGTTGATCTGTATACTCAGCTTAAGTAGAAAGTGAACTAACAAGAAAACTTTAAATTATCTTGGCACTTTTGTAATCAATAAATGTCTTGTTTAAGTGAGCTGTTGAAGAATGAGGTCATGCTCTAAAATGTCCAAATGCAATAGAAATTATTTTAAATTCACCAAGATTCAATGGAATCTTGGAGAAACATGCCAGAGAAAAAAAAAACAAAATATCAAATGTATAAAACATGTCCATAAACTTATATAAAACTATTCAGTAAAAAAACGTGGTAACTGTTGGGGAAGAAGTCAGGATACCATAGAAAGAAACTTCAAGATGTTATTCCTTTAAAAGGAACCCTTCATGCTGGAGCACAGCCAGTATAATATGACTATCCATATATTTAAATTTAAAATGTCCATTGGTTCAATTTAAGAAATGAAATTTTGTTTCTTGAAATACATTAATAATATATACTGTATAAAAAGTTGTTTCTGAAAATTTCCTGTGATCAATTTATATTAATGAAGAATTTTACTGAACCTGGTGCTATTACCCACATGAGTAAATTCAGTTATCAGCACTTTAAAAATCAAATCTTAGTTGAAAAGAGTCTGAATAAGGACTTACATGGTTGAATCTTTATGCTGGAATTACAGACAGCACTATTTGCTAGCATTAAAAAATACACTGGTAGCGGACATACCTTTTCTAAGCAATCTGTCATGTGTACTGTAGGGTATGAATAGGCTTAAAATGGACAGAAGTTATGACCAGAGGTCCAGAAGAAGATGAATAGGCTTAAAATGGACAGAAGTTATGACCAGAGGTCCAGAAGAAGAGACTACACTGCAGTCCTGAAGAAGTGGAGAGAGGTGACTAAAAATTAACACCAAGTTAAGGGTAAGTGAGAAAAATAAGAAAGAAATTAATTTGCTCATTCTTTATTACAAAGCAAATCCTTACAAGCCTAATTTTAAAATCAGTTGTCTCCATTTCTATCACCAAAGGACTGCATCAGTGGAAACTGGAAGTTTCACTTCGAGAAAAGAAGGACAAAGAATGATCAAAGGTTTGGGATAGCAGAAGCAGAACTCTTAAAAAAACTGTAAGGGAAGTATTATGCACTCAAGCATCCATTGGGTTTTTAGCTTTTAAAATAAAGCATTTCAGTTTTGCACAATGTTTCAAGTTACTCTGGAAAAAATACAACATGAAACTTTCTGAAGAATACTTGCTTTGACTCTGTTAGGGAAAAAAGGTATTATTTTCATCTTTTTTGCTTCAGAAAAATTTTACAAGCTTTTCCCACCAGTATGGTGGGAAAATATGTTTTATGTTAATATATGTTTTAGTGTTCTTTTTAAAAGTGTTCATTTTTCTTTCCATTATTCCTTTTCTTCTTGTTCTTTGTACAGATTTCATTTTATTAACATTTGACTGTTCACAGTGTTCCTGTTCCCCTGATCTTCTGTTATTTTCTTTGGCCGTTATAAGTGTCAAAAGAAGAGTTCAGCTGTACAGAGACACTACTGGTGCCACAAATGTGTATAGGGCAGGAACTAGACAGAGCTTTTGCTTTCTCTTGATCTCTTGTACACAGAGAAATGTTCTTACTGTTTTACTAGACCCAGAAACTTTCCCTATTTTTTGAGTACATTTTACTTTTTTGAAGTCTAAAGACTTAAATTTGGTGCTTGAACAGCTGTGTTAAATTTCAAGCTGAGGAAATAAGTATGTAGGTATGTCCAAATGTAGTCCAGTGAAAAATCAGCTTTACTTTAGCTCATTCGCAGTCCTACAGGAAATGGTGCTGAATTATATCCAGATTAGTTCACTGAAATGCTGTGAGGAGGCTTTTCCTGCTTGACCTAATTGAAAATGCTGATTTGTGGGGTTACTATATTGACTGCACCACTGCTGGACACTTTTTTGTCTGTTTTTAGCTTTGCCGGTTATGTCCTGACCCAACACAGATTTCAAATTTAATGACCCAGCTTTGTTAGTTTGAAATGTTTCTTTCCCATTGCTTCAAGCTGACAGAAATAATGGGGATATAAAACCTAGGGAAGTGTATATCAGGAACCTGACTCTGTGTCAGTCTACTATAATGCAATTTCAGGGCCCTTACCTCTTTTCTGCTGTAGTAGGAGTTTGTCTTTAAATGGGAAAATGCTGTAAAGTGTCTACTTCATGTTCTTCAGATATCTCCAGATTGTCACAGCTGGGTCTATTCTGTCCTTCTTTGTGTCCTGCCCAACCTCTGGAGTAGGCTGAATATGGGTCCTTGGGAGTATGTCACCACCAACTGGCATTGAGTAATCTATGATTATTGAGTTATTCCCAGTTTCATTAATCAGACAAGAGATTTTTTTATTCTGAATTTTCAAGTATTAATTTCTTGTGGCACATATAGCCGTTGAGCTCATCATGTGTCCTGAACGTTCCTTGAAGCAATATATGGTCAAATGTTAATAAAGAATGTAGTTTTCATGACCATCCTAAATGGGTAAAGTATCCTCACTTCAGCTTCCACTCTCAGAAAAGAATCAGATGAAAATAATCAAAATAAATTCTGATTTTAAATATGCAGTCACCTTGTATTTCTGCTCTATGGCCTACTTTATGAGGACAAAGTAATTCTGGGGGCAGAAGTTCCAGACTGTTAAAAAAAACCCAGCAGATTTTCATTTTGGAGTGGGGGTGGAGGGTGGGGAAGATGTGAAAATGCTTGAGGATTGTGTGGGTTTTCTCAGTTTACTGCCTATAATCATTCCCATTTGAATAGAAAATACCAACAATTGTTTTGTACATGTCACACTTAATCCAGGCAGAATTCAGTGATAGATTGCTGTGATAGAGTGCTGTATCATTCCTTTATAAAATAAAATAAAAATATTATCTTTTATCTCTTAGATTAATGATACCTTAAATTTTATTTCAAGACTGATCTTGCTTCCTTATTGTGTTATCAGAACCTACCTCCTGCCAGGCTATACACAATGAAAAGTCCTCTGATGAAAGTAAGGGACATAGCTTCACAAAGGCCTATATCTCCAAAGGGAATTGCTGAATTTAAAGGATGGTAAGAATCTTTCTTGTAGGACCTGCTTGACAAACAGGGAAGGTGTCAGCACAGTGGACAAGGAGGATGGTTTGGAGGATGATTTTTGCACTGATGAGGCCACATCGTGAGTGCTGTGTCCAGTTCTGGGCCCCCCAACTTAGGAAGGATATTGAGATGCTTGAGCACATCCACAGGAGGGTAACAAGGCTGGTGAAGGGTCTGGAGCTCAAGTCCTAAGAGGAGTGGCTGAGGGAGCTGAGGGTATTTAGCCTGGAGAAGAGGCTGCTCAGGGGTGACCTCATCACTCTCTACAGCTGCCTGAAAGTTTTCTGCACAAACAAAACATGAAAATACTGATAAGGAAGATGAGGGGCAAGAAGGAGCATTTTGAAACACAGTAGTGTAAGGTAATTCAGACAACCCTCCACTGTGGGTGAGACTTGAAGGAAAGATATGACTTTCCTCAAGAGCACCTCTACTTTTACATACTAAAGTATAATTTTTTATATCTTTCGTAGAAATGATTTAGTTATGTAGTACCTCAATTTCACCAAAGTAAATTATAAGATTGGGATTGGGACTTTGAAATTTTCTTGGTTTAAACTACATTCAAGGCAACGTAATGGAAGTAATAGATCCATCATTCAAGTGATGAAGACCAACTCACTGCAGCCTGTGGCCCAAAGTAAGCTTGCCAGTCTTCTTTGCTTTGTTTGTTTCCTAAACTATAGACAAAAAAGTAAAATACTCCAAAAATCAAAGACCTGTTAGTTATTCTATGGAATGTTTTTTTTTCCAAAGTAGAACAGGTCATGGCATTTTCCACCACTGGTCCACAGTCATTTTCCAGTCTCCTTTGTGAAGAAGAAAGTGATACACATACAAGCTGAACATCACAGAATGGTGTTTGGTCTTCCTCATGTTTCAGTGACTTCCTCAGTGACTTAATTGTGTTTCTTATGGTAAGAAGTTTTCAGACCCCTTTGCAAGGTGGAGAAGTACTGTAAGATATGTAAAGGCCCATGGCTTCTGTGAATAAGAAAGACTAAAGGAATCAGGTTATCATTGTGATGGAGAAGAAAACAATTTGTCACATTGGCATATACACAGAAAGACACACACAACTGAAAACACAAAAACCCAAAGAAACATTATGGTGTTTGACTGTTAGGTCTTATGGATCCCCCTTTCCACTTGTCTTTGATCTGAACTCCTGTAGCATTTCTTTCAAGTTACACATATTTTCATTAATTGAAGAGCTTTTGATCTCATTAATACTAGCAATTCCTACAGAATGAGCCTTATGAATTAAAAAAAAAAAAAAAAAAAAAAAAAAAAAAAAAAAAGGCGGCAAAATTTTTGGTGGAATTGTGTTAATATATTTTTAAATCATTTAAATCATTTTAAAAATCTCAACTCTGTGAATCAGACTTCTGGCCAAAGACATTTTGTGTTTAATGTCTTACACACAAATTATAGATCCTTACTCAAGTCAAGGCATATGTAGTATAGAAATGTCAAACCTGAGTATTTTTTATAAATGATTCTGAGATAAAATAAGATTTTAAATATTTATTTGAAGAAAATATTTATGCTTCAAATATGAATTTGAATTTTATACTTCAAATAATTCAAGAAGACATAATAAGAACTAGGACAGTACATGACAACAGGCCTGAAAAGCACTTAAAACGACTTTACAGATAGCAGATCTTTTATCCAACAGCTGGTAAAATTATTTAATTGTTTTAAATTAGTGTATAGAAATTAACTTTCGCATGTTCTTGCACATTTCTTTCCCAAGCATTTAACTTGGTTTCTAATCTATCAGCACTTTGTTTCCCTAGTTCTTTTTCTGCAGGAGTACTGTGTTTATAAGGGGGTTCGGTTTATATAAAAATTAGGAGTTACACTTTGTACCCATGAAATTTAATCCTATGTTAAATCAATCCTTGATGATCAAACTTACCACTTTTAAAGAGATATATACAACTACAACTCATTCTGTGTAGATTTAGAATTTTCAGTGTGCTGTTCTGTAATATAAACTGAATCAGGATCTTTTTCATCAGTCTTGGTCTGGCTGACATAGTGCTTCTGAGCTCCAAATTCATTCAAATGCTAAATTCAGAGTAATTGTTCAATGGCTCATATTACTGAACACCATCAAAATGGAAAATAATCCATCCTTTTGGTGATGAATTCTGGATGAATTTACAAGTTCTTTGCAAAAGGCATTTGATTTGCACCTAGGTGGAATCCTGAGGAACCTGTTGGATTTCCAGACTGATGTTACTTATCCACGAGAAAATTTTGATTGTGGTCATTTGTGTGATGATTCAATTATGCAAATCTTAGTTCCTTAACTAGTTTATAAAATACTTGGATACTAATTTTAGGGCTTTACACATAATTGCTTAAGTTTTTCTGTTTGAAAATACAAAAAACCCCCAAACAACAAAAAACCCCACACACAACATTCCCCCCTCCTCCCCCCAAAAATAAAACAACAACCGCCTGATAATAGCTGAAATGGAAATATCTGGAATGCTATCTCGGATACATATTTGCAATGCATCACATGAGCTGCATTCTCTGTCAGAGGAAACAAACTTTGTTGCGTTGTAATTTAATGCTTTCACTACCAGAGAGAGCAGGAAGCTTTGAAACCCATGTTTTGTCTTTGTCTCAAAGGCCAAATTTATTCTGTCAAAGCATTTAATTTCTTCAAAACTGTCTGCTGAATTCTGTATTAATATGCAAGGAGAGTTGCACAAGAGTTATGGCCTGTCATAAATTCAACAATATTCTACATAATGGTTTCAATATGCTTGTCATAAGCTTATCTTGTCTTGGCAATGTGTACAATAATGCAGAAGTCAGCCCTTTTAAATAATTAGATAAATGTGTATTTTTGACAGGAGCTGCTGGTTCTAACTTTCAGAACTACTATGACATATATTCTCTAGTGACTGTCTGCTATACATATATATCTTTGCTCCCCTTTCTATATGTTTTTCCTTTTTAATCATAGTAAGATATATTTGTTGTAGATAATGTGCTTGCAAAGCTATTTGTTATATGGTATATGCATTGTATGCTCATAGAGAAGTCCAAAAGTCATCCTGCAGGAATTTATTACATCATTTCCCTTGACTTCAACAGAAACTGGAGCAGCCTGTTGTTTATTAGGCTTCTGTAGATGTATGAGTTACAGAAACATGTGCTGCTACTCTGAAAGAGCAAGTTTAGGTACAACAGTATAGGTACATCAGCCTGTCATTCTGCTCACAGAGTGGAATGACTTTCCCTTAATAGGTTTTACCCCATGTAGAATTCTCATTTATTGGGTACTAAGGAGTGTCCAGCTGACCTCATCCACAGCCAGCTCAGTTGTCACATGGAGCATGAAAAGAAGTCAGAATTATTATCAAGTAAACATCCTCATTAGCATTGCCTAGTGCTACACATGTGTTTGAATCATGCAAGTTAATAGCACAGATTTATAATGTTGAGTTTCACTTCCAATTCATTTGTCTCATAAATAAGTAGGTAAAATGACTGAATGGTATTACTGTGAAAATAAAGACTTTTATCCCTTCTTTCCCACTCTAGGACTGGATGGAGAAAATTTACAAATTCCACTGAGGAGAAAAATAGCTATATTTTTCAAAGACTTAAGAGAGACTAACAGTCTAAAGAGTGTGACACAGCTTTGAACAAACCTACATATATTATTCTTAGAATCAGATAAGTTCCAGACTTTTATGTTCATGTAGGTCCATATATTTGATTTTTTTTTTGTGATATTCATAGTAACTGCCATCTAGATTTTGGAGCTGGATATATGTCATTGGATTTAAGATGTTAACATACGAGCTATTCACTTAGTCTCCCTTTAAAATCACAGAGTTACTTCAAATATATGATTTATGCCATTATGGGGTAGAAATTTGAAAGAGATGCCTAACTTCTTTCCATTGATTTTAAAAGGAAAACTGGGCAATTACTAATGCTGGAAACACTGAAAGATAGGTGACGTCACTCTAGGAGTCTTCCAGTGTAAATAGCTTGAAAAGACTAACAACTTCTGTCATGTGAAATATATAATATTCTTTTTACTAAATAATACAATTCTCCCATGCTCTTTAATTGAATTTATTCAATGACTTAGATCTATGTTTTATCTGTTGCCTTGCATTTGCTAATAGTTTCCAAGAGCTATATTTCTTTAACAAAAACCTGCAGTTCTATGGATGTGGGAAACTTTGTTAGAGTTTTGTCCAGTCTGTCCATTCTTTTACATAGTTAAAGAAATTTCCAGCTTTTTTTTTAACTATTGCATTCTTTATATGATCTTAAATTTTTTGTAGTTTAATAAATAGCTAAGTAAAACAGTTTCAATGACTTCTAAGAAATAAATATTAGATTTAATAAATAGCAGGGTAATAAACAATAGATTTTAATAGTTATTCAGTGTAATATGAGAGGTTAGATAGTTGACACCACTGCTTTTGAGAAGAACTAGTTATGTAGGAATTTGTTTTTGTGGAAGGATAAGGAAGAAAATAGTATATTAAGTATGATTTGGAATAAGAGGAATTTTGCCAGAATTTTACAGTGCTATGAAGTAGTAGAGAAACACAGTTTTTTATTTAAAAATCCAGTAATGGAAGCAAACCTGTCTGTCTAACTTTTACTGAACCACAGGAACGACAGTCATATGGGTTTTTAATGTCAATTAATATTGCATTTCCAGACACATACTCTCTTGGCCTCTACCTCCCCTTAAGCCATTGGTTCTTGTATTTTGAAAGTAAATGGGAAGACCAAAAGGAGAGGAGAATGAAACACGCATTTACCAACCAGTCATTTGACACAGGCACAAAATATGTTCCAAAAAGATCAACACAATCTGGCTACTACTCACAGAAGTGGATAATGAACCTTTGGGAGCAGAGACAGTAAAAAGGCTTATGAGTTATAATTTTGGGGGAAACAGAACTGTTCCAAATCCGTTAAGATTCATTGTCTTCAGAGGCAAACAGCAGCACAATACTTACATTAGTGGCACTGAACTCATTTTTGTGCTGAACAAATCAAGCTTTCTCATTATTTCATTAAGTTCACAGACATAATTTTAAATCTTTTCTCTTGGTATTTAAAATAATTGTGCTATTTATTTATTATGTAACTAAATTTCCTCACCATCATCAGGAATTTGTAAAACTGAGAAGATATTGCCCAGAAGGCAACATTTCATTGACTAGTCTGTTTTACGTAGACTCAGAGTAAGCATGATCTTGTTTATGAGTATTCCTGTGCTTGGGAAGGTTTGAGAAAGAGGCACATACAAGAGGTAGATTCTTTGTAGGATATTTCTAGAATTACTAAAAATAAATAGAAAAAGAGCAACAAAACATAATGAATGATGTGACAAAAAACAACCCCCAAGGAGAATGTGAAAGGAAATAAAGCAAGATAAGATACACATAGAAACTGGAAGATTGAGAGTGATAAGGCCAGCAGCAAAAGAGATTCTAGTAGGAAATCTTTCACAGGAAATCATCTTTCTAAAACTGTTTGCAATGCTGAAATTTAAGGAAAAGTAAGGTAATTGTTAAAGAGCCAGCATTATCCTTGTTCAAGAGATCCTCAAACTTTTTGGAATATTTTTCCTCTGATATTTCACAGTGCACGACACATAAATGTATAATGAGCTTCAGGGTACCAGCTAAGGTTATTTCATCCTAGGTATCATCTGTCAGGATTTTACTAGGCCTTGAGTCACAGCAAAAGATCCTAGGAAATGAGATAAAGATCAGCCACTTCAGTGAATTATTGTGCCTAGAGAACGTTGGTAGGGATCATCACTAGGTTACACACTGCATTGAAAACTTGGAAATGGAGATATAAAATAATGTGGCTTTTTTGCTCTGCTCTCATGACCCTTCTGTGTCTATGGATGGAGATAAAAAAGCCTTTGTTTCCTCTGAGGAGAGAGTATTTGCTCAGTCTAGCATTTGAAAGCAGAAAAGATACCTCTTTCTTCAGTGTGGCAAAAAGAATATGGCGTTTACATTTCTGCAGATTACAAATTTATTTGGTCTACAGTGTGTCCTTCAGACCTCTATGTCTTCTGTGGAAACCATTTAGAAACTAAAAGTCTTTTCATTCTCTTTGGGGAAAAATTTTATGAGACATTTTTCTTAGTAGCTCCCACTTGGAGATGGGGGATTGAAGGAAAAGGAATGTATTTCTGCCACTAGATTACGTCTCTATAAATGGATCCCAACATATTTCATTTCTCTGTCTTCTCAGGCTGGAGCCAAGCTGTGGAAGATCCCACTTACCATTAGACTCTTGATTAGTAAATCCAGCTTTTTCAGTGTTTACTCTTAGATGTTAAACCTTGTTAGTTAATTTCATTGTGTACATAATTGATTGTGACTTTAAAAACTCCAAGGAATTTCAACAGCCATCAAAAAACCCCCTCTGAATGTGAGAGATTTCGACATAAAAAGCTATGTCACAAGTCTATATACACCTTACTTTTCCTGTATAAAAGCCTACGTGTAAAGTATGTCTTTAAAGTTTTCTTTATTTATATACTAGAATTCTTCTTTATTTATGTACTAAAATTCTTCTTTATTTCCATCTAAACATTTAATTTTATAGGGGACAATGGAGAAAACAGATTAGGTTGATGAGGAAGTCAAGTTTCATATTCTGTAATGTTTTTTAAGATAAACAATAATTTTTTTCAAGATGTTCATTTTTTATTGTAACTCTACATATAGGTTTTAGAAAAGTAATCAAAAGTTTATTCTCAGTATGAAGCTGACCTTTTCATAACTGAGCTGCTTAATCTCCCAAGATGATTTGTCCCTGCACTTTAATTATTTATCTTCAATATTTTTGGGACTCTAAGGTTGAAATAGAAGATCAATATCTCCCCTGTATATTAAAACTAAAACCCAGAAGTAGTTGATTCCTGGAATACCCTAAAAAGTGTATCCAACATTTTCCAATATAATTACTGTCTTGATCTTTGCCATCATTCTTAGCCAAATATTCATTAAAACTTAGTCTAAGAAATGATCTCAAGATGCCTGAAATTGGAACTGTACGTTCTTGGAAATGACATTTGCTTGTGACATTTCTGACATTCAGGATCAAATCAAGCACTCTATGCTGCTGTCAAAGAAGAAATTGTAACGCTTTATCTAAGTATTGTTGCAGTGTCAGGTCTTTTTTTTTTCTCCTTATCAAGGGGAGATAGGCAGAGCACTAGAATCCTACAACAGTCCTTTGTCTAGGTTTATATACAAACAGGAAATCATAAGCACATACAACATTTGTCTGACAATGGTTAGCAAGACTCCCACTCTTATTTTTTTCTCCCAGTTGAAAAGCCATGCTTGTTTAATAGTTCCTCATGTCTCCTTTTCTCGATCTTTGTTTGTGTAGCCTAAGTAATGCATCCTGCATTTTGCTTTTTTTCTCCTGCAAGAAATTTGTTCCTAACTTCATCGTATAGGTGAATTATTATGCCTGTTCAACTGGATTTGTTTCAATATTCACATCTTTTTTTCTTTCATCTGACTGATTAATTTTTATTCTCTATTTTTACAAATGCTTCTCATGGAGGTAAATCATGTGGACCATCAGTAGCCCAGGCATTTCCTCAAAAATGCTGGATTTAGGGCACAGAGAGAGCTGAAAGAAGACAGGAGCAGGAGAAGTGAACAAGCTCAGTACCCTTGCTGCTTTTGCATGTGATGCACCTGATTCCTGCAGAGAAGTATGAGATGTAGCATGCATCTATCTGCTCAATAACCCTCTAAGCCATGGGATCCAGAATCAGCTATACACATATGGTGATTCAATCACAAAGTAGATTTGTGAAAAAAGAGTATCTGCTCTTCAGTTGTGACTTCATGTGTAACATTGCTTTTTCATTGAGTTTGAGTCTTCTACAAGACTGTCTCTCCAAATCAACAATCATTTAAACTATTGCTTCAAGCTTTAATGTGAGTATAAATCCTACCAATTTTGTGAACTGAAAATTCTCTCTTTTCCTTATTTGAGACTGCTCAGTCACTAGGGTCAGACATAGAGGAGGCTTAGTGAAACCATCAAATATCCCTTGTTTGTTTACCTGTGTCATAGTGTTTAATCCATTTAGTGCAACCTGGAGTCTTCTGAGAGCACGGGAGGAAGACAGAGGGCAGTGTTAAGATCTGATTATTGTTAGAGAGATGTCTCTGCACAAATTAAGGAGAAAGTGAGACTATATGCTGAAGCCAATAATACAGATATTATATAACAGTAAATTTGAGGCAAAAAGATATAGAAAGGAATAGAAAAGGGGGGAGAGATGTCATGTGAGAGAAAGAGAATGAGAGATGGATTAGGTAGAAATATGGTCATCACCCCTGCGGTTCCAGCAGCATCCTGTTGGTCCTCTTCACCCTGGGTTTCTCAGTGTTGGGTCCCACCAAACACAGAGTAAAAAGGATTAATATATATTCTGGTCCATGTGGGAATGACAGGCACCTCCCCTGGAGAAGGTAATGGTTTAAACAGTTTTTTTCCAGCAGTCTCTGGATGTTGCAACACTGTGTATGAGGACAGCTGCTGGGTCTGACTCTCCTTGATACATTCTTCTCCCCCAGCATTGTTTGCTTCTCCTTAGATCTGACATAATTGGACACTAGTGTCACCTTTATCTCATCTCAAGGCTTGTTGCTTAACTCACAGTCCAATTTCCCAAAATCCAGGAGGCATATTCAGGTGGGGTGGGCCTAAGTTGTTGTAGCTTTCTTATACAGTTTGCCACAGTGAACAAAGTCCTTATCATTTTTATGTCCCTTAAAAGAGGGAAGGGTAGAAGAAATAAACAGACAAAAAAAAAAAAAATCTCTTCATTAATACTCTGGAAATTTCGGTGTTCTAGCTGAGAGTTTTTATTTTCTATCTCCCAAATTGTGAGAAATTAAGTTAGGTGTTCCATTATTCACTTTAAATTTTTAAATGAAAAAGGATAGAGAAAGTGTTTGTGCATACTAGTCATTATTCTTGTGCACCTGAGGTTTTACTCTTCCTAGTGTGCACAAAAGAAAGTTCAAACCAATTTGTATGGACATAACTTTATTGCAGTACTAACTCAAGGGGAACCAATAGTAAATCTTATAGTTATTGATCATAATAGATCCTCTACATAAGTTCTTGAGGCTGATACACACGGAATTGACAGTTCACCTTTTAAATTAGAATATTGTGTTCTTTCTTAAGAATTCTCATATTCTGTTAGATTAATTAATCCTTAATACTTCACAGTGAGGAAAACAGAGAAACCCAAACTTATGGCAATAATGTATACATGTATATGTAAACATACAGATGTATACAGACATAAATATATAAAATACATGGGTACATGTAAGTATATGTGCTGTTATGTATATATGCAATTAAATAAAGAATAACTTAAAATTAATTAAAGAATAACTTTTGCTTCAAAATGTACTTTAAATGCTAATTTGGTCTTCATATTTATTTAAAACTCTAACATAAATTCATAAATTCAACCAACTTTTTAACATTGAATTTCAGCCTTTGGAATGATAGGATTATCTTTTTTTGTGTTCCAAGTTTCAGGATTGTCAGGTTCCATTATACATATTTTTGCTTGGTGCAGGTGGCAAGATTTTGCCAGATGGAGTGCAGGGAAGAGAAGGGCAATGTCATTAACTTCCAGTTCCAATGAACTCTGGAGGGCCCACTACAGGACACAGCTGAGACCCCTCAGCCAAGCAGGTGGTATCTCTGGGAAAATGTATTTAAGAAAGGCTAAAAAATCTGCTGCAAAGAAAGTGAGAGAAGGATGAAATGTAGAAAAGTCAGGAATTAATTGAATCAAGGAATAAGAGGTGGTGGGGAGAGGTCTTCTAAGTTTTTATCTTTGCTTCTCCCCATCCTACTCTACTTTTAACAGGCCATAAATTAGACTCCCAAAATCAAGTCTGTTTTGCCTTGGATGGTAGTTGGTAATTGATATCCCTGTTTTTATTTCTGCCTGTGAGCTTATGTGTCTTATTTTCTCCTTCTGTCCTGGAAGAAAATGCATGGATGTCTGGCAGCCCACCAAGGTAAACCCATCACAATATTTTCATCCACTGATTACTAAATGAAAGCATGGTTAATAAACTGTATATTGAACTAGTATTTTCAGCCATGTTGAAATCTGTTCTTCCTAAGAGAACCACAATGTTTTCAACTGAATGTAGTGGCTACAGAATTGAAGAATATTAGATATGTTCGTCTCTTTATCAAAGATTTATGCATAGTCATGTAACTGGGGTTTAGCCCATAGTGTCTTTCTTTAAGGCTAATTATTGGAATTTTTTCTAACATTTTGTATGACTAATAACTAGTAGTTGTTTGAACTACAAGCAGTTGATGAGAAATTCTAGATCTGTAGTGAAAAATCCTTAAAACAAATCCTTTTTCCTTAATTCAGTGAACATAATAATTAAAGTCCTGTTTTCTGGCATAAATATATGTAACTACAACACCAAACTTGATCTTCCCTAATAAAAATTATTAAAATATATTATTAATAATAACAATAACAATAACAATAACAATAATATACAGCCATGACAAATTAATATTAATGTACGTAGTATGGAATATGTATTGAGGACTTTTTCAAGCTACAGTAAATTTCATCCTCTCCTTCAAAGTGAATATTAAACAGAAGTGTGTTTTCAGTGACTCTTATGATGAACTTTTTTATTAGGTATATGCAGAGCAAATATTGCAACAAAAAAGCAAACATTCTCCATATTTCTGTCACATTTTCATGAGAAATGCTACAGCATCAAGTTTCTCTTGATTTTTCAGGGCATGGCTTAAAATAAAAGCCAAAATAATTAACAGATTCAGTTAACAGATGTATGGAAGTAGTCAACAATTGATCAAAAGAAAGAAAATTAAATTAAGTTTTTGGTAATAATTTATAAGGCATAAGAGCTGAAGAACTAAAACTTTCTATTTTCTTTCTATTTATCATTATCTACAAAACCTAGTCACCAACAGTCTGTATTTTATGATGTAACTTTTGTACTCTTAGATATTGCTATGGTCCCTTTCACTTTTGAAATGTAATTTCCTCTGAATATTAGAATTCTTCTGATTTTTTTTTTTTTTTTTGGTGATCATTAAGTTGAAAGCTATATGTGTTTAAATTGCAAGTAGTAATAATACTGGCATGTTTTGAACTGAGACCTAATAGGTGGGAATTTTATCTGTCCCTTGTTTCTGATATTATAAATACTTTATTTCTTATTTTTTCTTTCCTTTTTATGGAGTTTTATGCTATTTTCTCATTCCTCTTCTAAAGCTTCAGAAGCTTTAGCTCATTTAGTCATTACCTGAATAAATGTTTACACTGTCTGTTCATTCCTTACATTTGTGGTGAAACCTGTTTTGTCATTTTTGTTGTACTTCTCCATCCTCTTTGGCTTCCAAGCTGCACGTTTTCTTTTTGTGATAAGGACAGTGTCTGCACACAACATTGAAAATATGAGTTCATACTATGGTTTAACTTTGTTTCTCCCCTTCCTTTCCTAATGCTGTGTTCTTGACCAACATTGAGGTCTGTCCTATTGTTTTCCTACATTTTGTAGAAGACATGATAAAGATCATTATTTCTGTTTATACAGAATAAGACAGGTTTTCTCCTATGTATTCTGGATCTGTATTGAATTCATCTTGCTGATATAATTAGGTCTGACCATTCCCCTTCATTATCTCTCCTCCATGTTTTAGTCAATTAACAACGAATTTATACCTTTGCTGCATCTTAGTTTCCTCAAGGATCTCTTTGAAAACTTATGTAGACTCTATTATGTTCCTCTTCTCCACAGACTTCTTAATTGTTATTTTTAAATAGGTCCATTAATTTTGTGGGAAATAATTTTCCTTAGAAACTGTTGTGTCTCCTGAAGAGAACATATTTATTCTCATGCCCAGCAATTCTATTTTCAATCCAGTCTCTCCAGATGGCCAATATAGAAATTAGGCTTTTAAATTCTCGGTTCTGCACATCACCCAAGTTTTGGGTTGTTTTTAAGATAGGTACCACATTGTCCATTATCTAATTATATGGATCTGGTACTTGAAAAAACGCAAACATCTCTATGGTACAGTTAGCAACTTGGCAATGCTACCACTCTCCTCTTCTGAATACCATGTAATTCTTTACTTTGTCGGTTGTTTTTTTTTTTTTCTTTATTCTTTCTCATGACACATCAAAAAGGGACAGACCACCTGTGGCTGCTGGAACCTTCTGAAAGTCACTCTTGGTGGATGTAGCTGCAAAGAATACCTTTGGTGTTGGTGCTGTTGTCTTACCTCAAATATTCCTTCTATAATTTTATATCACTGAGCTTATCACAACCTTCTCTGTAGTGATGCAATTGCAGAAAGCTTTGTTAGTTGAAAGAATTGTGCAAGTTGTATCTCCAACACTTCCAGATGTGTTTGATAAATCCTACTACTAGTTATTTTTACAATATTTTTTTCCTAATATCTGCAGTCATTTCATGGTTGTATATGATATCTTCTCTCTACTTACTTTCCGATTCCTTCAGTTTTTTCTCTCTGTGGTGGATTGACCTTGATTGGATACCAGCTACACACCAAAGCTTCTCTATTGCTGTCCTCTTCAGCTGGGCATGAAGACAAAATATAAAAAATGGTCAAGATAAGAACAGGAAGTGATAATCACCAGTTACTGTCATAGTCACAACAAACTTGATTCAGAGCAAAGCAGAGTATTACAATGAGAAAAGAACTTGTAAATCTTAAAAACACCTTTCCCCCTCTCATCCCTTCTTCCAGAGCTCACCTTTGATCCTGATATTCTTTACCTCCTTCCTTTAGTGATGTAGGTACGTGAGGAATGGAGGTTCTCATGTTCTCCTCTCCTCTCTGGCTGCAATTGTCATTGTGCTGCATTTTTTTTTCCTTTTCTTAGATACGTTGTTCCAGAGGTGCACTGCCGTCACTAATGAGCTTTCCCTTGGCAAGCAGTGAGTCCGTCTTGGAGTCAATATTGGCTCTGTTGTACATGGAAGAAGCTTCTGGCAGCTTCTCACAGAGCCCCCCCCCCTGTAGCCACCATCTTACCAAAACCTTGCCATGCATATACAATACACTTATCTCTCTGAAAAATTACTATATAATCAGAGCACAGATGATTTTGTTACCCAGGGCTCTGTGTGCTGAAGATACAAATGGATTTTCTTGGTCTCCAACTTCTGTTCAAACTTTGCCATGTTTTTGTACACTGAATGCTTTTCCCAACAACTCTTCAATTAGTTAATGGAGTTTATTCATTTCTTGTAACCTTCTTTAGTTTATCAGATTACTGAAAACAGATTTTATTCAAACTAAGAATGTGAGGAAAAAGATTTTTTTTTTTCCTGCAGTCAGAAATGGCAATACTATACAGTGCTTGGATTCTTGTGGATGAGAATTAAATAAAGTATAATCCTGTGGCAGGCCAGGTGGTTTAGCAGCTGTTCAGAATACTGTGGAATGGGAAGGTTGGTTTGAAAGCAACCTCATCTATCTTTTTCTCACCCATTCACTTGGCTGGGAAAGCTCAACCCTGCTGATATTGTGAAGGTGATACTGTTATGTGGCCAGACCTTGGCTCCTCTGCATGATGAGGGATATAAGAAGAGGAGCTGGGGAAATGACAGCTGCTGAAGGTAAGGATACCTCCTGCTGATCAGCTGATAAAGTAACATAGAAGTTACTTTCCTGCTGGTTTTCTTGCTGTGTTTCTTTTTCATAGTGACTTCAACACACACACACGCACACAGAGACAATGATTTGCTCCCAGTATAATCCAATGACATGTATATACTGGCAGATGCAAACAAACTTGAGATTGCCCTGCTCATGCTATGCAGGCAGTTAAAATGAGGAATGGAAAGACCTGAGCTTTTATGCTGTTAGATGCAATATACTTTTGTTATAAAGTACTGTTAAAAATCACTTATTTTATATAGTACAGGTTCTAACCTCTAAATATAATTCTAAAAAACATATGAAGCCTTTCTTATATGTACTTCGCTCATTTATGCCTTTAATTTACAGCCACAAAAACAGAACACTTTAGAGTTAAAAATGCATTGTGCTGGAAGTTCATACCAGCAACTTTGTCTTAGGTGAATTTTAGAGAAAAATAGGAGTCAGTTTATTGAGCAAATGATTGAATTTGTACCTAGAGTATAAAGAAGGAAAGGGGAAGAACTTAGGTTTGTGTAAATACAACATTAGTCCTTCCTGAGACTGACCAGCATAAGTCAAAAGTAAACTTTACTGACCTCCTTCCTGGAGACCTGGAGACCTGAAGAAATGATGTCTGTAGCCTCCCTTTCCGGTTTAGAGATAAAAATAGCTGCAATTGAAAGATATAAACATAACTGTGCTTACTAGGAACATACAGTGAATTTGGTTATTTTGTTGCTGCATTCCCATTCTTGCTTGTGAGAAAAAACATGGCATAACCAGCGTGTGTCAGATTCAGTCACTGCAGGTGGGGTCTTCTAAGAGCAGAGTAGAGGGTGGGAGTCACCTCCCTCAACCTGCTGGCCATGTTTCTTATTATGCAACCCAGGATATGACTTTCTTTCTGGTCTGTAAGCATACATTGCCAGCTCATTTTCAATTTTTTGGCCCACTAGGATGTCCAAGTCTTTCTCAGTTCTGCTTTCAATCCATTCATTCCTCTGTGAATAGTGATAACTGGGTTTGCCCTGCCTCAGGTTCAGGATTGTTTACCTAGCCTCACTGAACTTCATGAACCTTGCTATGGGCCCAGTCTTCAAGTCTGTGAAAGATAATTTCTTCCCTTTCCTCCAACACCATGACTGCACCACTCAGTTTGGTATCATGCACAGGCTTGCTTCAGTCCCGCTGTCTATGCCACTGATTAAGATATTAAATAATAGTGGTTGCAGTACAGACCCATGAGAGATAGCACTCGGCACAATTTCCCACTTAGCCATTGAGCCACTGACTGTAAGTTTTCATATGTGGCCATCCAACCTATTCTATATCCACCAAAAACTGCAATCATAACACCCATGTCTTTCCCATTTTGTGGCAAGAGAGTTGTGAGGGACCAAATTAAAGGAATTACAGAACTCCAGGCAGATGAGGTTTGTGCCCCTTCCCTTGTCGACTGGTGCAGTGACTCCTTCTAGGATTATCTAGGCCATTAGTCAGGCATGATTTGCCCCTGGTGAAGCCATGTTGACTGTCTGTAATCCCATTCCTGTCTTCCAGATGTTTTGATATGTCTTCCAAGGTGATCTGTTCCAAGGTTTTACTGGGCACAGAAGTGAGGCTGACCAGCAAGTAGTTGCCATAGTCAATGACCATGAACAATGACTATGAATAATACTATTTCAAATCATACTGCCCTACCATGCTGCTGCCTCTTAAATTCAAGGCCTCAGAGCTGACGCTAAATGTAGCATGCACACTCACACACACACACACACAGACACACACAGAGACACACAGAGACACACACAGACACACACACACAGACAGACACACACACAGACACACACTCACACACAAACCCTAATTATAGGTAAATGATACTTAAGGCCTGTAAGTATACACAGGGTAGATTTGCTTCCACAGCAGGAACTACTTCCTTCTCTCAGCACATCTAGCAGAAGGGGTTTGTCATTAACAAATGACTTATCAGCAAGTCCCATTACTAAGCTAGCTGATGCTTTGCTACAACAACTTTTCATTATTTCAAAGACAACAAGCGGAAAACTTTAGAAATGTTAGCATGAACAAATAAGACTGTTGCATCTGCTAGGAGGAGCATGAAGATCAGCAGATAAATATAACTCACTAGAGAAATTTTGTAAAGATTTTTATTTACAAGAGGTCATCTCCCTCTGTTATTTTTAAATGGAAAAGATAAAGCTACTGCATTACTGTATTGTAGTTACATCTCTTTTGTATAACCTCTGGGGAACTTTTGCTTAAACTTTTTTCGTTGTAATTGCTGTTGTAAGGTATCTGTTCACTATAGATGTCGACAAATTTAGTGTTCAGACTATGTAATGTTGTTAAACAAAGGAATATTTAATTCATTTTCAAAGAATTGTTGGAATCAGAGAAGGAAAGAAAGCAGAAAGAGAGAAAATAAAAAGTATAACCAAACCTTGTTGGAGATCTCCTCTTGCTTTATCATTCACTCGGAACCAATCTGATTTATCTGAAAACATTGCTCCCAGTCCTTTTAAAGACATCTTTATGTTTTTCCTCTGGCTGGGGAAGAAATAAATCCTTTTTCAGAGTTTTAATTTCTTCATGATCTTAATTTTAATGAGACAAGGCCATATCAGTGCAAAACATAGAGACAGCTTCACTGTTGACTCCAGATTGGTTTTGATCGATCAAATAAAAATGTTCTGATGCAGTACCTTGAAGAAAATGAGTAATTGGGAAGATGCCTGATCTATCTTGCTCTAATTGAATACAGAGGCCAAAATTTCTCTAACATTTAATAATTTGGTCTGCTTAATAGCTTGAATAGCTGTCATATTAGTGCTAAAACTTACAGTGGTGTAATACCTGTCTGTAGACATGTAGATGAATAAGTTGAGCATAAGTGATGTATGATCTGTGAGTGAGGAATCTGTGACATGCAACGGGCTGCTGAGCACATAGGAAAAAAATAATGAATTCTGTCATGTCATAGCATGAAAAAAAAAGTAAAAAACTTAATAAAATGATTTTGGATACTTTTTTTTTAATGGTTTATGCTTTTAATTATAATTTATTTGCCATTTTATAGGTAACTCTTCTTTTAGTCTCCCTTTTAGTTGCAATGGCGTCTAAAAAGAAAAATAAATCATTACTGAACATTTTTATATTTTGTGTTTTCTTGTTAGTTTTTAGCCTGATATTTCTGAACTTTAAACTATTTTATTGCTTCAAGCTCTGCAACAGAGCAGAACTGTTTATCGTATCACTGTCAGTGTCCTCCAGGCCCCAGGGTTTCATTTTGTAAATTGAGTCTGGCTTACTGTGGTAATTCTCAGAAAGCAAATTAGAATTTATTCTTAATACATGAGGAAAAGAAAATAAAATAGACCTTTACTATTATAAAAGCATATTAGGTAAATATTTTAATGCAATACAGTACAGTAGTCAAATTTGATGATACCAATATTTCAAATATTGGAATATTGGAAAGAAGTAATGTTTGTATTTTTTTACTTCTGAAAGTTAGCTCTAGATAAATGTTTCATCTCAATATCAAATCATAAGTTGCACTGATGCCTAAGATGTTATACTTCAAAAAATTCTAGAAAGAATTGTATAAGAGAAACTCAGTTACTGAATTTTACTTTTTACACCGAACCCACTGTATTCTGAAAGGTGAGTTGATATAATTGAAAAGAAAAAATTATGACTTTTTAGATAACTTCCCAACAAGAGGCAAATTAATGTTAATTATATGCAAAGACTGAAGTTGTGTTTTAAGAATGAGAACTAACTCAAGAATTCAAATTATACTCAAAAAGAGAATTGAACATACCTTCCAATGACAGCATTATCAGTGTCGTGTTCTGAATTGGAGAAGATGAGGAAATATCCATTTGAACTAACATACACCCTAGTGTTTTAAGCAATAAAAACCTAGACTGAAGAAGTATTGTCATTACTGGATAGATTTTGGCAATGCAGTTATATCTCATTGATGTTTTTATTCATAATAAATTATAATTTTAAAGCTTAAATCCACTGTTTGTTTTACTGAAGCAGTTGTAAATCCCCTTTTAGGCTTATCAGTTGTCTCATCTTTCCACTCCCCACTTATAATGTATATTCAAAATAAAAGTATCACTCGCAATAATGTTATTGTCTATTTTAACTGTGCCTTAACTGGCTCCTACTACAGTTTCTCTCTGATATCCCAAGGACCTTCCTGTATGGAGCAGCCCATGCTGAATTAATAGCCTGCCTTATGACATGAGAATCTAAAGGAACTTTATGCAGCTCCTTATAGCAATCACTTAATCTCTCTTTCCTACATCTGCTCTTTCCACATTTGAAATTGTCTCTCGCATTAACAATCTTTTTCACTCCTGCTGAACAAAGTCACATTTCTCCCCCAGTGTATATGTCCAGGTAGCATTGAAGCTTTTCCTCTTTTTCTTCCACCCATCACTTGCTCATGCACTATTGATGAAATGCATGTAAATTTTTCTTTGCTTTTTACTGCTATACTGTGAACTGCCTGAGCTATTCAACAGGTCCATAATATTCTGACCTCCATGATGAATGTGGCCCATCTCTTCATTAATCCCTCTAGGCTCAAACAAGAGTGTCAAAATCACTACAGAAGCCTTTTGTTTGTGTTCATCTTTCACAAACTCTGACATAAGCTTCAGGCATGTCTGTTCCTGTGAAAATTCATCAAAGGTCAGAAGTTTGTTTGTCTCTGATAAGCATCCCTTAGCAAAGAGCTGTCTCATTGCAGCTCTGCCAGCTTTTACTTCTTCACCACAGTCACAGAAATCTGAGTTTCCAGGCAACACTGACATCAGTAGGCATTAAGAAAATAGTAAATGGTCAGTTATGACTGATTTGATAAGTAATTATGCAGGCAAAATGAGATGCAGATTTAATTTGCAGAAGAATATTTTTGTCAGAAGTTTTAGGAGCAACTAAAGCAGTAGCTTTTCAACATATCTCTTATTTTCAAGTTGTTTCTAAATACACATTAATAAACACAGCTGACACTGAGACTGTGTTGCTTTTCCAGTTGGTTTAATGATTCAGCTCAAGTTTCTTGATTCTTTTATCGTCTTTTCAGAGCAATTTAGTCTGTACCTTCTTACAAGATATTACTTGAGAACCACAGAAACCTTTTCTTGTTGCTCTTTTGCTATAAATTGCATGGCAAAATTGTTATTATGACGTTGTTGACATAATAAAACAGTCTTAACATCAGAGTAGTCCTCTTTCTTTTCATAAACAAAAGATTATTATAAGGAAGACATAACGAAGAAGTCAGATTCGCAAGGTATTTGGAAGTTTAAAATGCAGCTAATTCCCTAAATCCCATGGCTACCAAAGTAAATTCAGTAAGAAAATATTGTCAAAATTGTCAGTGGCGTTTATACAATTTGGCAATTAATCATGCTCAGCATGTATCATTCCTACATATGAATAAATAATGTTTGTGGCTGTTTTCCTTAAAAAATGAAAAGTATAAAAATGTATTATAAAGCATTTTGACAACAATATTTTTTTTCCATTTTAGGATGAAACTGAAATTTCTCTTGTAATCCAAAATAAAAATTCACAAGTTACTGAGTTGTGACTCAGTAGTAGTGTCACTGTGTGGTCTTAACTTGAATGATGTATATGTTGCAGTATTTTCCTAGGAAATATTTTCTTCATTTTTAAGATAACAGACTAAATAAATGACCTTATTGTGATATAAAGATGAGAAGCATCTGTATGAGAAAAAGGTTTTTAAAAAATTCAGAATTGTATAAAATGATTCTTTTGGCTTGCTTGACAGAATTAATATGAAACTTCAGCATCATGAGCAGAAACACTGTGAACTCTCAAGACCATAGAAGTTACCAGTAAAATAATTTTCATAAATCAGTCATGGGGTGTGATATTTATGGAATTGGATGGAGGAGTAACAAAACTGTAAAAAATTATAATGATAATTTTATTTGACTGTAAATAGATTAACCAAAAGGGAGGAAAAAAGAAAGAAAAAACCACAAAAATAAAAGGTAAGCATATTTTAAGATGAAGTGAATATTTGGATGATTTTTTTTCCCCCCCTCAGGGCCATAACATAAAAAAAACCCAACTAAAGCAGAGAACAAAGTTTTGTAGAATATGGCATAAGACAAAATACATGACAAAAGACATGATAAAATACATGATAAAAGACAAAGGCATGATCATGACAATCTCTCCTCTTCCTAATCCATTTTCAATAAGGATGGACTTTTGTGTTCCAATTAATAGACCTATGTTCTATTTTTCTTCATTATGTTTCTGACAATCTTAGGATGAACCTAGAAAGAAAAATACACTTTCTGGTTACTCTTACATCAGATTTTTACCACCTTGTTGAAGTAAAATACTTCTTTGCTCAGTGAAAACACTAAAATAAATAAGTGCAATGTCTTGGAAAGCAAAAGCAAAAATTAAAATGAGTAAAGTAAGCAGACTGTTTCAAACTTTTGGATTTAATGGGTACAGAAATTAATATCAGTTTCATTTCCATCTTTAAACACTTTGTCTTGAAGTACTTTGAAGTATTGACTTCAAAGTCAATATTTTTAAGTATGGATGCATGGAAAGTTATGCTTTATCAATAATTAATACCAGCTGAACAATCTGATCACTATTTTTAGACACAAAGAGTTTAGAATTTATTAGTATAAAGCTGGAGGTGTTGTGTTTCCATCTGTCTTCAAATGTAGAACATCTACTTTGATGATCCTTTTACATTTGACATTGTTTTCAATTTACATATCTTGCAGGGCACCCCAGAAAATCAGCCAGATGACTTACATATCCACATTTAAAACAATATCTTGGCTTTTATATTTTAGCCCAAAGTGATCTTTTTATTTCCCTTCTCACTGTTTTGGTTTACTGAACTGATTTTGACACTCTCTGAAATCTAACTAGAAGAGGTAATTTTTCAATTTCTTTCATTGTTTCTGATAAACTCAGAAGGGTTGCAAAGGGGTAAATTCATCTTTTTTTTTTTTTTTTTTTTTTTTTTTCAATTGTTAGATCACAGATCTGTTTGTCAGCTATACCTCAACAACTGTTTGAGACTTTGTAGAAACGAAGTCATACAAAAAAGCTGTAAACCACTCAGTCCTTTGAGATTTTCTTTTTGCTCGCGTTCAAATACAGCATCTCCCTCAACATTTATAAAGGACCAAAGTGCTTACTGCCTGCAACAATTGCTTTATCCTAGCAGAATGAAAAGAACATCTGTTATGGCAGCTAGCACTAATATATGCCATGTCATCAAGTCTGAAGTAAAAAGGCAGAAAGCTTTCTTTTTTCCATCAAAAAAACCAAGAAAAAAGCTGGTGATGGTTTACAAGGAATGCCCTAAGTGTAAGTGTTTCTGCTTCTGGTGACTGTCATACTGGCAATCGAGTAGGGGGATGTTAAAGTGTGTCATGTCAGTCTAGGTAATGTCTTGCTGTAGTGACACCCTGCCAGAAAGGCTGGAGGGACATTCATTACATTTTCACTTATTTACTGAATCATCTGTAGTAATAAATTATTATTATCCCTGTTCTAACTTTATAAATCACTTTAGTATTTTCATTGCATATCTATTTACCACTGCTTTGTTCACTTAGCATGAGAAATACACAGTTGTTAATACTTCTTTCAAAACACTACTTCTTTACTTTCCACTAAAAAATCCCAGCCCAAAACCAACCAACTAACTGTATAAAATTAGACAAGAAAACTCCAATCAACCCTCCTAAAAGGCAGCTCCTGCTGGCACACATCACACATACACATAGTAACCCCAAACTGCAAAACTATTTATAGTAGTCAATATATTTTAGGGGTCATATCGCTCCTGATCCAAGACTGACTCAGTAGCTGTGAAGTATAAAAGAAAATTTGCCCTAGGAATGAATTCTCATAAATAAAAAACATCTGCTTACTCTGGACTTTTTTTTTCTCTAATTAAATAACAATAAAATAACAATTTCTCTAATAAAATAACAACTAAATAATAAAAAAAATCTGCTTACTCTGGACTTTTTTCTCTTTTCCCTTACAACTACACTATAGAATGTGTACATCTAATGTTTCTACAGAAGTGTAACTATCCTGACACTAAATCCTCAGGAGATGATACTTGTCGAAAATTTTTAAGAATGTCTGTTGGAAATCAGTGCAACTTTTCAGCTATTTCTTTTCCTTCCTTCCTTCTTCCCTTCCTTCTTCCTTCCTTCCTTCCTTCCTTCCTTCCTTCCTTCCTTCCTTCCTTCCTTCCTTCCTTCCTTCCTTCCTTCCTTCCTTCCTTCCTTCCTTCCTTCCTTCCTTCCTTCCTTCCTTCCTTCCTT
>CM031858.1:96569152-96642636 GCA_018697195.1 Certhia americana | reverse complement strand
ATCACCTGTGTAGCTAGCTATTTACATTCCTCTGAGAATTTCTTCATTTCTTCAGGCAACTGATAATTTCTTCTGTGACCCTTTAGAGAGAAAAGGGAATTTGACAGTTTCTCTCTGATAGTGTGTGTAACCCAAAGAAACAAAAGAGTTTTTAAACAGACATGAATGGTTTGCTAATAATGTTCTTTACTCAAGATAAGCTGTCTAATAGCTTTCATCATCATTCTGTGGTTTGAAACCAGAAATTTATTTTGTCTTCCAAATAAGACTATATATGTTATGTTATGTGATATTATATCATATGTTATGGTATTCTCCAGAAAAAATAGAGGAGCTACTCTGAAAATCAGAACAAATTATGTTACATTTGTGGACCATTGATTGTATCATTAGGAGGAATATTTATACTGAATTGTAAGACCAGATAGTAAAAGAAAAACCTGAGGATTATAGGCAGACTATTTTTCAATAGTCCAGTTAATCCATGGAAAACAGATGCATCAGGCTAGGAAGTGGTAGACAGCTAGCCCAGAGTTCATTCACTGTTTTGAATTTGGGCATTTTATAAAAGAAATTAATTTTGGACTTCATGAAGAATTACATCTAACCAAATGATACAGGGATACCTGCAAGGACAACAGAGAAGTGCAACGATGAAACCCTACAATCCTTGGGGAGGAAATGTGAAGACTTTTGAATTCTGAAAAAGCAGAGCTTGAGAAGAAACCCTATAACTGTAAGACAGGTAACTTGTTTAGATCTGGATGGTTACAATATTTCAGCAACTGAATTCTTCTGAATGGAACACTGAACACAAGCAATGCAAAGGTGAGGCAGTGGGTTGATCTGAAGCCAGACTGGGCGTATGACAAGAGCAAGGAATTGTCAGTGACTTTCACCTCAGTTTAGGAGGATAATCATGAACCAATATTCAATGTAAATTTTGTGAAATTGTGAAAGGAGTGCTTTCTGAATATGAATATGAATTCGAAGGTGGGTAGCTGAACAGCAGTAGAAATAGGTGTTGGGGTTTATCACTCCAATAAAATTTCTCTTTACCTAAAATCTTAGCAGGTCAATGACTGAATCAATACAAATAAAGCAATCATTTTCCAAATACATGTGATTAAATCAACATTAGCTCAAGCCTATTACATTTCTATAAAGCCTGGTAGGAGAGATACTTGGCTCCTGAGAACATCCACTACTATTAACAAAAATGAACATGCTGAACATGTCATGGATGTTAATCATCTCTTCCATATGTGAAAAGCATCTGCTATTTCTTTTACTCAATTTAAATGTTGATATTTTATTTTATAGATAAAATAAACAAAACAAATATTTAGCGAAGTGGATATATTAATTGAGATTCAACAACTTATCTATTAAATGTATTGGTTTTAGCATGCGAGTCTTGTTCTAACCAAAAAAAAAAAAAAAAAAAAAAAAAGAAAAAGAAGTATTGTGACAATAACTGTACAAATCTGAAGCTTTGGGCCCCCAATGTTAAGTTTTGTATCAGTAGTACTGAATATAATAAATTTCTTCCTTCATATGCCTCTTATCTGTTGTAAGACTGGCTATGGCCTTGGATCTTGGAGGTTCTGTCCATGTTCCAAGGATTTGTCTTGCTGTCCCTGTCATCAGGGCTGTCTGGTTTAGCTCTGACATTACCGATGTTTCACATTTTAATTTTGTAACTTCCCAGTATGTTGAAGGAACTTTTGATAGTTCCAGATGCAGTATCAGATGAAAAAATGGTAATATTTGATAATTGTCAAGAAATAAATAGAGTGCAAGGATGGCCTAGACTGTCAAAATACTCTCCAAAAATAGTTACACCACTGTGAACTTGTTCAGAATTAACTAAGGCTGTTAATCCCTAGAGATGAAATTGTTACAATATGGAACTGACTTCATAGTGAAGTCCAGAAAGGTGAAGTATCTCTGTCCTAAGTTTCCAATGGTTAGGAATAAATATGATGAAGATTATCTGAAATTAACAGAAGAATGAATATTTCATAATTCTCATATGTGCGAAGTTCTCTGACTTCAAGATATAGATCACGTTAACTAAGTAGAGAGCAATAAAACAGGTGAGACTTACAGACTCTTAGAGTGTATTTGCATTATATTTCTTGTTTTGATTGAGGTGTGTTCTCCAACCAAATTTCTCAACTGCCCCTCTGCTTTGGTTTACACCATAGATCACTTTGTTTTGCACAAACTGCTTTCTTTCTTTAAGCAGAGTAGAAGACATGGTGCAGAACCACGCTCACAGAGGTCATAAGTAGGCACAGGGCTGGCTGTGCCACCCCTCATCCTGTCTGATGCTGAGCTTCTTGCAATGTTCAAAGTGTGGATATACTTACAGTAGAGGAAGTAACCATTACTTTCCTGTACAAATGTGTTCCCATGACATGTCAGTGTTTGCTAATAGAGGCAAAGTCCTAAATTCCATGAAGACAAGACTAGAAAATGTTGTTAACTACTTGAAGTAACAGCTAGAGGGAAAAAAATGGGTGGACCTCATCTGTCCTGTGAGTAGTGAAGAAAAAGTGCCACTACTGATTAGGAGTTCAGACAGCCAGAATGTATCTCAGATCAGACTTCCACCCACATAGGTTTGTAGTCTGAAGAAGAGAAACACATAAAAAGTCTAAACAGTAGTATTTTATATACCTTCAAGCATGTTTCTCATTAAATATATCACTATACTACAAAATGTTTAAGGATTTTTTTTTTTTTAAGTATTTTTACTTTCATACTTCTCCTTCACCAAAAATCTACAGAACCTAAAGTACATTCTGATCCTTCCTTAGCATGGTTCAGTACTATATTTTCTGTTGGGAATAACCCACCTTGTCCACATTTATGAGATGTCTTCGATTTCTGATACATAAGAGAAACGAGAAGCTAAGTAATCCATGTACTAAGATGTAGAAATCTTAGGTATTGCCAAGATTTTATATATATTAGTGATGGGAAAATTGCAGCAATGAATTACCCTTTCATATTTTTAATATATTTACAATCAAGAAAATTGTTGCATTGTGATACATCTTACAGTAAGAGGAAATACCAACTTTTGAGGAGAAGATAATCTTGTAAATAAAAAATGAGAAAAATTATGTTACATCTAAATCAACTACCTTCATAATATATTAACTTCTGCCATAAAACCTTGATAAACAGTAAAGGTAGAAATGTTTCCAGTTAAAAGCTTTATCAAAAACCCTGGGGCTTTTTATGGAAACAAACCCCCAAACTGATTATATTAAACTTTTGATAAAGGATAAAATACAGTACAAATGCATAAATCACCTTGCTAGTACAAACTGAAGTATAAACTACTGGCAGAAACCCCTTCAGGTCTGAATAAATAAGGCATTTTCTGAAAGATAGTTTTTACTTTTGACATTTCAAAGCCACACTAAAACAGTTATTTCTAAAGAAAATCTCTTAAGATATGAAGGAAACTCCTCTTTATTTAGATGTAAAAAAGTGTTTATTAAGATCTCTTTTCTTAATGATTTGTTCCTGCAGGTGAACATGAACAAATATACACAATCTACTTAATTTGATGGACATACTGTTTACATACTGTAATAAAGTTTGCATGTGAAATAATTATGGCCTTATCTTGCTTTAAAATTGATAAATTTTCTCTCTTTCTTTCTCAGAGCAATAAAAAGAAAATAAACGGTTTCAAAATAGGAGAAAATATGAAATCAAGTATCATTGTAAACTGGAAAACAAATTTCTTCAAATTAAGGCAGAGAAACTAGTTTACAGGGTTAAACGTCAAGTTCAAGAGCTTTGACTATTTTCTGCATTATTAATAACCTTATTATTATTCCTGCAAGGAAGGTGAAGTTTTTTTATAGAGTTGAAGATGCTCTTAATCATAAATTTCAAGTCCAAACACAACCAATAACTGATTTTTTTGCCTCAAACCCATTCCAGCTGCAAAGGTTAAATTGCATGCTTTCGTATGAACATGTACTTGTCCTAAGCATATACACTCCTTCATCCACAATTCATTTGTTTTATAGGCATTAATGCAATGGGTGAAATCGTTTTACTTAGGTTCTGCACTGGTAGAAATAATAGACTAATAACCCCTCTTAACATTAGTCATTTCTGTGAGCTAATGATCCCTTTCCTTAGAGGAAATCATCTTCTACAAAATCTGTCACGGTCTCGAACGATTGCAACTTCAGATCAGGCTGTTTAACACTAATGGATTTATGAATTGCTTTTTTTTTAATTTTCCTTTTAATTGCTTCTATAACTCCTCTACCATCCTTTCATCCTGCCTATTTCTAACAAGTTGTTGAAGGAAGGTGGGTAATCTTTAAAACAAATCCGTAAACAGTACAACAGCAACGGTCTCTGTTTCCAAAACACATGCTTCTATCTCCTGTCAAACTAAGCTGGGTTTGACAGAGCTTTGTTATGAAATAGTGGAACAGTGTTCAGTCCCTTTGGCAATGGGGTGTTGATTTGCCTGGTTCAGTAGTCTATTATGTGCCCTTTCATGCTTTTCTAACTTCATCCCATTGGGACTTCCTGGTGGGAAATGCTCACAAATACTATGTATGCTTGCTGTATTTGAATGGCTTAGATTTATTGACATCCTTAAAGCCAGGAGATACGGCCGTTGAACAGTGTGTGTGTAGAGGGATCATTTCATGGAAAATTGCACTTCTTGTAATGCAGTGCTGGATGTCTTTAACAATGGTCATCACAAGTATTCAGGCAAGTCTAAATGGATCTCCAGAGTCTCAGGTTATTAAACTTGTGTCTCCTATCGATTTTGCTGATGAAAACAAACAAACAAAAAAACCCCAACCCAACCAACCAAAACAAAATAGCCTACCACACAACAAAGAAAGATAACAATCATACAGCTTTTCAGTGATGAAAAAAAAAAAAAAAATTATGGAAAAACATCTATAGCAGATAATGCATTATTGATAAGAGTAAACCAAAAATAATTCTTGTTTTTTCCTCACCATTAGACAAAATGGAATTCTGAACAACCATAAAGACCAAGAGTTGAGTATAAACACTCCAGCATAATAGCTCAGACACTTTTGCGTGAGATATAAAACTGTTGTTTTGGAGAATTTGCATGCAGAGACAGTAAATCAATTCTATTACACTAAGACATCACATTTTTTATTCTTTTGCTGTATACATTATAGCATACAGAACAAAAAGTAATCTCACTCCCATCTCACAGAATTTCTGAACACAGGTACACACTAAGACATTAATTATAGACTTATAAAATTGATATAAATCTTTTTTTCTAATATAGATCTTTTTTTTTTATTGCCACAAGTTGCCATAAATTGCTCATTAAACTTCAAGAATTGCAATGCAATGCTTGCTACCATTTATAGGCAAAGCTCTCCACAGTATAATTAGAGGGAGTATTATGACACAGAACAATGGAGACAATTATTTCTGAAGTTTATTAATGCTAATTAGCATATGGCATCTACGACAGCTGCTGATACTTCATTGCTAAATACTGAGGGACTAATTAGTGTTTGATGTTAATTAGCTTCTTTTGCATGTGCATTGTCCTTAGATGTATATGCACTGTCACTGCTGGGCTATTAAAAATCTGGCCTAAGCCTTCTTGCAGTGACAGGATACAGCATTTAGATTTTGCAGACTGTACGATATAGCTCTCTAATGTGCCCTTAATAGCCACTCTACGAGTTTTAACAAGGCAAATTCACAAATTTCCATTGCAGTACATCACAAAATTTATTTTAAATGTAGCTGAATAGTGTATAAATTGTTTAAAATTGACATCTTCTAGCACTTTTATTGACAGAAATAGTAGTCTGAGAGATTAAAGAAAGTCAAATCCAACAAACTAAAGAGGCAAACAGAATTTCACAGGCTTATGCAATGTTATCTCCTATTTAATCTCTTTAATTCTTATTATAGATAAACTCCTTTTTATTTCCTACGGAGATCCCTGAACTCTGTGTATAATCATATCTGTCTTAGAAGAGTGTTTTTGGAAGTTGGAATGCTATTTACAAAAAACACAAAACAATTAAGTCATCTCATTACCAGCTAGCAAGGAAGAAATAAGCATATCTTCTTTCTTTCTCAATAGATTATTGTTACTTTACACATGTGGTTATCATTTAAGACTGTAGTTTTTTCCAGGGCATATTAGCATTCCAATGAGAATTCCCCATGTCAATCACAAACAACATTTATTTGATAGTTAATAAAAATTGGCTTTAGTGTAGCCATTTTCCTATATAATTAAAGTATATTCATTTCCTTAAACAGTGGGAAAGGGACATAAAAGATTAGATAAGAGGTGAGAAAAACAAGGCAAGAAAAGAAAAGTTTTATAGTTAAATCTTTTGTTTTTATCGAGGTTGCCCTTCACTGTGATAGCAAGGGGTTTGGTAGAAAGCATAAAGAAGGAGAAGATATAACAAAGGATAGGGACCACCGTGCAACTTGTTAAAAAAAGAAGTCAAAAGAATAAGAAAAGAAACCAAACCGAACCAAACAAAGGGTGATAACTTTGGACTGAAAGATGAGGAATTTGTGAGGGAAATTCTTGGTGACAAGCAGTGGAGAGTTTGAAAATTATGAAGATTGGAACTTACTGTCCTTCTCAATTTGATTTTGAGCTTCATCTTCTTTCCCACACAGTTTGTAGATCTAGATAAACCCCTTGATTTATGAAATTATTTTAACATTACATCTGCCTTGTCAGATATTGTCAGTATTTAACTGACAACATTGTAGGCAGAGTTTCTGCTGCAGCAGCAAGTACCTTGGTTGTGCAGGGACAGTTTATATAAGTTCACTAAACATGAAGGATTTCTTTCAAAGAGCTTGTTCTGCCATGATGCTTAAAATCTGTAGGCTTAAAAGCCTGATTAAGAAAATATATATTATATATTGATTACGCCTGTGTTCTGTGTGAAATTCAAAGACTCTGAGATTTGTTGAATAAACAGGATAAAAAAATATAAAATTTTAGCAGCCTTCTGATCCATGACTGAAATATCAGTTTTGCTATTTCAGATGAATAACCACGTCTTTGACAAAAAAAAAGAATTTTTTTGTTGAAATTCAAAATAAGTAAAAAATAAATAAAAATAAGGTTCAATAGCATCCTTAGCAAGGATGGATAACTTTATTGATATGATTGAAAAAACAAATATCAATAATAAAAAATAACAACTTCTTCCAATTAAATTTGATTTGAAAATCTAACAAAAGTAACACAGGGAGTAAATATAATGGAATGACCAGAACAAAGAGAATGTGGATTGGAAAGATGCAAGAAATGCAGTAGATTCAGCTCTGCAGCTAAATAGTACATATAAAAAGGACTTAGCACTGTTTGCCTCTTCATGTATTCTCATACTAATTCCTGCCAGGAAAGTTAGACACTGTGGTAGTATAAGAGAAATGATCTGTTAGTCCAAACACAAAGTGGCATATCTATTTTCAGCTGTACTCTGGTATACACAATAACATCTTGCCATAAACAGTAATAACTGTGCTGAAAGCATTAAAGAGATAACATTTAGAGGGGTTTACAGGATAGGTATATCCCCACAGAAAAACTGAAACTAGGAAGATAAATAACAGACTGCAAAGGATAAAAATTCATAATAATCCCAGGCAAGACAGCCCTGCATATGAGATAATCATATCATGCTTTAAGACTAACCAAAATTTAGACTTATTAACTAAGAAAAGACTAGATTAATACAGAAATATCCTACATGGATATGGAAGAAGAAAGTGGAGTGGAGAAAGACTCAATGGACATTGGAACACAGCCTTGGTATCCTGTCCCATTTCAAGTCCTTGAGAAGGTTTTCTTAAATTCATTCTTAGATGGGAAGGCAGACTGCTCCTTGGATCATTCATCAGCTAGATAAACCCCACAGGAATGCATTAATTTATTGCAGAAGCTGGAAGGTAGTAATCTTTCCTTGTGTGTAATATAAAGAGTCTAAGAAAAAGGTGAATATTTTCTTATGGATGCTGTGATCACAGAATCACAAGCTGGTTAATGTTGGAAGGGACCACATTGGGTCAAAATCGTGCAAAAAGGTTCTTGAAGAGTTTTTAACTATAGAAGTTCGTATCCCAGTTCTTCTTGAAAAACGAAGAAATTCAATATTATGTCCATCTAAGATATCACAGTATAGGTTCTTCTGCCTGTACTACTGTGTGTGTCCTCTGTTGGTTCCAGCTAGGCATGCTGGCCGGTTTTGCAATTAGTTTTTCTCAGCATTATGAGATTGGGCTCTGAACAAACCCAAGTGATGGTGTTGTCTTCCCTAGCCACTGAGTGGGAAGGAGTCCTGCTTTGCTGGGAATGGCTGAACACCTCCCTGCACACGGGGAGTGGTGAAAGAATCCCTTGTTTTGCTTTGCTCGCTTGTGTGGTTTTTGTTTTCCCTATTAAACTGTCTTTATCTCAACCCATGAGTTCTCTCACTTGTATTTTCCCAGTTCTCTCCCCCATCCCACCATGAGCAGTGAGCTGATGACTAGATGGGGTTGAGATGCCAGCTGGGGTTTATTCAGGGCATTTATAAACTGGACACTACAGTAGATAGTGAACAACAGAGACACTAGTTCAAAAACTGATCCATATGGTATTTTTCAATATTTAAATATAAAAGTTATGCCCATTTCTTCTAGAATTATGCTACATTTCAACCTATTTTGTGTGAAAGTTAATAACATTACATATAAATCTTCTGCAGAATTTAAAAGGGAAGTAAATAGTTATGTGCTACCTGATATACAAAGAAATTTTAAGAATTAATTTTAGGGCTCTGAATAGCTCTTATTATTGTCTAACACATTTTTCAAGCTACTTTGCCCTAGAAACAAGATATGAAAGTCAGGTTACTACTCAGTCTTTAAATCACTGCTGACAGAACTGTCCTGAGTTATAAAATACTATGAAAACACGGCCTTAAGAAAGGCTGAACAGGTGATGATTTAATTTAATTCAGTGGAACCAGCTGTTAATATTTCCTATTACTAAACTACCCTGACTGCAGCTAGAATCAGTATTTCAAAGAGTGGGGAACCTGAGGGAGGAGAAATGATCACCTTGGGATTAAATCCACAGGTCATTCCTTAGTGTATCTCATTTTTATTCTTGGTTTTATTTTGCCAATAATCTCAGAGCTGTTCTGGATTTAGAATGTGTTTTATGACTCTGAAATGTCAAAGTAAGAAAACTCTCAACTTTGACATCCTATTTTGCTCCGTTTGTTTGAACACTGTCACCTGGGCTCATATGTACTCTATGCACTCATTAGACTATTGACATGGACCTGGAACAATAAATGCATAAAATTAGATTTTGTTGATGTATTTCAGGCAAAGAATGCTGAAGTGCTATTAAAAGCACTTTTGTGGTGTATATTCTGGTGATATCATCAACCAGCTGGAAAAGCTGTAAAGGGGAACACTCTGAACTTGAGGAATACAGCTACTCTGATTATAGTGGAAATCAGAAGGAAGTTTTCAGTTTTGAGGAAAAAAGAACATTGGCGTCCATGAACTAGTCCTGTCTATGTTTATAGACAGCTTCCCATATATCTTTTTAGTTGGAAATAACTAGATAATGGAAAAATATGCATAATACAGAGCCTTAGGGGTATTAAAATGCCCAAGAAAGTACCATTTATTTATTAAAAAAATAAAAAAGGCTAATGAAATAAGGTATTTAAAATTCAAGGTTAACTTCTAAAATTAATATTTGACGCCTGTGTATTGCGGCCTTACTTTTAATAAGAAGGAGATTTTTCTTGGTTTCACAGGTCTGGAAAAAGAATACTTTTGTTGTAATTTAGACACTGATTTAAAACCTGAGGGCAGAAAATGAAAATTCTAGTTTTCAGTAAATAAAATTTCTTATTCTTCTCTCTTATTATTTGATTAAATTCATTGAGTCTTGTGTGTGAAGAACACTAGGTGATAGCCATATTGTGACTGATGGTAGAAAACACATAATGAACTATCTAATGAACTAGGGAGTTTCGCTAGCAAACATTTCATATTATTAACTTCTTACTTTCCCCAGAATCTACTTAGCAGCTTCAATGGGATAGTCCTTTGGAAAAGTAAACAACAGAAACAGAAAAAAAACACCTCTCCTGAAAAAAACCCCACAACTCTCTTGCTGTTTTGGGGGAGAAAAGGCTTCTTGAAAAATCCCATGTACAAGAAGGCAAGTGTTTTTCAGGAGCCAGCAAGCTAGCATTTCTTTTTGCTGATATTGTTTAGGTTTTATCCTATGCTTGGCCAGGTATAAGTATAGAGCTCTTGGATTTTTCTTTCATTCCATAAGTCAATCCTGTCCATCTGAAACTTCTAATTTTTAAAATACTCAGAAATGCTGTCAAATATTTAAAAAATAATGTGCCCCCTTATTCATCTGAAACAAAGTTTGCTACCTCTTCTTTTGTGTCTTCATCTTATTCCTTTTTCTCTTTTTTTTCCTCTTCTTTTATCTCTACTTGTCATCCTTGTCACTTTTCTCTGTTCTCTTTCATTTTCTTATGTTGACTTGGTTATTCATCTAAAGTGAGAAACAGAGCTAGCTAGCTGCAGGTTCTGCTAACTCTGGCATAGCAGTCAGAAGCAAAAATTGTGAGCAAAAGCCAAAATTGTGTGAATGAAGATGGAAACAAAAAGTTCAGGGAACAATAAACTAAAGGTAGCACTAAAAGGATGGCAATTTATAAGGGAAGAGGAGGACTGCTTTCTATATTAAGACTCTAACAGAAAACATAGCATGTTCTTCTGTCTGGGGGGATATCAGCAGGGAAGGAAATATTTTTAGAGTTTGTCTTGTATCTTTTCCTGTACATACAACTGCATATAGTTGTAGCTATATTCCTGATTCTCTTTAGGGGAGCATAAAAATACTGGAGACCAAGACCAAAAAAGGCTGTATTATTACAAATTTTAGCAGCAACTTTATTGAAGTTGTCTGCAACACCAATATAAATTGTAAATGGAGACTGTCAGGCTAATATCCAGTGCAATCTCAACACTGACACATTTAAAAAACCCCAATTACTCAATTTCAGGGTTTTTTTTCTTATGCAGTTTCTAGTCACATTGAAGATAACTTTAAGTAAGGAACTGAAAAATGTATTGGGTAAATTTTAACTATGAAGTTATTAGTGTTCCTTTGTCATCCTGATATAACTACTACTGGAGGGAAAAGGAGCATCTGTAATAGAATATTACATAGATTATGTGCTAGAATTATTTGTAGAGCATAGTACATCCCTGGAAATCCTTATTCATGCTCATCCCAAAAGACTGTTGGACAAATGCTCCTAAATTAGCTTGATTAATAAGAGTCCACATCAGTAACTTAGGCAGTGGAGCCAAACCATTTGTGATTCACAGTACACAAATTCAAATATGTAAAGAATAACTTGGGTATTGCCTAAAGAATATTGTATTCTCTATATAGATGTCATATTTTGAATGCAGATCTATTTCACATTTGCAAGTATAGAAGTTGTAATTAACTTTAGTGAAGCTGGTCTGGTATGGGATGCTTAGTTCATCTGTAATGCTAGTTATTTAATTTTAGTTATTTATTAACATGATAGAGTCTAGAGGGGGATGGGAAAACATTCCTGGATCTCAAATTCATCTTTATTCAATGATAAGGGACCATGAAGATGTATTATCTGATTATCTTTTTTTTTTTTTCCCCAAAAAAGTGTTGGTAAATTGGTTCTGTCTTGTCCCTAAAGTTAGAAAAGAAAATATATTTTGTCACTCAAGTATTGAAAGAACCCATTTTTATACAATACAATTCACAATAGTTCAAAATTCATCATTATAATCACTTATTTTTCTTGTAACATTACTCAGATTGTGCCCTAGAGCTGTAAGTAATGAGTTTCAAATAAACTATAACAACAAAAATTCCAATTACAGAAATACCTAAATTTGCCAAAAGTGATAAGTGGTAATAAAGCCTGCAAGTGAGCTTGAAAAATGGTTTTTTTTTGCATCAGTACAAAAGAGAAATATTTTTTTAGGTACAATGATCAGCTGAATCATCAACCACATAAAACACCTATGGAATGCACCATTTGCATGCACCATTCAGCTCTCAGGAAGAGAGTGGCCCGATTTTTTCTGCATATTAAAGGCTGTTTGTAATTTTGTCTTCTACCCTTCCTAATTAAAATTTTTGTTTGTTTTTTCTTTTTGTTGGTTTGAGGTTGTTTGTTTTTTTCTGTTTTGCTTTACTTTTACCTTTTTCTGTTTTGTTTTACCTTTTACTTTGAAATAAACACTGAGAAAATAATAAGGAAGGAAGGGTACACACATTCACTGGGCATATACTCAGCACAGAAACTTTTCTTGTGAAAAAGTTAATTATTGTACAGTGAGAGTAGAAAACTGTGAGGAGGAGGCTAATTGGCTACTATTAAGAAGTGAAAATGAATAATAAGCAAACCAGTTCTTTGGGGAGAACATGAAATATTTATTCATCTTCTGATTCCTCTTTTCATTAACTTCACACTGCATCCATCTGAGTTCTTCCCGAAGGACATCCTGCTGTCCTGCAGGTGACAGAGTGGTCATAGTGACCAGTATCTGGAGAGTTCACATTCTGAAGCAGGTTCATTACAGATTAGTGTCTTCTGCTTCCCAATTCATATTTGATAGAGTCAAGGGTAAATTATTACTTTTCATTGTCCAGAATATCTTATTAACAGAAAAAAACCCCAAACACCCCAGAGTGGAAATGTTTTCTTCTAACATGGAGGAAATGGACTTAAGACATTTCTGGTCAATAGGAAATCAGTGAGTCTTGAACTCTCTGTGTTCTAATTTTAAGGTACTAGTCAGGTACTAGAAGAGTACCAACTATCCTATCAAAGAAACAGCATAGACTTGTGATTTTTTCCTAAATTTCTTTCCTTAATATCAGCCTCTTAAACTGAGAGAAGTTAAAATTGTGATCACAGATATACGTAGAACTTTGTATAAGTCAATTCAACAAAAAAAAAAGAACAGTCATATTATTACAAACTTAGGAATTTCATATTTGAAAGAAGAAAATGAGAAAATGCAGAATAAAAATAATGAAAATTTTGCAGTTTTGGAACATTTTATGGACAACAATATAAATGCTTTTTTTTGTAACAGCCTCTAGAATATCTCAAAGAAAAAAAACCCTAACAAGTAGAGACATTAGTTTTAAGATAGATGAGCATAATATTAAAATACATTTTGAAGGAGAAAAAAGATAAAGACAACAATAATCTAACAAATGAACTAGGGATATATCTTAATTTCAAACTACAGAGATATTCATCTGTGTTTTGAAAATGAAAATTATTTTGCCATGATGATTGCAAACACAAAGTCAGGACTTTAAAGAATAAATACAAAAAAATCATTAGAAATGCCATTTGCTTTGCTGAAGCATTGAGAAGCTAATGAGGATGTGTGATGAGAGGCTGAGAGACCTAGGATTGTTCAGCCTGGGCAGTCTTAGGGCAATAAAAAGTAACACAGCCAGACACTCCACATTAGTGCCTAGTGGAAGGACAAGAGGCAGTGTGCACAAATCAGAACACACAAATTCTACCTGAACACATGAAAATGTTTTTTTTTTTCACCCTGAGGGTGGTCAAACAATAGAGCAGGGTTGTGACTGTGATTTCACTTGGATACTTTTAGAAGCCAAGTGTCCATGGGTGAAATGGGCTTTACTGGTGTTCCAGAGGAAGTTGTAGAAGAAAGGGACAGAAGTAAGAGAAATAATTTAAGGAAATAGCTCTCCACTGAAAAGGGAAAATTTATTTATAATCCAAAAACAGGTTGGCAAATAACACCTGACCAGCTTACCAACTGACCAAATATCCTGTGTGCTTGATAATCTTCTCACTGTTTATGCTCATTAAAAATGGTTGGATTTTTATAGATGAGAGAATTCTACTTCTAAGAAGTCTACTTATATCAACATGTATGTAGCAAATTATGAACCTTCTAATCTTTTTACAGTTTTGTATCCTGTTATTAAATTTTTCTATTTCAATTTTCTCTTTATGTAAATGATCAGAATATTATAATGGAATAATGTTTTCCATATGTGAATTACTGATCAATTAATGTTTATATACCTTAATATCCTTGGAAGTATACATAACTGTTTAGAATAGTTATTATTAAGTAGTTTTATAGTTTATTTCTGTATCTTAAAAAATACAAAAATGTAACTAACTTTGAAATGGCTTTCCTCTACCTCAGGAAAAGGCAGCTCAGAAATACAAATTAGAAACAAAGCTTTCCAAACAAGGCACTTAGCTTTATTTTCATGAAAAAAATCTGTAAAATGTTATGCCTCCACAATAGCAGCAGTAGAACCTTATTAGTGTGCTAAGACTGCTTATTAAAATTTCCCACAAAAGTCATCCAGGAATCCATTTTATCTAAATGTTGCTCCTTTTAAAACGACTAAATACTTTCGCAATATGTAGTATAGCAATGTGGGGAAAAAAGCATGCAGTAGTAGGCAAAAGCATGCAGACAGCATGACTTTCACCGGCATTGGATTCAAATTAGGAGCTCCAAGTGCTCAGCATTACTAACAGATTAATAGAAAACTAGAAAGGTTAATATACACCTAGCAGGATTTACACTTAGAAATAACTTGGTGCTTAGAAAAGGCACAACTGATTCAGCAGTACAACACTCCCGTCTGTTTGATGATGATAAAGAATGGTCACCCAGATGCAGAATTTAATCCAGATATCAGAACTAGGCTGGAAGAACAAGAATGTCAGGTGGTTCATGGAGATGCTGGTCCCAGTATGACACTCACCAGACTGAGGCACTCATCTGTGCAGGGGACTGGGCTTCCTCCCAGCCCAGGCACTGCCAACCCCTTCTCTCTTCAAGGGAAGGACAAATCCCATCTCACCAACAAGCTGTGCAGCCAGCGGGCACCCAAGAAAAGTGCTGAGGAAAGAGGCAGTACTCCAAAGTGTAGTTCAGGTGTAGTTGTTTTTTATGTGTGTGGCTTTTCCCTTCTGTTTCTTGCTCTATCGTCTGTAAGATGAGTGAGATCCTCTCTTCCTGTGTGTTTAGTCCACTGAATACACATGCTCCATGAATAAAATATATCAGACACTTTTGTGCCAGTTTAAAAGTGAACAGATTTACTGAGATATTTGGTATGTAACACAAAAACATGGTCTAACTGTTAATGTCCTTTTTGGCATGCCTTATAGTCTCAGGAGAAACTTCATGTAAGTGAAGTGAGTGGCGCATCAAGGCCTGAGTAGTGTAGTGGAGGAAAGTAAAACAGAGATTGATCATGCCTGAGACAGTTCATGAGGGTCCAGGTATGAAACTTCATCTCTGTGTAAATGATGTGCAAAAATCTGCAGTATCCCCTAGGGAAACCAGTATTTCCATATTCACTTGTAAATGTTTCCCTGTGTGTGCAGCTGTTTACAATTTTTAGTATGCCATTTGTCTGGGTGTGGGGCAAAAATTATCATGTAATTTTTAGTTAACTTCCAGTTCAGTCCCTAATAAATAGCATACTTTATAAAAAAAATATAACGTATTTTTTCTCTGTTCCTGATATTTTATTTCACAGCATAAAATAATCACAGAAAAAGATATTACCTTCTAAGGCTAGGAATAATTTTCTCTAAGGATATTTAATAGTAACAGTGCTGCTTTGATTTCAGTTAGGTATAGAGAAGATAGAAAATTGACAAAAGTATTAAAATTCAAATAATAGACATTATTTTCCTTCCAACACTGTGGACACTGAAGTTACTTTCCTTCCCCCCACCTGCTAAAGTTAGCATTAACTCTTGCAATCATTAATTATTTTTATAATTTTTTCCCTTAATCTAATTCACTGCACATGTCTCCAGAAATAATCACTTTCTCTGTCCTGCTCTATTTAGGAACTACCTCTTCCTGAATAGTGTTTGAAAAATGAGCACAGTTTCTTTTTACCAGATACTCCCTCCCATGACCTGTTCAGTGCTACTGTTTCTGGTTTGGTTGAGAGATAACTTTGATCTCACTTTTGAGTATCTCACTTATTTATTTATTTATTGATATACCATAATAATTTACCTTGTCCTTTATTTCACTTCCTTTGACAGATGGAGATTTTTTTCCCAAAGTCAGAATAAGATACCATGTCTTACATCTACTTGTTTGTACTGTCTTTACTAAAACCATGGGGAAACAAAATCAAGATTTTTTGGTTTTGGTTTTGTTTTTTTTTTTTTTTTTGTAGCTGTGATTTATTGTGAAGAAGAAAACAAACTAATATCTTAATGCACTAGTTGTGCAGAATTTCACTAGCAAAGCACCCTTTCAAATTTCCCTATGACTAAACAATTCAAATTGCCTTCTTATTTTGCAGTTATTTTTATCTTTGTTTATGGGATTTTTTTAGTATTTGCCTATTTGAGAGATTTGTATATTCAGGGCAACATCTACATCAGTGAAACTGTTGCTGCCATATTATTAAAAGAAATTCTCTGTATATTTCTCATTTACTGAATACTGTTTTGAAACATTGTAGGAAATACATAGATTCACAATTTACAGTCACAGTAGTTGTCTATTGATTCATTAAAGTTAACTTTTTTAAAACCAAAAATTGCTCATGGTCATGTACTCCACTTTTTCTATTTTTCCTCCTATAACAATTACTAAAGTAAAAATTACCAACCAACCCCTTCATTCTTGAAGTCCATTATTTCTGTATTTGTTAAAATATGGAAAAATGCAACTATTTTTTTAGTGAGAAATGAACACCAGCGTCTGATGCAGGAATAAATCCCCATAATTCCTTCTTCCGAATCCATTATACTTAAACAATGAGGAATGATCATCTTTTCAGACATGTATAACTTATATTTTGCCTTCTATTTTAAATATTAGAAGAGTTATTATCTCTTTTTCTAGTAGGTCTGATTTCTAATGGCATAGAGCAATGGGAGCATATTTTCATTCTAATGCTGAGTATTTCTTTTGTCCTGGATAGTTACAGAAGAGACCAAACACCACTGCTATTCTTTCCTTTCCTAAACATTTTAAAGTCCTGTCCCTTGATGCAATGCACTTTCTAAGAAGGCTCCAGATTATTTATGGTTTTGCAAACAATGTCTGTCCCTAGGGAAAAACTGCTATCAGATATTTTAAATTTAAAAATCTGGATGTCTCTATAGTGAATCCACAATAAAATCTTCTATATTTTCTACACAGCTTTGTGGATTTGATCTTTGCTTTAATATCAGTGCTGGTTGCCTTGGGATGCTTTCATGCTTGCTTCTAATTAATTTGAAGTTAAAGTTTGGCCAATTTTCATTGGCCAAATTTAAAGAAACCTCACTAGATTTAATTTTCTTCAGTTCTTTAATTACAATTCTTCATTTGAGACTAGTCCTGGGGTAGTTTATGTCTACACATTTATGAGAATATTATGGTCAGTTTTGCACCTTGGAGTACTTTTGACTGCAATTAATATAGATTATTCTAGGCCTTTAAGAGAACACGTATTAAGGACACACACACACACACACACACACACACATACATAATTTCACAGACGGCAATTGAGAGGACAAAACAGTATCTGCAGTCCAAGGATACAAAAAGGACATCTTAAAAAAATGTCCCAAGGATCTTGTCATGCAAAATAGTCCATATTTTGTCTGTAAAAAACTCATTCTGATCTGACTTCCATCATTACAGACACATCTGTCTAATCTAGGTTAGACAGTAAGAAAGACTATCTAGAAGTTCAGTGAAAAATCTGAGCTGTTTGAAGGCGCTTGAGAGAGTCTTCTGTCAGACTGTGTGTGTATGCGTGATTAAATCTTTGCTGCAAAGCCTGAGTAAAAGCAGCAATATTGCTACCCTTCCCTTTAACCCCCTGGGAAGGACCACTTGGTGTGGAAGGAGAAAGATCAAAACATTCAGTAGAGGCTTTATAAGACTGGGGCAGGGACCTGAAAAGGAAAGATAAAAGTTGGAACTTAAAGGTGATGAAAGCATTGAGTATTAAACTACAGCCTTTGTAAGAACACGCAACTCCCCTTGCAAAATTTCCTCCCCTTCCCTCTCACATAGGAAGATGTAAAGAATGATAATATTGAACAGATGAGAGAAGTGGCCCTAGAAATCTTTTCTTGTGAATCCTGTTATCACAGATTGGAGGAGAGGCAAACAGAAGTGATTTTGTTCCCTTTCTTCTCCTTACACATATTCAGTATTAGTGCTCTTTTGTACATTACATGTAGCTTGAAAACAAACATATGTTTATAACTGAAGCATAACTGACATCACAATTGTGTGGCAATACATGTAGGTAAATAGCTGTGCTGTGAATTGTTCTCAGTATAGCATTTATTAATTGATCACTCAAAAATATCCAGTTTCCACAATTCCTAAGCCCTATTAATCAAGAAAACTCTTCCAAAAATGACAGTGTGATCCTATCCTCATAATAATAATAATTTCAGTACGTTAACTGAATTGTCAGTACTGACTATTAATTTCAGACCACTCCTTCCCATGGGACTCTTTGGCAGTGCAGACACAGAACTCATGAAAGGATCACATGAAATTCATGAAAGAGACATTCCAGATCAACCAGCATCCCTTCACAGCCAGTATTTCCAGAAGGGATGGTATATGTTGGTTTTGTGGTGAGTGTAGTTTTTGTTGTTTCTTGTTGGAGTTTTTTTGAGGGAGTTTTGTGTTCATTTTTAGTACATTAAGCATGGACAGTGATGTATACTTGTGAACACTATCCAGATGTGATAAAAACTGACAAGTGTGACAAAACTGAAGAGTATGAATTAATTTCTATATTGGCAAGGTGCTTTTTTTTTTTTTTTCTACAAAGAAAAATGCATATTAACAGTGTATGACAATATTATTTGTTCAGTTCTACTATGGTAAAGCTGCAGACATCAATGCAACAATTCCCACTTTCATGAAAGTGCTTATACACTGCCAAAAACATTATTATTGATTTAGGGATAAGAATAAGGTTTCCTTGAGTCCTTTAACCATCTATTCTTCCGTATTTAGTGTGTTTATAGGTTCTATCTTTTCTTAAGGTACCATAGGATAATTTATTTTGTATAGCGAAAACAGAGTCAGAGGGGGAGGGAGAAGCAATGTCTCCATCTAAAACTCAAAGCACAACTATCCAAATGCTGAGGTTAGAATCTGCACTACTGAAAGGATATAGTGCTTCTGACTTAATTAGCAGAATATTCATATAACCCATGGCTTATGAATGGGAGAATGTTTTTTTAGCAACCATTTGTTTTATCTATGCTTTATTTTAGTAAATGATTCGTGTTTGTATCTCATGATGTTAGATGATTTTTTATAGCTGATTTTAAAACTATGAATGTAACTACTGTACATTTTATTAGTGTCTTGTTTATAGTTACAGCTTGGATGAGACAAGTACCTAATCAGAGAGGCTAAATGCTAGGCAGCTGTGTGGAAGTGTGAGTTTTGACATTCAGTATCTTATAACCTGTTAATTAAAAGGGAATGACAAAAGTGAGAGAACATATTTGCATTAAGCATTATCTTTGATGATAGGGAATGAAATAAGACAAACGAAGGCAGAAGCTTGCTATCCTTTTTGGGAGACATAACCAGCTAATTGTGGTTCAGAGTCTATCAACACTAAGAAAAGTAATTGATTAATTGTTGTTGATTTTTTGTGGGGGGGGTTGGTTGTTCAAATTTGGTGTGCTTTTTGTTGTAGGGTTTTGTTTTGTTTTACTTTTTAATTGCATATTTTTTTTGGACAGCATTTAACATAATGCTTTTGTGATGACAAAGAATTGGTTATACCAGATAGCTTTTACCATGACATCACTTTTAAAACATTTAAGACTGTGTTTTGGGCAAGAATCCTCTTGTAGTAAAAATGGTTGTATCATCCATGTTCAGCTGGGAAATTTACCTAACTCATGTTCTTGTACTTTGTCCTGGGACAGATTACATTATGAAATATGTTGCATTACTAAATTAACATCTGGTCTTAAACAGTGTGCTTGGAGCTGAAATAGCTCCTGTGGTCTATAAAAGATGCCAAAAACACGTTAAAAAAGAAGACTATTCTAGCCATGAAAAAACCTTGTAAAACTTTTATCTTTCCTTAAAAATGTTCATATGAATTGTCTTGAACACACTGACTGTATGAGACTTACATCCTCAGTTGCTTAAAGAAAAAAAAAAGAGAAGTCATTCATGCTAGTACATCAGAATCTTTTCATAATTGCTAAGCTCTTATAGAGATGGGAGGGCAAGCACAGTGGGAGAATGTTGAGCTACTCCCTTAATATGGAAGCAGTTTCCCCAATTCTGGCCCGACAGTTTCTGGTTGGTGTTTTGCTCTTCATAAAGAACATTTCCTTTTTTAAGCTTCCTTGTCAACCATTTTGACTGTTCCTGCAAGAACCACTTTAAACTGACTAAAAGCACAGTTTCTGAGAGGAAATTGAAAAACTTGATAACAGATTGCTTTAATTTATGTGATACATGTAGATTATTTTATACTAAGAAACTTGTCTATACATTTTTCTCATGATACTATACATCATTTCTCTTTCTAGGAATCAATGTGGGGCTTTCATATCTTAAGAATATACTTATGGTCAATATCAAAGCATCATGTGTCAAGAGTATGCCACTATCTGATTTTAGAAAGCTCCTTCAGTACTAAAACTGAATACTGAAAAGCCACTTGTTCACAGTAGGAAGGAAAAAAGTCTAATAATCTTTATAAAGACTCTTTTTACAGAGCAAATATCTGCCTCAAGAGAGGTGAAAAATCAAAGTTTATGATAGTTAAAATCCCCAAGAACATGCTACAACCATTTTAGAACTTAACAATAAGCAGCAATGAGTATACATTTAACTCTGGAAAGTAGAGAAATTCTAGCTTACAGAGGAATCTTTGTTAACTCTCTTCTCCAAGCAGAATGTTGCACTTAGTGAAATAAGGAGGAAAAGTCCCTTGGTAGGTTTGACATTAATTTGACTATGGTCAAGTTTTATTATTATAATTTTCTTATATTTTGATATTTGACATATATGCTTGGGCAAGCAAAATACTACAGAAAATATATAATATTTGAAAAGCATGTGGCAAAAAAGAGAAAAAGAGAATTTATCAAAAATCTTATAATCTGAGCTGAAAAACTTTCACATTCCATATGTTGTAAGAAAGAGAGAAAAAAGACAGGAGACAACACTGCAAAATTAATTTTCTGCATTGACTTCCTAGGGTTAAATATATGGGAGAGGGATTTAAATTAGGGAGAGGGAGGTATGTTTATTTAACTATCTGATTGTTGCGCAGAAACTTCATTGTTATCTTTATTGAAGCTCCCTCTTGTCAATTTTGGCTTCATGAACCAATTCCAGATATCTGTCTTGAAAGTTATATTAACAATACCGAAATTATTCTGGCCAACCCTTACTTATATTTTCCACTTTGCTGAACAGTCTCATATCCACCTCCATATATTTCACATGAAAAGAGTCCTTCCCACATAGATGTTTACCTTGTGTTCTCTGATCCTATAAGACAGATTTACTTTTAATTTCTGTTTAATTTACTTTTAATTTTTTTTCCCTTTATGAGGGAAATGTAAGTGCTTAAACTATGGTTTGAGACTTTCTGAATGAAGCTCTTTGATTATCTATGAGGCTAGATAACAAAATGAAAAACGAAAAAAACTTTTAAATGTTCCCTTCACATATTTTGAAGACCTATGTTAAATTCTGAGAATGAAATACTAATGAATTTTAGGTTTTGCTTCATTCCTATATTTGCAAAGTTCTCAGTGCTATTTACACAACTAGCCATGGCTCCTAACACCAATGACGTCCTTTCCATTTTAATCAGAAAAGGAATATATTAATTGTCTTCAGTTTTCACATGCACTCAGTTACAGTACTCCATAACCTATAGTCAACAGCCTCACCTGGAATTCAGTTCTGAAAAGAACTTCAGCAGAGTATACATCCCCAAATCGCAGGAACCTATTTTTCATTAACATGGATTGCTCAGCTATTTAAATGTAATGATGTTTCTTCTTTCTTAGTGGAGAGCTGTAACATTTTACAGAAAAAAAAAATCTCATTTAAGATAGCAAAAAATAGTTAGTTGATTTTGATCAAGATATTATGAAAATTTTTGGTGCAGATTTCAGGAAAATTTATGGAAAGAAGCCCAAGCACTCACGAAAATATCAGTAAACAAAAAAAAGTCAAGCTCTTGAATCTAGGAACTAATTTTGTAACTAATTCTATAAAATGCAAAAACCACTTTCTCCTTTTTCTACCAAAATAAGTCAGCTTTGATCAAGGCTCTTTTTATTGCTGAAAATATGGCCAAAACTAGTAGAATTATATAAAAGAAAGTTCTCTCTAGTTTTAGAGATTTAATAAATTTTACTTTATTTAATGTGGCTAAGGAAAAGGAACTATTCAAAATTATCCTATATCAGATTTTCTGTCTAATAGATACCAAGCACGTAATTCTCCAGTAATCTCAGATTGAAAGTTTATTACATAAAACAGAGTTGTTTTTCATTTCTTAGGTTAAAACTGTAGGGCTAAAACCCCACAGAAATCAACCTTTGACTTACAAAGAAAACACATGCATTATGTCAGACTTTGAGAGAAGGACAAATATGGAACCTCATGATGTCATTGTCACTGACTCACTTTTTAAAGTACAGTAGTGTTGTACTCACAATACATGTCAAAAGAACAAGAGGATTCCTATCACTTTGCAGGTTGTCTAATAACTGCAAATAGATTCCTTCTGTTGTCAGATTCATAATGCTGTGTTATGAAAGAAAATTCAACACATATTAAGTGATAGAAAATTTGTCTTCTTTTTTTTCCATCTAGTCATTTTTTTTTTTTTTTTTCCTTCTCCTGGAAAAATAAATTCAAATATAAATGCAAATCACATGTTATCAAATTAGTATATTGATTTTTTTTTTATCCCATTGGTCTTCTTTTTCCCATGTGTATTATATGTCAGATGATTTTGACATGTTTCTGTATAAAAAAACCCATTAATTTCTCAAATTCTAATGATTTGAAAATATTTTTGCTTGGTGACGTATGTACAACCATAAAACCTGTCTTTGCTCTTTGAAATTATATTTTGTTGCTATCTATAAACAAGGATTTATGTTAGAATTTAATGCCCATCATCCCCTTGTTTCATCAGCTTAGAACCAATAATTAAAAATTTCTTATTGTTGTTTGAAGAAACATCATGGAAGACTTGAAAAAGACGACATATATGAAAAGGAATGCAGTGAAATATTTTGTAATCAATTTATTACATCTTCTTTCAGAGTGAAGATTTCTGTGGAAGAGGCATTATCAGAGATATTGCTTCCAGTTGCCAATATTTGCTGTACAGACACAGCTGTTTCAAACTGTGCTTTCTTGGACAGTGGCAGACAGAGATAGCAGATGGGCAAACACCTGCTTATTTTAGCTTTTCAGTTAAACAGGCAAATCAGTACTGCTTTTGAAAGATGTTGGTTTAATCCCAAAGTTTTGGTCAGTAAAAAGAAATGAAATTAAATAAAGATATTCGTTATTGCCATAACTTTCTTCAGCAAAGTTTTAATTTTTTTGTTTTCTTCCTCCCATCCCGCCCATTGCTTTAGTTTCTGTGACAGTCTATTCTAAGTCTATGATGATCTATTGTACTAACTAGGCCCTAGTATTTTTCCTAGACATTCTTTCAAACTGCTAATTATGCTTAGAAAATATTCTTACATTTTAAATTTTACTTTGTTTGAAGCCTTTTTCTGAAGTCTTAGGAAGAAGCAGTTAAATTCCTCAAAGTTAGCAACTTTTTAGGTGATTTTTAGTTTTATTTGAGTTCATTTTTTATATTTTTTTAATGGAAGTGGTATGTTACCAAAAACTATATTATGGTAACCTGTGTCTGAATATTTTACCTGGACAATTTAACATTTTTGTTAAGTAATTAAAGTCTTCACTGTATTTCCTCTTAGGAAGTAAGTTGATGTTAAATTTAGAAGCACTTAGTTTAATTGCACCATGAGGTATGAAAAATTTCCTTAAATCTGTATTGCTCAGCTGAGGGCCAACCAATTATTTGCATAACTTTTTTTTACGTTATATTAAGAAATGCATTTTTCTCGCTCTGTAAACTTGTCTTGAGGAGTATATAATGACTGGTATGTGAGTTCCTCACCTGCTGTTGAAAGGATAAAATGGATTTTTCCAATATGCAAGCTAGTTCTATTCATTTTCTTGACGGAATATGTGAATTACAACACATTGGATAAAACATCTGTACAACTACACATACACCTGCTTTATGTGGATGCGCAAGTTCAATTTCTAGAATCTACAGAAGTCAAGACCTGGCCAACTACATGTCTCCATGTCAAAAGGCAACATTTGCTCACCCATGGGAAGCAGTGCATCAATTCCTTGTTTTCATTTGCTTGCAGGCACAGCTTTTGCTTTCCTTATCCAGCTGTCTTTATCTCAACCCACAAGTGTTCCAGATTTTGCCCTTTGATTCTCCCCCACACAATGCTGGTTGGGGAGTGAACAAGCAGTTGTGTTGGGCTTGGTTGCCGGCTGAGGTTAAACCACAACAGCAAGATATTTTAGAAAGAAGAACTTTGATTATTCTGTTGAAAGGCCTTTATATTGAAAATATTCAAACTGAATAGATCACTCTTAGCAACTGAATATAGAAAAGGGGCAGAAAAATAGGACAGTATAAACATATGATAATGCAATATAAAATGCTTGCAAACACCTTTGAAAAACTCAGTCTGAATCTGTTCTATTGATGGTCACAGACCACACATCTGAAGAAGGAAAGAAATAAATTGTCAAACAATGAACAGTACTATAAGAACGAATTAGTGATAATGTATGCAAAAGATTTTTTGCTTTGCTAGGATTAATATTTTATATGAAATTCACCACAGAGAGAGACAAATCCCAGTAGACTTAATTCAGCAGGAAGAAACATGTCTTGATAGGCAAGGCAAAGTAAGGCAAAGAATTATATCTTGAAGCATGGGCTTGTACCACACATATGCACAAACCTCAAACCACTCCTTCCTCGAACAGCTACCTTAAAGATTACAGTCTTTGAAAGGAAAACAGGTTTTCTGTGTTAAATCCCTTTCTTGTGAAGAATTTTTTAATTGTGCCTTTTCTTCTCACAAAGAGATAGTAATGTGAAATAAATAACTGTATAATGTCTTGCACATTTATTAATTAGATAGATACTGCACACCTACACTTCCTTCTAATTTGATCACATAAGCTGTTAGCTTTGTCTTCAAGTAAAGCCATTTTAAAACATTTCCAGTACAGACATTTTCTCATTTAGATCAATTTAATTGTCAGTTAATATGTGGCAAGTGTGTAGTCATCTTCCATTTATCCATGGACAGTTTTACTTGAACTGTTTCAAAATCCTATTTAAAATGTAGTTTATCTTTCATTTATCACTTACAAGTGAATTTGTAGCATTCAAAAAAAAAAAAAGTAAAAATACTAAATTTTCCCCTATATCTTAGCTCTTGCAATTGCTTCTTAATTAAGAGCACTGGGTATGAATTATATATTTAATATCTTTACAAGATTAGTTTTCAGTTTATTGTGAGATTTTTTTTTTTATTTATGAGAACACTCAAGAAAGCCTTATATAACACATAATGAATGATATTAACTGCAAGATATACCCAAAGAGATAGAAGGTCCTTATTGGATATAGAAAACACTGTATAAAGTTGTCTTTTGGTAAATACATATACTCCAGTATTTACCAGGGGACTGTAAGAGATTCATACATTTCTTTCCTCAATATGGAACACTTTATCACTCTCCCTTACCAATGAAATAGCTGACCCATACTGGCTTAAGATAAGAGAAAGATAATTCTCCTGGGAAAAGAAAAGTCCTTAAAAAAAGATTCAGGAAATCTGACATCTTCTCATCTCTATAACATATGGTTAGTTTTCAATTTAGTTTTTTAGCACTAACATCTCTGAAAATATCAGCAATTCATTTAAAGAGGGAGAGCAATTCTGCAGTCATATATGCAAATAATTACATTTAGTTGTGATAGGTTGATAAAAGAGCTACCATATTTATAAGACAGCTTGCAAATGTTGATTCTTGAATGCTAATCTTCACAGTCAGGAAATCTATGTTTCAGAACAGGTCTGTACATGTCTACAACATCAGTGGTGCATCATGAAAGTGATCCTGAAGAGCAAACAAAATTTCCTCACTTAACTCTGTGTGAATACGGCTACCAAATATCCAGTTATCTGCTTTAACACGTTCCCTTTTCTGTCCAGGCCTCCTCTTGGGATCCATGTTATACTACATACATACAGACTTGTGTATAGATGTATATTCAAAGTTTATACTTTCCAGATATGCTACCCATATTACCCACACTTTGGCACAACCTGGATTCAAAGTCTGTGATCTTGTATGCTTATTTCTGCCACGTAAGTCTAAGAGGAAAAGACAAAAGGTCTTCAGCTCATATTTTAAGAGTTCATACTTGAAGTATGAGAGAGGGAGAAAATTGACAGAAGCTTTTTTTTTTTACCAAGTCTCTTTAAGTGTATATGCCTTTCTTGTCCTGTCCGGAATCAGAAAGTTCAGGATTTCACATCTTGATTAAAACATATAAGAGAGAGATAGACATTACTCAGATTAAAATAAAAGGTTAAGCTATCAGTGAATATAAAGTGGCAGATGTTTGCCACTAGTTAATTCTAGAGGCAAACATTAGTTAATTAGTTAATTATTTAATTCTAGTTACTATGGCTAATATTTGCACATCAAGAAGAAGAATGTTCTTTCTGGTGCCTTTTGTAAAAAATAGGTGGAGAGTCAGGGAAATTGTCAGCATTCCTTCACAAGCAAATAAATATTCTCACATTGAGCTAAACAGAGAGGATATGAAGATAATTTCTTATCAGCAGGTGACCACTAAAACATTTAGGCTCTTCTTTGCCATATAATACATTCTAATGTCCTGCAGAGCAGTAAAAAACATCCAGATTTTCAGTGAAAGTCTTAGCAACCTTCAGCTGAAGCAAGCTGCACAGATTTGCTAACTCTTCCAGTTTCAAATTGAAAGGTCAAACAAGTAATGAAACTAATAAACAAGAAAAGCTTGCCTACTGAATATTAAAAAAGGCCTTGCTGCTCATTGAAGTTCCCTTCCAAAATAATCTTCATGCAGTAAATCTTTTCTTTTTTAACAGATTCTAACCAAGTGCCTTTTTTGCCTGTGTCCTCAAACCTCATTTGCCTGGAGATCCCAAGATCCATGTGGAAAATTCATGTCTGGCTCTACAAAGTAATTTTTAAATTTGAAGTCATGGTCTTAAAAAAAATACTGAAAACAGTTGGTTTTTCCTAGTTTGTCAGGACTTAAGACACAAAAGTTTCTGCTCATAAGGGAACTGGTGTGAAGGACTGTCAGGTGTTCTCTAGTCCAACCTGTTGCTCAAAGCAGGATCAACTGTGGGATAAGATACTACTTAGTGTTTAGGGTTCAAATTAGCAGGTCTTGGAAAGCTCCAAAGATACAGACCACACTGATTCTCTGGGCCACTTTGTCCATTGTTGTGAAATAGGTTCCTCTGGGGAAAAAGTTTCTTTGTTTAATATATGCCAATTGTCCTTCATCCTCCTACATTTACTTTTCATACATCTGTGAAGAGCCCCGCTCCATGTTCTTCATAATCCGCTTGTAGGCACCCACAGACTGCAGTTATACCTCCAAAGCTGTCCTTGCTTCAAGCTGAATTTTCAGTCTTTCTTCACAGCACAAGTTCTCTGTCTCTGTTGGCTTTCTGTCATTCTGCTCAACTCTGGTTTATGAATGTGTTTCCTGTTTTGGGGTACCCCAAACTTATCAGACTTTTGCAGTCATGGTCTAACAAGTGCTAGATAGAGGGTGATTATTACTCACAATTGGGTGGCCATGCTCCTGTTCATTCAGCAACATGCAGTGTTGCTGGTTGCATTTGCTGCCAGGTTATACATCTGGCCCAGGTTCAGTTTGCTGTCTACCGGGCCTCAAAGCCTTTCACAAAGAACTGATCCCAGCATGTTCATCCCTAGACAGTGTTATTGCCAAGGCTCCTCTGTTCCAAGGACAGGAGCTGTTTCTCTCAGTTGAATTTCATAAGTTTCCTACCAATCTATTTCTCCAGTATTCCTAGGTCTCTCTGTATGTTGTCCCCATCCTTCAATGTGGTACTCCATCCCAAAGCTGCTGTCATCTTTAGCAATGAGCTGGAGAAGATTTCAGACTGTGTGCTCATCTGGTTTAAAGACCTTGAACTGCTCATATCCCTTAACCAATCTCTTAAGTACTTCATTTGTTACAAAGTCTCCAGGCAGAACATGACCTGTTAACCATGAACTTTTTGAGTTCAACTGCCCACTCAGTTTATTATCTTTCTGGTTATCTATTACCTGGACTGTACTTTTGAAAGGAGAATACTGTTAAAGGCAGTCATGAAAGTCCTGTTAAACTTCTCTGTTCCCCAAATCAGAGGTCAACCAAGTAAGTCAGACATCATTTTATCTCTTATCAATTCATGCTGATTCACTTTCTTCTCCTTTATGTATCTGGGGAACAAGTACTCTGAGCAAGTTTATGAAAGACAGAAAACTGCGTGGCACGGTGGACACACATGAGGGATGGGGTGCCAGTCAGAGAGACCCAGATGGAAACCTCAAGAGGTTCAACAAGGCCAAATGCAAAGTGCTGCACCTGGGAGGGTGCAATCCCTGTTTTATGTGAGCTGCAAAGGCACATTCACGGCTCAGGAAGCCAACAGTATCCTGGGTGGCATCAAAAGAAGTGTCATCAGCAGGTAGAGGGAAATGATCCTCCTTCTCTACATTTCTCTGTTAGAGATCCACCTGGAGTATTGTACTTATCTCTGGAGTCTCAGTACAAGAAATGCATTGGCCTAGTGGATCTGATGGAGGGTCACAAAAATTATCAGAGGGATGTGATATCCATACTATGGTGAAATATACAGAAGAAACCTTAATGTTTCTTAAATGTCTTTCAATGTTTGTTAAAACATTGAAACAGGTTGCCTAGAGAGGTGGTGGTATACCTGGAAACATTCAAAAACAGGTTGGGTGGGGATCTGAGCAACTTGATTTTGTGTCCTTACTCATTACAGGAAGAATTGGACAAGACAACATTTAAAGCTTATTTCCATCCCAAATATGTGTGTGACTCTATCCCACACTTTTTAAAACATGAACTACTCTTGAAACAAAATATGGCAGAGAGAAATCATATAACTACCTTTTTTTTCCAGAGAAAGTGAATTTTATGTCATGTAACAAGAGCTATTTAATTGATCTAAGTAACTATCTAAATGTTGGGCATTTTTTTTTTTTTTTACCCAGTAATGCCTCCCTGCTTTCAGAGCTCATGTTTTCATTTTTCATGTTTCCATTTCATGGAACTTTCAGTTCCACATGAAGTTACAATCCTGAACAATGAGATTTTAGGAGTTAAATTGTAGTACAAATCTTTTGTCTGAATTCTGCTCTCCTAGAATTTACATGCGACTGAACTTCAACTTTATTTTTATTTTTACCATGATGGGTAAGAACAAAGAGGGATGGAATGACTGGTTGGAACTGAGATAAATCTGCCTGATTAGGGTTTTGATATGGGATGATGAGGAAAGTCTGTACTGAACTGTAGAGAAAGTAATGCTGCTCTCTGATCAAAGAAAACAAGTTTATGGGTGCTGTGAACATTGTGTTTCATTTCAACACTGCCTGTATTAAGAACAATACCCATGATTGTTAATTGCTGGCTAGGAGTTTAATTTTCATGGTCAGTGATATCTAAGTGAAAGTCTAGTGTTACTGGATATTGTTTATGAAGGTGAACAAATTTGAGCTTTTTGTTAAGCTACATTTTTCCTTGTTCTGGGAGATTTTTAGCTCCTGATCACAATAGCCTTAGAAGGTAAAATTAAATGATGACACAGGCTTACTTTAATTGTCTTTACCAGTCATTAAAGAGTTTAACACTCATATTCAGTGTAGTAGTTGCTTCTTAGCAAATGTTTCTACAGCTGCTAAGACAATGGAATATTTGACTTCAGTTAAAACCATTAGGGCTGCCATGAAGCAAATAGTAGTAGCTTTGCACTATCCATAAAACCTAACATGGAAATTAAACAGGCAATAAAAACTTGAAAAATACTAATGTAAATAACCAATATATAAGCTTTAAATAAGGACATTTATATTTGAATTAAAATCAAATCAATAGTACTCATTCACTAGCTACATAAATCCTTCCTTTTGATGTTCGAATTGCATATTGATTTTAATACAACCCAGATGCAGTCTTTTTCAGAATCTGATTTACCATAAACTTGATGATCTGATGCAAGCGCATAAAACATCCACCTGTACATAGTGTCATACAGTTAGAAAATTCTGGAACATTCTATCTTCCTTGCAAATATCTTATTTTCATTCATAGAAATATTGCACTTTTTTTTCATTTTCTTGATACATGACCTCTTATGAGAAAGCTCTGAAATACTTCACATTTTTTATATCCTAGCAGTGATATAAGGAAGCTTTTCATAAAGAGTTATAGTATTTTAATGGAGTAGTTTATTTCTATCAAAAACTCAATTGTTGATCTTTAAATTTTTGCTGAAAACCTAATGTTTCATTAGACTATTTTATTACTCTGTTGTTTCCTTTTGTGCTTTTCAATTTTTTTAATATAACATCGTTTACTCCCAGTTTTTGTTTGTACTTTGAGATCAATATGCAGAGATATGAATATACACAGGACAATTCTCTCAAATGGAGAAATGTTTTAGGATGAGTGTTATGAGACACTGTGACAGATTGTTCAGAAAAGTTGTGGATGTCCCATTGTTGGAAGTGTTCAAATTCAGGTTGGATAGGATTTTGAGCAACCTGATCTAGTGAAAGATGACAAAAAGGGTTGGACTGAATGATCTTTCAACCCAAAACATTCTGATTTTATGCTCCTATGTACATGCCCAAGAAGATATGCCCTGGATGTCCATAAATTCTATCAAACTTCACCGCAAATTTGACCAGGGTCATAGTGTTCATAGTTATATTTAGTACTATCCAAATATTCTCCCTGCAATGTCTTTGCAATCATATCTACTCACATTTATTGACTGCAAGAACATTGCAGATAACAGTTAAAATGTTATCTGAAAATCTTGTGTCTTATGCTGCACCCAATAGATGAACTTCCACAAAATTCATCTGTTTATCCCTTGTTATACAGAGCTGCTTTTCAAAAGCCAGTGGAAGAGGAAATATTTAATCACTTTAACATATCATTACTTTACACTAAGTTTTGCAAGTTGAATACTTTAACATATCCCTTTATTACCTAATTCCTTGCATTTAAATTTAAATTTGTTTACATTCTTGTAATTAAGAGTAAATTAGAAATCCATATGACTTGGCAGAAAAAAATAAAGGTGAATTTTCAAGTGATTTTGAGTACATCCAAGCAAATCAGCTCATATCTGCTTTTGGATATGATTTTTAACAAACTTTAAAAGTAGGTAAATGTAGAAATGTCATTTTTAGTTTATACACATCATGGTGTTCAAGTTTAATCTAAATTTTTATAATTAATTCAATTTCCAAGATGTCTTGAAGGTAAACGTGTAAGAAAATGAAGGAAGGAAGAAATTCTAAGAGAAGACTCTTTCTTTTGAAGGTACTTTGCAATCAATTCACTTGAGGACTGATTGCTTAAAAAAAGACAGTGTAAAACTGATAATGGTAGGAATGGTATTAAAAACAAACCTAGGACATTTAGGAGAGGCCTGTCTTGAGGACTCAGAAGCCAAAAAAAGTATATATATTCAGAATTCTGGGGAGATGGTTGGTTAATGGATAGTTCCTGTAAATGAAATAAAAGAATTGTACTAGTTATTCCTGTATTGAAGAGACATAAAAAAAATCTTTCCATAAAACAGAAAAACCTCAACCAACAAAAAAATCTGCAGAGAATTTGTACCCTCCCTCATTTTCAAATTTCTATTACTTCACTACAATAATTGGCTAGGACCTAAATTAATCACTTTCATAACTTTTCTCTGATAATGAAAAACTAAGCTCAAAGAAACCACATAAGACGTACATTTCATTTCTCTTTGCATTAGGAAATATTTCTTCTTTCTGATAAAGCTGAAGACAGTTACAGCAAATATTCCAAAGGAAGTTATGGAAAAGGCTTTCTCCTCTGCTAAAAACCACTTCAGATGTGCAAAATGAAATTTGATACTACTGAAGTAAAACATATCTGAGAGGGCATAGGCTTTAACACAGTGGGAAAAGACTTGCTTGTCACTTTATGAATTACATTTCAGACACAGAAAAAATATATAGCTGCTTTTATAAACTGTTATAAACTGTGGTTAATCAGGACAAAGGGGCTTCATTTCTACAATACATAGATTATGTGACAAGAAACACGATGTATAAATCTTATCGCATAATTTTTTTTTTTACTTTTTTTTCCCCCTTAGATTTTAGGGATTTTAGCCTGGGTTTTTTTTTTTTTTTTTTTTTTTTTTTGAAGATGTTTATTGACAGGAAAATCTCACACTGAAGTAATATTTCGAAACTACTTGAAAGTATTAAGACGATTATTGGTGTCTTGTACATGAAGAAAAGCATACACCATATATTCAAGTATTCATTCTTTTAAATTAAACTAGGAAGATTATATTCTTTCACCAATAAACATGGCAAAAATGAAATTCTTCATAACAAATGTTGGCATTCTAGTTTCCCTTAAAACTGATCTATGCTTGGAAAATTTTCTGGTGTAGTATCAGAACCTAAATAGAACAAAACAGACTGGAGTTATCTTAAAAATCTTGGATTTAAGTTATGTTCTGTCAAAATTAATCAAGAAAAACAAGGTTCTTCTCAGAATTATTTTTTGTCCTGCAAAAAATGGTGCTTAGGACACAACTGGAAGCATTGCTTAGACCAAAGATAATTCTGCAGAATTATCTGAACAAAGTTATATCAATGTAAAACAGACCATCAAATGAAGTGGAATACTAGACCAAAAAACACAGTAAATAAGGATGGATGGACCATCAAATTTGAATGTTTAAACAAAGTATGAAGTCCTGTAAGCAAACTTTTAGGAGAAAAAAGAAATACCTGCATCTTCCCCAAGTTGAGAAAGATATAAATTTCTCGTTGACTTTAGTAAAGATCAAGGATTCATTGAAATCTAAGGGGAATTAAAAGGATAGATGCAAAGAAATCCAGATGCCTGTCTTCTCCTTTTGCTGTCTTTCCCTAAGGCTTAAGGTAATCAAGACCTCATAAGACATGTGACATAGCTAACTAAAGGGGTGTGATAACATCCAGCTATTAACATCTCAGTTCCATCATGTTATAAGAAATTTATATGTATAATTTATTTGTATTTGTATGCTGATGAGAACTCTATCTGGACAGGCATTGCCTTTCCAGCTGGTGTGGGCTGAAGCCCGGAAGGTAAAGCATCTGACACAGCTAGGCTATAGCATTTTTTAGATAGTAGCAGAGAAGGCTCACTTGCTCTTCAACTGAAATATTTATGATAGAGAAAAAATTGGGAAAAAATTTATTTAGATTATGCATGTCTAAAACATGATATTCACATTTCCCACACCGGGGAGTGAGGTTATAACTTAAGATATTGCTAACTTTTTTATTAGTTTAGTAAAAGAAGAGTAAGGAGTAGTTAGTTTTGGAGAGTTAGAAGCTTTGGTGATTGATATAGATAGAAAGATGTGTGGATGATTTACTACTGAGGTGGGAGGTGACTGGATTTTTAATGAGGTAGTAAACTTTGTGATGTGAAAAACTGGTGACTTAGACTAGGTTAATAAAGTTGCTTTGACACCTATTTTTGGTAAGATAGTTTATAACGATAAGTCATTTTGACTTTAAAATCTCTAGTGTATTTGTAAGGCTATGATAGCCCTAAATCCATTCTCACTCTATTATCTAAATACAAATGAGGTTGTGCTCAATCAGTAAAACATTGTTCTTTAGATTTGTTTTTCAACAAATATTTTAACTGACATATTAATGTCAAACATATGTCATGTTTGTCATGCAGGAAACAAAAACATGACAGTACATATTTGTTCTACTGTTCATTATGACTTTGAATTTCTGCAGCAAAGGTAGTTGACAGATTTTTTTTGGTTTATATACTTTTTATTTAAGCCTCAGTAGGGAAGAACTAAAAAATAATAAAAAAACTAGCTTTGATCACTGAAAACTTAAATGAAATCTGATTCTTCAGATATGTCATTATAATACATTTTTACTGACAACAAATTACTCTAACAAAGTTAACATTTTTTCATATATATGTCATTAGTTCCCTAAGTTTCCACTACTTGCTAGAGAAAACACTCCCTTTTCCTAAGATATGTGCATTAGTCAGGCAGAAAAAACATATAGAATTGGTTACTTAACTGAAAAAACCCAACATTAATGACAAAGTAGTTAACAACAAAATGTAGGCAGAATTCAAACTATTGATGTGTGCACTGAACTTGATTTTTTTAAGCTTTACTGTCAGATTTTTTGTTTCTTCATAAGTCCCTCTATTAAAATCCATTTTAGCTGATTATAGAGGTTTGTAACTTGATCCGCCACCCAAGGGAAAACTAATTTTGAAGAATAATGGACTTAGAAATATAGATCTGAAACTAGGGTATATGAGGAAAATATAAACCAAAAAAATGAGACATCGGACTTGTTTGTTCCTTAAAGAAGGGACTAAAGAGTACAAAAACATTTCTATGGCTACTAAAACAACAATAAAGGAAATATACTAACAAACAGCTCTTTTTTTCTCCTAGGTCCATCATTTTTCTATAGATTATTTCTTCTTCCAATAATTGTCTTCAGGAAGCTGAAGGACACATGGCACTGAATTAACTGATAATTTCTACAGACAGTTCCTCCATGTTAACCATCATTTTAGCATTTAAACTCCAGTGTAAGTGTACATTGCTCTAAACCTGTGCCATGTATCTTAATCACACATTTCTTTATACATGCATTATCAGAAACTGATTGATCGTCTACATCTTTTACAGTCCTGATGTCTTTCCTTTTATGTTTTATGTTGAAAATTAATTTGTTGCATTCCATCATGGCACAAGACTAAAAGGATAGATTGGTAGGCATTTCCTGGGATGTGGTATTCTTTTTGCTCTCTACACTCTGACATTTTGCAAAATCCCCCAATAAGTGAAGAAGTCCAAGCTAACCATGAATACTACATCATTCCCAGGAGCATATAATTTCTCTTCTTTCATCTTTCCTTTGCAGAAAAGGTCTAGGACAACAGACATAGTATTTATTTGAAAAAAAAAAGAAAACTATCCTAATGGGAAAAATGTTAGGAAAAAAAAAAATGGAAGTAGATGGGATGTATTGGCCTTGAGGAGCAGATAAGTTAGATAGAAAGGCAACAGTGTGAAATATACAGCTTGGATGATAAAAAAAGAAAATGGCAATTCTTACACATGGTACAGTAAAAAGTACTAAAAACTGATAAGGAGTTCCAGCTTCCTTCACCTGGTTCCTGCACTCTGCCATTTATACTTCAATGGTATTAAATGGGTGAGAGAAATGAAAATGTGATGCCTCTTTTGTGTCTCTTTTCTTCCTTTTACTGATTCTCTGTTCCCCTTGAACAGTGCAATGGAAAGGGGTTTATATTCACAATTGCCTCATCTCACACAGCAGGACATGTTGGCTCTTTGGAGTCAGACTCCACTTGAAGTTTTCCTGAAAAGCTGGAGTTTAATCTTTTGCCAAGGTGTTCATTCTAGCCTCTCCTTAGCTGAGAGACTGTCTACTAATTTACTTTGTGGAAAAGTAATAATTTACCTTCTATAGCTATTTAAATGTCTTTTTTTTACATTGGGAATGATCTCCACATAATTGTCTAGTAAACAACTCCTGGCTGTAGTGTTAAGCTCCTGCCCATACAGATTTGGTGACAACTAAACATTTTTCAATGTAAAATGTTATCTTCTACTAGACCACATAGAAGAAGGGTCTGATTAAAGTCTCAGTACTGAGGCCACTCATGACAGTTATCAATTCCTTGGAGGACACTAAAAGGCAATTTATTTTGCATAATGCCTCTGTTAGGGGTTGTCCTTGTTTTACCTATACACTAAACTCATTCAAAAAAACCACATGTTTTATTAGCAATAACTATTTAATGTGCTATTTTGAATGTTCATATTGTAGTGTTCTTATTCAGATGGATGTGGCATTTTATACAAAGGGAAAAAAGATGTACGATAAAGACCTTGTATGGAGTGTCAGAAATAATATTTGGAAGCTGATAGTTTTACATTAGGATTTCAATAACTTGCTAAATATGCAACTTTAAAAAAAAAAAAAAAAAGAAAATACTAGGAAGTTGCTAACTAAATGAACATTCATATTTGTTTAGGTCATCATGCTGAGAAGATAAAAGGAGAATTTCATAAAATGATAAATAATAGTTCACCACTATTTGTTATTAGTAATTTGCAACAGTTTAGGCACTTTGTGCCCCTGGTGAAGCTTTATGTAATTATATATTGCCATAGTGAAAATATCTTACAAAGAAAATAATCCTTAAGTTTCTACTGCAATGCTATATTCAGAGTTTAAAGTGGTAACAAATCTCAAATGCTTTCATGACATTAGTATTACTTTCAAAAGTTTTATAAATTTAATGTTTAGGCACTATATGAGAAAACTAACAATGTTTTTATCTCTAGCCCAGGAGAGATGACAAAGTTGAGTCCTCTTCCCTGGGCTAGTAAAACATAAATACTGCATAATAAATTTTTTGTGCAATAGCTGAACTTGCTTCATTGTGCAGATAGTGTGTTGGTCTTCTCTTAAAGAAACAGTTGAATACTTTGGGATTCCTTTTTATAACCAGTGATAAAAATTCTCAGTTTAAAAATCCATACACCAGAAATCCTAATATAAAAATTTAAGGTATTTATAAATCCAGGAAAAATTCTGTTATAACTTTCTGTGTTTACTAGTGCTGTGTAAAGAATTCCTCATATTCTACTCTGCCTATAGGAGGACAGAAATAAGTCTCACTGGACAAATACAGACAGTTGCTTAGAAAATGTTCTGGAAACTGAATATTAATTATGAAAGAGGTGGCAAAGAAAGTGAACAGTCTGCTAAGGTAATTTCTGTATAAACAGGAGGCAGGGGCTGGACATTCTATTGACATATAAACGCATTTTTGTTTTTCTTTTTCAGGTTTCATATTTGTAAACTGGAGAAGTGGTAATATTTCCTAAAGTAAATTCTTATAAAATAACACCAGGCAGAACTTCTGTGATCTCACTGATCTGCAAAACACATACTATGAGATTCTTCTAAATGTCTGCATAAGCTTCAGTAATTTCAGTCAAGCAAATATTCAAAAATATCCAGTCTTGATTTTTAAAATGTCAACTTGACATAATCCTTTCTAAATTCCAAAGTAAATTCTAGTAAGTGTGTCATAAGTATCCTAACCTTTATAATTCCCATACATTTTTTTTACTTTGACACTGTGTTCTTTAAGCCTGTGTTTGCCTACACAAAATATGTAAAGTAATTCTGGTGTACTCCTTTGTTATCTATATCAAAGATGTTGTAAAATTAAATCGCACTTATTAATTTCTATGTAACCAAAACTGCTAACAAAAGTAAAGAAGAGTCAGTGATTCTGTGAAATATTTGTGCTGAAAGCATTTTAACCAGGCCCACTAATTAATTTCAAGTTGTAATAATCACTGTTTTTTATTTTAATTCACTTGACATGCAGTAAATCATGTAGTATAATGATGGTGTCTGAAAAGGACTGTCTGGGAAGATGGAAGCCCAAGTACTATTGATTTTACCTTTTCATTATTCAATTTGTTGTTTTCTTAATTAGTCTTCTCAAATTGAGTTAATCTAACAAGCATAAACTTGGCTAAATAGCATTAATTGCATCTTCTTTCAGTTCTCAGATAAGGATCTACATAACACTATAATCTAACCATTCACAAATATTATTTACTCCTTCCAAAAGGACAGCACTGTATTATGATTTTATCTTCTGTTTTCTGGGGTTATTTTCATGCTTCTTCATGCTTCTTCAGGATTCTGCAGTGTTATAAAATTGCCATTAATGGTTCACAAACACAGCATTCACAGTTAGCAGTATGGGATACCTTGGAAAACTTGGCTAAGGACTTACATTCTTAATCTTCTGCCAACGAGTAGGATCAAAAAATAAGGCGGCTTCTTAGCTGGAGTAAAGTAAGTGGAGTCAAGAAAATGTGTAGAACTCAGAAAGACTGCAAAAATGTGCCCCTGGAAACAGAACTTTACTGGGTCAGGGCAGGAAAGCAATTTTTTTAACAACATAGAGGACTAATCTCATCAGAGGAAGAAAAAGTGTCTTCATCAATCTTGATTTAATACCAAAATATTATTTTGATTTAATATTAAAGAAGGTAAATAAGCTGTTCCTGAAACAATTCACTGTATACCAATAGACTAATAAAACACTTTTCAAGTAATGATTTATATTTTACTATTGTTAATAACTGCTGTACTAATTATTAAAATATTTATAACTCAGAAAAGTGCTGCAATTCATTATATCGTGGCACAAACAGCCTATTAGCGCAGACTTTACTTTTTCAGTCGATCAATTCCACGCTGTTAAAATAACATTATTTTTTTATACACAATGTGTAAGTCAAGGCAGATGTTGCTAGAATTTTTTCAATGAGTCATGCTCTCCCATACCCCCAGGTCCTTAGCAAAAACACTGGCAATATGGTGCAGTGCAAGGCAATCTGTAATGAGTTAATATATTGGCTCCATTCCTGCCTCTCAGAAAGTTTCTTCTGCTTGACTGAAAATGAATACCATTAGACTCAAGCCTCAGAATCTTCTTCCAGGCAGCATGGACAGCTGGTACTTACAGTGATTAAGAATCTTCTGACCTGTGGCTATGACAAGCTGGAAAAATGTCTCTAGTTTGGCTGCTCAGCTTCATTATCAGTGAATGCCGTAAAATGATCCTTTCTTTATTAACAAAGACAACTCCCTTCAGCAGTGCTATTGATCATCCTAATTTATCCAACATATCTAATACTAAACTGCTATTCTCTGTAAATAACTGAAAATGAATTACTTCCGTTGCAAAGCAAAACTATACTTTGTCATCTCCTTACTCCAAAGGCATGCATTAAGTGAAGAGAAAAACACATCTTTGGGAAACAGATTAGAGATATAATCAGAGCAGGAGGAAGCAAAAGCAAATAACAGTGGTCTAACTCTTTCTAACTATAAAAGGCTATTTTTATTAAATAAAATGCATGGTATGAATGTATTGACTGACACTACTTTAAGTTCTAAAAGATCTAAGCATGAGTTTTGTAAAATTTCAAGCATTTAATCCTGCTACACAGTTCTATTCATAAGGGAAGAAACTTTTATCTCCAACAGCAGTATTGATGACTAAAATCCATAAAAAATATGTTTTGTAGGACCTCTGGTAGAACAAACTTATCTTGACACTTTCTCAGTGTGCTTGACCTAACTCCTTTAACAATACGAAGTTATTATTAACTATGATACACTACTTGAGTAGCTTTGCCATTTTAACAGAAGTCAAACACAGTTGAAGCTGGTCACATGATAGCTAAATTAAGTGTATTTAATGACAGTGACAAAGACAAGTGACTGCATAAAAAATGTGCTCAGTTTCTTAGAGCTTCAATCATCATCTATATATGAGTGACTGGATATTTGTATTAGAGAAATCTTTTTATCATATATAATATCTGCTCTTTCTGAGTATACTTCAGCCATATGTGAAAGAAAATCAGAGAAAAGATGCCTTTTGTCAATGTTATAAAGTTCCAGGAGGTTTCACTGGATAGTGCTAACAAGTACATCCTTTGGGGCATGAAACTATACTTTGTGACAGATTTGGTCTGCTGACATCTATGGAAACATCTGACCATATGGTGCCAGGTTCCACCTTTTGAGCAATTCCCCTCTGCATACTTCAGCAGCAGTTTCTTAGTCTCTTATATTCCCTTAAGACCTTGTCTGCACCTCGTGCTCCTGTTTCTGGCCTGAGCTGGATCCAGCTAACAGAAGAAATGCTGTTTCTCTATTTGGAACTAAGAACTATTGAAAGAGAAAAATACCAGAGCCAAGTTTAGGAGATGGACAGGTTTGTTCTTAACTACTATGGGCTATAAACAATGAAATAAAAACTCTTTGATTGAAGATTTTGATAATGAAACAGGGTCTCATGAATTTATGGCAAGAAATATTTACCGGCTTGGCCAGAAGTAAGTGGAATGTAGAGCTGGATGCTATGAAGAAACTGAAAATCATTTTTCAAGGAAGCAAAAAGTGTATTCAACAGTAATCTTTAAACCTTTTTTCTCTTTGTCCTGGTTTCTTCTTTGTCATATTGCATGAGTCCATACTAGTTGCTCACTTCTCAAGTAAATTTACTAGTTTCTTCCCAGACATAGGGGGAATACCTTTGTTCTAGGATCTACTCCAATCACTACATGTCAGAATGATCTTTTGACAAGCTTAGTCTTCCAAGATAATCCATCTTGTTCTGGACCTTAACTGACATTCATGTTTGCTCAGGTTATGCCTAAGAATATAAAAGGAACCCCTGGAGCCACGCTAATAAAAGGAACTCTGGCAGACAGCATCACAGCTGCATGGCTATTTCAGGTCCTCTAAATTGAAAATCCGCAAATATGTTTTAAAATAAAGACCATGATGGCAGCACATAAGACTAACAGTATCAGGCAGTCCAAGAAGCTGCTTGCTATGTACCATGAAAGGTCTAGTCAACCCAAACTGTTCTAAGCCTGAATCAGTCTCTAATGACTGAAATTAACTTTGTTTTGCTGTACAGTCCTCAGCCATATAGTATAACAATCAGCTGATGGAGAAAGCAAGGACAATACCCCGATTTGGGCAAGGAGGAAGATGGTATAGAACCTAAAGAGGTTCTCTTCCAGAATATCAGGTTTTGTTCTTCTGTTATTATCAGTTATTAATACTGAAACAATTTACATTCCTTACTTGTATCTGTGTATTATATAGTGAGATATTTAAAACCTCACTGGAAACAGTCTTAAGAAACCTGCTCTAGCTGACCTTACTTGAACAAGGGAGCTGGATGATGCTGTCAAGAAGTCCTTTATGGTCTCAATGTTTCTTTGATTCTCTGGTTCCTCAATCCATTTTTGCACCCTACTCTGCAAGAACTATAATAACAAACTTTTCCAGTCTCAAAAAGTGTTTGATTTGAGATTTCTGAAACTATTCAACTTCTTTCATATGTAGTTTATTTTGCAATATGGAATCCATATTCATTGCAAAGAATACTGCTTTGCTTGTTTAGAAATTTGTAATGAAATGAGGAAAGGCAGAGATGGAAGAGATATAGAAAATCTTACACCTAGGCATTCAAATAGTACTATGTGGAAATACACTGTCCTTCTAAATGCCATCAAATCTAGTGTTTATGGGAAGGTCATGTTGGTCAAACTTCTTATAGGTCACCAATCTATCTGCCCCCCCCAGAGTCTGAGGGTTGAATGTGTCAAAAGTCTGCTCAGTAACAGAAAAATGCAGTCAGATGTTGGTTTTGGTTGTTTGGGGTTTTTTTGTTTGGTTGGTTGTTTTTTTTTTTTTCATAATAAATAAAATGCCATATAATGTTACATGGGATAAAAATATATGTCACAATGAGAACTCCAAATTAATAGATATGTCTGACCTTCTCTTCTTTCTTGTACAAAGGAAAAACTTGTTTTCCAGGTGAACTGTAAAAAGCAAGTGATTTGTTCATGCTATGGTGTAATATCAGTGATAAATACTTTACAGGTCCACAAAAAAATTAGTTCTGCCTTCAAGGAAGAGTTTAAATAATATTCAGCAAACAAGACATATGATCACACACTGAATAATGAAGATAAAAATGTTTTGCAGGAACAATACAGAGTATGAAAGGCATCCTGAATGAGACAAGGATTCTCAGAAAACTGCATGAAAGTAAAACATGATAAGACATTGTATGTGTACAGAGGGGCTGAATTTAGACCAAAAAAAGTATTATTTGCCCAGCTTCTGGTTTTTGAATGTTTGGTTTTGCATTGTAGACTTCTTAGCATAAACTTGTGAATGTTGTATTTCTAGATTTTAAGAACTACATAATTTTAAACACGAGCTGCTGTTAGTACAAAATATTTAAATTGCAATGTATCTGACAGTATACTTTTGTTCCTTAGTCTGCTCACACATACTGCTGATTGTCTTCAGGCTAAGGCTTGTAATGAGGTAACCCCAGCGGAGAGGTACTACCTCACTCACCACATCCTGGGTTTGAGGACATAGATGGACATAATCATTACACACATATATGCTAACCCACTGACCCCTCTTTGAGAAAAGTTGAGCTCCAAAAGAAATTAAAATTGAAACTCTGCAGGTACAGGATTGGTTCATAGCAATCTTTATCTACTTGTGAAATGGGATTAGTTAGAGAGTCACCATTTCTTCATTCATACCCACACTGAGCTAAAATCACTGTAAAAGCTAATACTTATTTAAACTCTGGCAGCAGAGTGACTTTTTCAATTGCTTACAACCCTCACATTATACTGAAGAGAAACAGATCTAAGCAGTGTGCCAGAATGAAGAAAAGCAGTTCAAATGGCAAAAAAGTGAATCTGCAGTTACAGTCAATTATTTCAGCATGCTGTCTCAGTGGCAATTAAGACCCAAATCTAATGAGCTTGGTGTCAAAGCTGGCAATGGCATCCTGGTCCTCATAGACACTCTTTAATCTTTATAATATAATCCATTCCCATTAGTATTTCATTACAGCTTTTTAGATTTGCATTTGGGAAATGCAACGTTCATTTTTGTTTAACAATTTCTCTATTGAATCATGCTCTTCACTAGTCTATCCATGAGAACATGAAAGAAGTTATACGGGATCAGAAAAAAGTCCATACAACAGATCTCCTGTCTCCATCAAAAACACGAGGCTAGGAAATAGAAAAGCAAGAACATAGCAGGGCATCTCTAGAAGACTGTTGTATCTATGACCATATGTGAGCTTCCACAGAGGGTTTCAGGATGAGAGAGGAGGGGAGAAAAGGATGTTGTGGGTGAGTATAAGAGTCCATGACACAATTTCCTTCTGAAAACACAACCTCACATGGTGAGTCTGACCTTGGAGATGACTCTGTTTGAGGAAGGAGTTTGGACCAGAGGCCTCCTGAGCTCACTTCAGGCCTGATCAGTTCTATTGGCCTGATACCATTCAGTAAGAAATTTCATAAGTCCATAGTACTCAGTGAAGATGTAAACCTCTTTTATTTTGAGCCTGACACCTCCTAGCTTTACTTATTACATTAAAAGAGAGAGTGAATTGTAATTTGCCATTCAATTTCTCTATGTCTCATTTAATTTATAGACATCTATAAGTTATCTATCTGTTTAGTAATTTCTTTTTCCGGCTGAAGAATCTACTCTGTTTAATCATTCTTCATGTGAAACTTCTCTTCAGATGCAGTTGTCCTTTTCCAATTTTACAACATGCTTTCTTGAGATGAGGTGAGTCTGGGACAAATATGCTGGGAGTATTCAAAATGTAATGCACTTCTAATTTATTAGGTAGAAGTGTGATACTTCCTGTATTGTTCCCTTATTTTGATTTTCTGTAATAATTTTAAATATTCCTTTTCATTTTTTTACAAATGTGGATTTTTTTCACCTTTTAGTCAGCCAGTATTGTGATGGTGTTCTGCAGTACTTAACAGTTAGTCCTTGTCTTTATTACCCATAGAAATTCGGTATCAAAAGGAAAAATCAGCATTTCACTCCCTTTCTCTCTCCCTGATCATTTTTCAATATATTACATCTGGTTGATTGCACAACAATCCCTGTGAGTTTCTGCTGATCATTTCAACACTATCTACATCTGGCCATTCTCTGTTCTCTGTAATCCTTTTTCATAATTTTTTAATCTGTGTGAATGCCCTTTTTCTTATCCCAAAGCATTTATCCTCTTAAAAAAACAAAACAAACAAACAAACAAACAAACAAACAAAAAAACCAAAAAACAAAAAACCTTTATTATGCGCTTTTCTTAAGTACATCAGCAGAATCCTATCTGTCTGTGGGTTTTTATCCTATGTGCTATGTTTTTTTAACTGGATCGGTAAAAAAAGGAACAAACAGAGAAAAAACAGAAAACAAACCCCAAAAAAACTAAATTATTGTGCTTTTTTTTAAGGTTGGATTTGTGATGTGTTTCGCTGGCTAAATACAGTTGAAGAGCATAACTGATAGCTGCAAATGTAAAAAAATTTATATTTCTCCTAATTAAAAATCTCTTAAAGCTCATGTTAATTGTATTTTCTCCATTATGAATATGGGATTGCTTTCTCACATTTAGGACTATGACTACATATGTTTTATTGTTCATTGTGTTATGTATTGTTAATACAAGAAAATAAGAATTATTTGTCATGGTCAAAACTTCAATGATTTTCTTTTTACAGGGAATAAGCCAAGATTTGAAATTTGCTAATTTGATGACGCAACCGTGCGTTGTTTGGTTATCTCAGACTTAGGTGAAATCAAAAACATTATTTTATGTTAAAATTGAAAATATATGTCTGTACTATCAACTTAAAGAACTGTATGCTTATTTTCTAATGAATTCCATGAGCCTTTAAGAGATTCTTTTATTTTATTTCTAAGCTGCCTTGTGTTTCATGAGGGCAGTTAAAGCACTTGAGCTGCCTCATTTAGTTACGCCTATTTCACCCTTCATATACTGTGTTTTCTCTCCAAATATACCACATTATTGGCATTTGTGTTGGGATATACATAGTATTTGATCAAGTACTTCATATTTACAAACAAATGTTCTGCTTAAAATTTTTTTCTACTTAATGAATTATTTTTTCAAAAATAACTTAGAATACATTATATGCTGAAACATTAGATATTTGCAGTAACTTCATAAAGTTCCTTTCATGAAGAACTGTAATATAAAGTTAATGTTTATAAAACTGTGAAAGATCTGATTAATACACAGAGATCAAAGCATACACAAGAAAGGAAATGACACATCCTATCTAAGCACATAAATGGAGTTTGCACAGCAAGGAGCTGGCAGCAGGACATTTAGAGCAGCCTCTGGTGAGGAGAGGGCAGGGCAGCTCTGCACTGTGCACAGCCACTTCAGCCATCCAACCCACCCACCACAGGGCACAGCTGATCTCCTTGGTCTTGGGCAGGGCACCTCTGGATCAAAAAAAAAATGCCACTAAATGTATGGAATATGAAAAATTGGTGCTGATGAGTGTGCTAGTTTGAAAGCAAACCAGCAAGAGATTCCAAGTCAGAACTATAGTTCTACAGTTTTTAATAGGGAAATTAAAATAAAGCAGAAAGGCAGAAAACTCTGGCTTAGACTGACAGAGTCAGGTTACAACCTGACACCCTGTTGGTCAGGGTGGTGGTAGCAGGCCAATTAAATAGTGTCTGCAGTCCTGTTGGAGTGACAGATGTGGTTCTGTAGAAGCAGTGATTCTATATCAGGATCTGGTCTTCCTCTGAAGATCCAGTGGTAGTTATGGAGCTCTTGCCATCTGTGAATCTAGTAGGTAAAGGCTGCCCATGGTGTTCAAAATCTCAGTATATATCCAGGTAGGAATGCTTGGTTCCTGCCCCTGGGCAGAGCATCTAAAAATGGGGTGATGTAATTTTATGAGTCATGCAGTGAGATTTCATGGCCCATTAGCTGAAGATATCCCCAGAGGGAGTTATCAAGGATGAGTCATGGAAGAGATAAAGAACACTGCCCCACCTGTTTTTGTCTATGAAGATGGTAACAGAGTACATGCCATTGGTTTCACTTTACAGTGTAACCTAGGACAACGGATGAGTCAGCTTATTATTATACAATAAGTTATTCACCTGGTGACAATAAAAAACAATGATGACTGAATAACAAAAATGGCAGCTGAGACCGTCATTATGACTGCAATGAAGCACTCCTTGTGTACTTGAGGGCTATATCAAATATGATTACATTTCAAAGTAGCCAGTTTCCTCTTTGCTCCCAGCCTCTTTCTATTTCTCATTTATTTCCAAATTTGGAAATGCATCTCAGGAGTGCTTACGAGAAACGTAATTAGCACCAGCTCACAAATGCTTCTGATTGCACCTAGTCAGACCTATTATTGAGAACAGAATTGAGCTGGAGGGTTAATGGTAGCACATAGTGCATGTCATCATATTGCTAAATGTCGATTATACACAAGCTTGGTAAAAGACACGAATCACAGAGGATAAGCTATTACAGGTGGACACTGCAAGATGTTCTGCAAATAGTCTTGGAAGGAGCATGTACTGTCTGGCTATGATGATCTCCGTATATTTCACCACTGTATTTAGGGAACTGTAGAAAGAAACCAGTATATTGCTGCCTATAGCTAAGTAGCTAAGTGTAAATCTACTCTTAGGAATATAAGTGCTATAGGAACTTAGTACTTGGCCCTTTTAGTTGTTGGAAACATATGATTTCTATTCATGGAGTCAGTAATGTTTGTTTTTCTCATCAATTTTTTACATTATCTGTCTGTCTATCTCTATCTCATCTCCCTCAATATCTATATCATCTATCTATCTATCTATCTATCTATCTATCTATCTATCTATCTATCTATCTATCTATCATCTATCTATCTATCACTAATCTATCTATATCTATATCTATATCTATATCTATATCTATATCTATATCTATATCTATATCTATATCTATATCTATCTATATATCTATCTAGGAACAGTGTACGCATACACATTTTCAGGGAATCATACTATAATTGGCCACAATAAAATGATGACATTTAACTTTATCAAGAGCAGGATGAGAGTCTACTTTGTGGGCTCAGTCTAGCATTTACTCTGTATGAGCTACACACTTACTTTTAATAATTCATTTATTCATGAACAACCAGTAGATAAGCCTTTTACTCTGTTTTTCAATTAAAATAAATAAGTGACCATATAATGTGTGTCCTAGAAAACGGAAGACAAATTATTATTCTTCTGAAAGAAACTTTGAAGGGCAATGGAGATTGCAAACTTGTACTATAGTGTTTAGAGGATGTACTTGTACAAGACCTCTGTAACTGCATACTTTCAGAAATGGATTTAATAGACTCTTTCATTGTTCCAATTTATTAGTGGGCTGACACTGCAAAATGGTATCTCCTCTATTATTTGTGTTCAACTTGGCCAGAATCCCATCGTGCAATTACATAGGGAGAGAAAGCATTCCCTTCTCATTCCTTTCTGATGTTCTGCCTCCTCCAAATATTAGTTTCAAATGTGTGTGGTTAAAGCAGTCTAGACAGGTATGCAAGTTGATTGAGTGAGTGAATCTAAATTAGAAGGAGAAGATATAAATATAATATGTAGGGTCAGAGAAATGGACAGAATGTTATAGTGTATAGAGATGGTTATATATAAAAATACTATATGTCTATAAAGTCCTTTCTGATAATGACTACAAGAAGCTGCAGCAACCAATCTCATAAAAATGTTTTCTACCTGCATCTCTTCCAGAAATGTGCACTTTCATTTAGACTTTGAGAGATAACATGCAAAGCTGGCAATTTCAGCAAAAGAAATTGAGGTCAGTTTGCAAAACTTGAAGCCTTGTTTTGCTTGGTTCCTAGCTCCAGCATATTTTTATAACCAAATAAATAAATAAATAAAAATTAAAATTTCACTTACTGTGGAATTAATTTTTTTTCATAAAGATCTGTAAAAGACATTGATTACTGCAGCTGCTTTATTAGGTGGGAAATCAACTTAAAGACATTATTTATCAATTTTTGCCTTCGGCTAAGTTAGAAAGGGTCCAGTGGAGCGTTTCAGGCTGTTTTGAATATGTGGAGTGTAGAGACCTACAGAAAATTGTGTGCTGCATGACACAGAACAAATCTGTCTTTTTTCTTATAAGCTTAATAAAAAATAAACCCACTGTTCTCCCATTCAAAAAAAGAAGAAGAGGTGTGTAAATTCCTATTTCAAGTGTTCTGTCAGAACATGCCATGCTTTGTGGTAAAGGGCATGTCAAAATAACTCACCTGGTCACAGTATTAGATTGTATTCTTCATCTGACTTGTAGATAAATTACAGTATTTGAGGCAGTTTTGTCACAGCTGGCAACAGTGAAAGAATGTGGCATGGTGAGAGAGACAATCGTGAATGCTCAGGATAAAGCTCCCAGTCAGATATATCTTTGAATGGTCTGGTACCCCAGCAGAGAGCTCCAGTTAGAGCGTGAGGAGGGATCCTGTCTGAGAGCCAGTCAGAGCTTCCGAGCTCTCAGGTGGCCTCAAGACAATTCCAGCTTCATGGACTAAAGTCTGCTTATTTTTAAATGATGAAAAGTTTAAGCAGGAGAAGGGAATGCATTTGTGAATCTTGCCATCCACTGAATCATGCAGCCACTTGATTATAGTCAAGTTTTCCCTACTCTGATTTCTTGGTGTATTGCATTTCTTACTATGAAATATTTTCTTCATAGCCACTCACAGCTACAAAAGATGTTCCTGTGAACAAAACGTCTTCTATTTTCTAAAAGCCTCACTGCTCTCTTTCAGCATTAGACATTGTAATCCTTTTTTCTGCTTCACAGTAAGTTGATATGGAAATGCAATTACAAACAGTATTAGACTGTAGACAAGGGCCAAAAAGTTATCTTTTGTTTCCCAAATCAATTGTTGTCTTACCATACAGTCTTAGGCAACTCATTTCACTTCCTCTGGCCCCGAATTCAGCAGATATATATAGACAATACTGTGCGTTTTAAATTGATTTGAAATGTGGTTATATCACATCCTGTCTCTCTTAATTTTGTAAATAAAAATGGAACTGAAATAATCCCTCTCCCCCAAAATATTACACTTTATGACATTCAAACTGACCCTGAAAATTCCAATCATAAGGTCCTCTGAAGCTCTTATTGAAACTTCAGTCACATCACCATTGTTCAGTACCTTTCTATTTGGTGTATTTTTCATTTAGTAGTGTATTATTTGAAAAATAAATCTGTTGCATTGCCTAGCATAATAAAAATGTTCATCCCAAATTTTCACATATGATTATCTGTACTCATAAGCCTGGCTATACCTCAAGGGGGTGGAGGGAGAACCCATACTACTTATTACAATTTCATGAAACAAGTTTCAAAATGGCTACCTGAGGATATGGTTTATCTTTTTTATTTCCAAGAACCAGTAATATAGAAGGTGTGCAAGATTTAATACAATCAAAACCTATTTAGCTTTAAGATATTTAAGATCATCACATCCAACCCTTGACCGAACACCACCAAATTCACCACTAAACCATTCCCCCAAAAGGTGCCACATCTACACACCTTTTAAGTAACCTTCAGGGAAGGTGACTCAAACACCTCCCTGTCTGTTCCATAGCTTGAAAGATCACATAAGAACTTGGTGAAACTACACAAATTGTAGAATACAAGAGAATACAACTTCTACAGACCTTTTTCTTGTAATTAAGTTTAAAAAATCAAGAGAATCTATAAAATGGAGTAATTTAGAGTCCTCCATGAGGTTACTCTGCTTCTTAGGGATTCAGAAACATGTAGCATTTAAGGAGAATAAAATTATATGCACATATGGTTAAGTGAATTTATCTAGCCATAATAGTGTAGTCTTATTTTGTAAAATTAAATGTGCACATTTAGACCAGAATGATGTCTCTTTTAGTGCAAGGGAAGTATTCCAAAAGGGATTCTATTCCCCATTTAAGGCTGCTGCACAGGAGGCAGCCAACATAGTAAATCCAATAATGATATTGAAATTACTCACACAAACCTACTGGCAAGTGATCCAGAAGATTTTATTACTTATGTTGATTGTTTTCATGCTTTTTATATCCTTCTGTTGGTAAGTCACCATTTAAAGCAGAATTTTCTCAAAATTATGACTTTCTTGTTTGCATTAAGTAATATCTAAGCTTGAGTCTCAAACCTGCCAAATTCTCCATTGCCAAGTAATGTAAAATAACACTGGAACTTTAGATAGCAGAAACCCCCCCCACCTTATTTTTACCCCAAATGACAGAGCAGGATAACACAATTTACAAGAGTTAGAAGTAGCAGTTCATCCTTCTGCTCTATATATGTACCAGATCTGGTCATCACTGGATCTCCACTAATCTACAGTTGCTGAAGATATGGCCTGATTTTTGTGATATTACACTATATTAAATTTATTATGCGTTAGCTGTTACTTTAGAAGGTAAATTTAAAATAGGAAACATATTTTGAATTTGTAGTTGAAATATTATTCAAAAGAAAAGTATGTAGGAGTCTAACATATTCTTAATTAATGCCATTTACATGCTGACTTTGAATTGCTTCCCAATCTCTCACCACACTGTTAATATCATACTATTTCTCCCTGTCATTACTTGGCAGAAGGGTTGTATTTTTTTCCCCTGAGATTTTACTGGCTTTAGTTATTCTGAACTATGGTGAAGCATTGCAACTCAAAAATATATGAAAGAAACATAAACTAAAACCTGTCACTTTAAATATGCAGTTTATATAGTCATACAAGTGTGATCATTGTGCCATAATTACACTTCATTATACAGTCAGTTTTAAAGGAAGCCTTATAATTTATAAAAGCCTTAATAGAGATACAAATCTAGACATTTTTTGTATAAAATTATTTTCTCTGGGGAAAAATTATTTATGAAACATAAAGGAAATGACAGTGGAAAGGGGCTGTTGCACATCATGTTAGACTAATTTCATTTCACTTGCTAACTGCTAATCTAAAATTTTAAAATAAAGTTCTAATAGAATCATATCACTTCCACGATTCTTCTCTAACTCAGCTCTCTATTCACTTTCATAGAAGAAATGAGTAGATTTTCTCATCACCTTGGTAAACCCTCTGTAGAAGTAATTTATACTGTTAACTGATTTAAAATGCAACCTCAAGCAATTATGGAAAGGCACAGGATTTATTTAGATATATAAAATAAACTAGCTTTCAGAAGAGGAAATTTCCTCATGGAACTCTTTGTAACTATGCTATTTACACTTCCCATTATTCTAATTTATTTGCATTGCTGTCAGTGGGCTTTTTTTCCATTGACACTCTTCACCTAATTCATAGAGGTGCTGTAGAGCTTATGCTTAAGAGTTGCAAGAATAAAGTCCTGAATAATGGTGCATATATTTTACATCTGTTATAAAACTCTAAACTCACAAATGGTTCCAATAAGCTCTGCTGGGCAGCTTCAGTGTATGTCCAGTACATTTTAATGCTATATTAAAAATCTTATGTCAGAGTTCTTCAGTTATTTTTCTCCTACATTTCTCATTTTGGTTGAATTGCAATAATATATTTTCATCATATTTTCACATAATCCTGCCTTTGAAACACATTCCACAGCTTCCAGCTCTTATGCATGATAATTGGATATTGCAATGTTAAGAATTTACTTAAAAATGCTAAACCTATGGACCAATATACTCTGCTTTCCTTAAAAGCAGCAGTACTAGACTTCCTAGTCTAGAATCTCCAGTTTATGGTTACCGTAGTTTCAGGATAAAGAAAGCTGAAATTTTGAATGTGGCCAGAAAAACATGAAGTTATTATCATTGTAAACATGTCAGTGATCACAGGTATCTTGTAATTACTGGTGAGAAGAAATTAGAAGAAAAATGGAAGCGTGGATCAGAAGAATGAAGTAAAAATCGGCATGTTTCAGATAAATCTTGATTATAAAACTATTGTTGACTTTCCTAGCCGTATGAGAAAATTAAGTTTCTTTTAAATATACACCAAGATTAGTTGAATAAGAAGTTAAAATCAGCCATCACCATGTGTTCAGTTTCATTACTAGGCTTTTGTTTGCTTGTTTGTTTTAGGAAACACATCAGACACTAATTTTTACTATATTGCCTATTTATAGAGAAAAAAGATATTAAAAAAGCTAAAGAAAATATGATTAATTTCCTCTCCAGTCTCTCAAAAGTTCCTAAATTGACAGGTTTAATAAGCAGATATATTTGTGCCTGTCTTCATTGCTCTGAATGCAAGAACTTTTCCAGTATAATAGCAAACCTGGATAGTTTGTCTGGAGAGCAATTAAATTTATTTTTCTTGTCAGTTCTACCCCAGTGTGTAGAGGAATCACGCCTATTTGAATCAACTGAGCAAAACCATGATTTTGTCTCTGTAAAAAGCATTTTTTGATGATTAGACATACTGGAAAAGGGTATGAATAGACATATCATGAGTCTTTTGGACACAGATTTTTTTTCATTTTCATTGGGTTTTAAGATACAGAATCATTACATAGATTATAAGATCTCAGAATTTTCTGTGCATGTACAGTACTTCTCAGCTAAAAATCTGATTGTGTCTGGGATCACACCATTCCAGATCATATCAGAGCAAGTTCTTTGGACAGAACAAAGTGAGCTATTTAAAGCAACTAGAACTTTTCTCTCAATTTTGGCTGCAAGAAAAGATTTCAAAAATTAAAATGCAGTCTATCTCCAAAAATTTATTATCAGATGTATGCTGCAATTTGAAAAACAGAGATAACATCTAGATATGTGCATTTTTCTCAAACAAGTTTAAGAATTAATTTTATTTTTTACAAATAGTTATTGATAATTTTTAATTTTTCACGTAGGTGTTTTTAAATAGGGAATTTAACACACACCCCCCCCCCCCCCCCCCCAAACCCTTTAAATTAAAGATGCATAGTATTACAGAAATACACCCTAGTATAAAAATATTTTCCCAGGTTCTGGACAGATGAATAAAAGAGATATTAACCTTCTTTAAATAGACACAAGAATTTTCCAGCCATATCTGAATGGAAAGTATTTTCTAAATCCATGACATTTCAACATTAAACAGAAAAGAAAGTGAGACGTTGTCCACTTGACTGAAATGCAGGAGAAAATCAATCCGTATATAAAACTGTAAAGAATATAATGACAGGACCGCATCACAGATTGGTCCCTGGCCAAATATTTTATTTTATTTTTTCCCCAAAACAAATATTTTAATTAACCAAGGGCATAAATCACTTAATTTGTTGTTTTTGAGAGGTTCATTCTTATTTGTGAATTTATATAGATTTATATCTTATTTGGCATTTTATATAGAATAAGTACATAATAATGTAAATACTACATAATAAGTAAAGATTTGCTGACATTGAAGTAGTGCTGAAAAAGGTTCTAATGAATAAAGCTACTTCATCAAAACAGTCCTAAATGGAAAAATTCCTGATTTGTGCCAGTTGATTCTGGCTAGCATCATGGCTATGAGACATGAAGCCATGAAGCATTGTTTCTGAGAGCAATGGAAGTTACACAACAGGTCCCACAGAGCTGGAATTATGAAAAGCCCTTCACTGCATGAACTCCCCAGGCTGCTCCCAGATCCAAAGCAGTTTCGGCTGAATCTCTTCCCTCTTGATACTGCTACCCACTACGGTAGCTTAATGTATCTCATACTAAATCACCTTGTGCCCTATATGGATGCTGACTAGTGCCCGGAAGCTAGAAGCCAAAAGCCACCCATATGGCACATTTCCTTAGATTCCTGAGAAGTGGAATAATCCATTTCTTTGGGGGAGGAGGAAGAGCTGCCAATATAAAAGGAGGATATGGTCTGTAATCAAATCATGCTGCTGTAAGTGATAGAGTTCCTCTGTGCTGATTTGGGCTCAACCTGTATATCAAAAAAATCTAACTGCACTGGCAATATCAATTGCCATTTACCATACTCTGTTAATTTCAGGACTACACACCATATGGAAAGCAAAGTGTTTAGGTGGTGGAGGGAATTAGTAAACTGCAACTAAGCCTGGGGATTTAATAAATTCATACAAGATGCATAATGGCAAATTTAGGACAAAAAGAGTCAGCACATTGCCCAAACAAAGAAAATATCTCCACAGTCTAAAAAAGTTTTACCAGGAAAAAGAAAATCAGAACAAAAAAAGCAGAGTAGGTGGAAAAAAATTAATGTATTAATTATTTAAAAAAAACCCAAAAAACATGATTGAATTTGTTTTAAAATTGAAATAAAAATAATCTCTAGAAATAAAACTTTTTTTAAAAGGTTCAGTTCAAAAAAGACTTTTTACACAACAGTGTCTCTGTTGGCAACATATTTATCTGTATAATATGGAAAATCACCTATGCTGGTGGTTCTTATAGCAGTCCTATGTGACTCAGATAGCAACAGGGTTTGCACAGGTGCTTTGATTTGTCTGCTGACTAAAGACAGGATCAAAAGCCTTCTCCAGTGAAGCTGTTTCTGTAACCATGTGATTGTTTTACTACTAATTAAATATTTGAACTTAGTACAAATGACTTGGGAAACTCCTGTATTCATTTAGTAGATAAAATAAAAATTAAAAAAAAAATTAAATCACTTATAAGCATGTTGGAATAAATTTTTATTAAATTCAACTACTTTCTTTTAAAATCATCATGAGATGATTTTTTTTTTTGCTTTTAGCATTTTTTCACAGTAATCTAGTATTCAACAAAATGTAAACAAAGATAACTCTCTTAGAAGTATGCTCTAAATAGATGTATATGATAAGAAAATATTTAATTTTAAATCAATATGTTTCCTGTTTGTTACTGTTCTTTCCTAATCTAACATCAACAAATCCTTCAATACTTATATGCCTTTGGGAATTATCCTTGGCTCTTGCAGATTTTGTCACTAGAATTTAGGGAAAAATGACTTGCAAGATTAACAGGACTGGAAAAATGAACATCTGTTGGAAAAATGAACAGCTGCCTGTCTGAATTGCATGATGAGTAATCTGTTACTAAACATTTTCCTCACAAGTAGATTTCCTTGCAATTAATATAATCTATTTAGTGTTCTTCACTGACTTAAGAATTTTAACTATAATTCAAAAAAACTACCCCCTCCAAGAGACACACCTCCCCATAAACAAACAAAATACCCCAGAGAAGTAATTTTCACTGTCCAAGTTCTGTATTGTAATCTTTCATTGTAAAAATCAAATGTATCTTTTTTCACTGCTTATCTAACATTATTGATAGTCTTCTTATTTTCAGGTTTTATTTATTCTTCATCCCATTAATGCTGACAGCAAATAGGTTTATTACGTATGCTTTTTAAGTTTCCAGTGCAAGAAATGTTGTTCTTCTCCCTCAGGTTAATAAAATAATGAATGACATTTGGCTGAGACAAAGATTTGTCTTTAGGTGAACTCAGGAGCTAAATGTCAACCTCTGAATTCCCAGAGGCAGAGAAGTTGGTCTTTCATCATTTTTCTGTAGCCTCTGGCAAAGAGGACATCTTGATGTGAACAGGAAGATGCTACAGAATTATTACCTACTTTTAAAGTTAGAACAGGTTGAAGTTAAGACCGGCACAAAAGCACAAATCTGCATTAAACTTTTGGCAGTTTGTTACAGGTAGTTATTCCAAAATTTTGAGAAGATATGGTGACCTATTCCTTGCTGCATCAGCATATTGGACTTGGTCATAATTTTGAAGGAAGGAAAGGATGGCCAATGACATTTATCTATATGAAAGAAAAATCTATGCATCCGTATTTTATGCCAGAAAGGGATGGCTTCAACAGCACATTGGACTTAAAATGTTGTTTTGAAGAAAGAGGAAAACTTTTACAAGGAGATGTTTTGCTGTCAGCACCAGGCTTGATTGCTGGCCAACACAAGAACATCTGGTGTTATTTCTCACATTGCAGGAAATCATATCTAGTCTCCAGTCACCAGCTCTGTCTAGACCTCCTTTAGAGTCTGTGTTTTACTTGCTGGCTCCAGAAGGATGGTTTGCACATGATGGGGCACTTCAAGTGTCACAGTGGTCCCTTTCTGATCAGACTCAACAGGCTTATGTCCATGATAATGAAATTAGCACTTAGAGATGTGTGTTAATTGGAATGGTTTTAGTTTCAATTAATAGGATAAAAAAAAGCCTACTATCACATAAATGATATTAACTATATGGTCTTGATAGCAGATTTGTTGGGATTTTTCTTCTAGACAATGCATTACAACTGTTTTGTTTTTTTTTTTCAGTGATGCTATAGTTGTATACAAGCTTATCCATGCAGGTAGTCCCCTGCTTTGCTATGTTTTGGTGTTTATGACATTGATTTCACCCTTTATTGAGATGTTCTTATAATCTATTATCCAAATCATTTGGTATTACATTCGCAATAATTTTGCATTTTAAGTGTAATAGAACATGGATTTCCATATTTTTATAGTTCTACTTCAAACAAACAAATGAAAAAACCAAACCCACAAAATCCCCTAAGAAACATCAACAACGAAAGCCCCAAGGTGTGTTTTTCGGAGCATTCAAGCATAGCAACTCTAGCTTTGATTTAGTGATTGAGACATACTGAGATAAAAGGAAATGTATGTTAAGAAAAACATTTCATGAGTGTGTATACTGATGGAATACCTTTATGATATCTCTGCTTGCATTTCTCTTCTTTTTCTTCACCTTTTATGCATTCATTTTAGTACTTTTCCCTCTTAGAGTGTATTACTAGTTTTACTTTCATTCCTCTTTTCAATTTCTTTTCAAGATTTCTTTAAATTTGCTGATTCCTTTCTCACAGGAATGTGTATTAAAACACTGTACTTTGTTACATGAGTGAAAATTCTGTCATTTTCTCAGACATAGTGACAAAATAATGATTCAGTATTGCATATAAAGGATATAGAAGTGTATGTGGGACATTGAACTATTGAGTAGATTTTGCTCAGGTGAGAGATCAACATGATCACTTAAATATATTAGAATTTACCATAAATACTGAATGAAAACCACAAAATGCTGCAGCACAAATAGAGAATAGCTGATTGTAAATGATCCTATTTCTTTGTAGAGATAAATACTTCCATTTTGTAGAGAAGGAACTGGCTGGGTCACCTCTAAATGCTCATATATATAGATTTTGAATATTGTGAGAAACTTTAGACAATATTCTGGTTTCTCTTATAAAGAGAAATGAAGATGGTTCTGTAACTCTAAATCTACTTGGAAAGAGAGGAAGGAAACAGAAAATGAGAGAGAAGCAAGAAGGCACAGTTTGGAAATAAGTCTAAAATGTGTAAAAAGTTTTAGAGAATTAGACTTCGTAATTCATTCACTTTGTTTCCCTAAAGACTGAGACTTTATCTTTATTTAGACTCACAAATTTTCAAGATGACTGACTGCTTTAGGAACATTGAGAAAATTGTTCCTAGCTTTCCCTTTGTTGAAAATGTAGTAGAACAAATGGCCCTGAAAAGCATTTTAAGGGAAATTTTAGACACTCTCATTAATAACTGCAGTATTTCTAATACTTGACTCACTACCTGTCTGAAAGGTAGAAGAGTTTACTTCTTGATCAACACTATAAAATTTCTAAAGCATCTATTTTTTTATACTTACTTCTGTGGATGTTCTTGGCTTGTTTATTTTTTATGGATTCTTTTAGTAAAAATTAGCTGAACATAAACCCAGGCCAAGTTTTTTTAAGAATAAGGTCTTTATGTTTCTAGAATCTCAATAAAATCAAATTAGATACCTTTAGTAATATTGGTGAATGGGTTGTTTAAATATTTGCCTCTAAATTTTATGCAAAATATTGTATTTTTGCTCACTCCTTTGCCAGCCTTGTTATGTATTAAAGGAAGAATTCTTACAGTACTCTATTTTGACAGAGGAAAACAAAGTATTAAAACAGTATTTGTTTTTCCATATTTGTCTTTTATTCATTGTGTAGTGAATGATAGCTTCTTTTGTGTTGTGCATAACATTGCCTAAGCTATTTATTTATTTCTGACCTCAAGCAGAATTTGTCATTTGCAGCTGTTTTTTCATGGAAACTTACACTGCATAATTAACAGTTTCACATCCCTATAATCATCAAAGTTCTACATTATTTAGAACTGCGTGCTTCAGCTTTGTCCTCTGCTTATGTGCGTTTACTAACCTCGGTGCAAATGTAGAAAGCTTAATTCTCAGGAAATTATGAACATAACCTGGTGAAATAATATTGACCAAAAAAAGTCACCTCCTTGAAGCTGTCTAATGACTTAGTTTGTAATGCTTAAAATATTCAAGTAATGTTTCCTAAGGTAAAGTTTAGCATTTATTTTCCTGCTGAAGAAAGTGGGTGCCCTGTGAGTGGGATATAAAAATAAATTCTGTCCAAAGTATGAATGTCAAATGGTAAGGCCCTGAGGCAGTCCAGCAACCTGTGTAACTCAGTAGAAGAATTAACATCTGTTTCTAGTATCATTATCATATCTTTATCATATGAAAAGCTGAAGAAAGTAAACCAAATGGATTTTGAGAGCTCCCATATAGGAAACCTTTTCATTGTTTATGCCTATTGCTAATATTTTTACATAATTATCACTTGAATTAGGTACATTTTAATACGGAAGAATCACAGGTATGAAAGTATTTCCAAATTATACATGGATCAGTAATGCCTCATCAAATGTTAACTCTTAAGTTGTGACTGGACTGTGGGTTTTAGAATATACTCAAATATTATTAAGGTACAATATTCAATCTTTAGTCTCAAAGAGGTTATTTTGTCTCTTTCTCTGCTGCATAAAATTTATTTTGATTAATTGAGAACTTTTGCCAAGTTGAATATTTTTCTGAAGTGCTAATGTGGTCACTTTTCTCATTATTGCATAGTAAGTTTTCAGGTTGAGTCTGTTCCCTTGGCATTAATTTTACATAAGTTTACATATTATATGATCAACTATTTTAATACAAAAGAAAATCTCCTTTCTCCTTTCTAAAATCTCATCTGTTGTAATGAGAGAACAAATTATAAGATTTTGAAGAATTAGAAACTCTGTTTTTCCTTTATCATATGAAAAGTTAGAAATCTCTGCAGAAATTATATTTATTGACAATAAGCAGTGGATATTGCTCTGTTTTAAAATGCACTTTAAAATGCAGCTAAGCATATTCAGCTAATAGGAACATTGTTTTGAAGTGGTTCCTCAACAGTGACAGTAGCAAATATGGACTTCTATTAAAACTTGCATACTTTTAAATTACTGCCAAGAAGACATTAAATGAAGATTGTCAGAAAGCATATCCAAGAAATACTGATCATAAATCTCAAAACTTTCAGCAGTTTAATGTCTTTTCTGAGAAACTTGTTCTGAATTTTTAAAACTGTGTTAATTAGTCTTCAGATTTTAACATTTAGTGAATAAAATATTTTAACTAGGATAGCTTTAAGACCTGGTAGCAAGGTAATTATGCAGGTAGCTATCAGGCTCCAAAAGAATTTGGTTTTGTAAGCACAGGTCAGCAAGCTGAATCTGACACTGTTTTTCAAATATTGAACTGGAGTTCAGCATGTTTATTTTTTAAACATATTGACAGTATACCAGGGCTGTTTCTTATGACACCTTGTTCATGCAATGTAGCCTGGGTACAAAATCATGTTTGTGTTCTAGTTTTGTCATATTTTGCCTGTGGACAGCCAGTAGACAAATTCAATGTATTTACATCCTAGCTAATACTGTCCCCTATCCTTATTATCTATTTTGGAGTTCTCAGTATAGTAAGAAGAAGCTCAAATGTTCTCCTTACAAAGTCTAGATATGCCTATTCCTTATGGAGTTTACTTGTACTGCTTGTACTACTTACAGCAGATTGAATAGACATTTTACATGACATCACTATTTTGGTAGAAACATTACGTCTGTGTAATCCTGTTATGAATCTATGAAATTATAACTTCTCTCCTGAAGGAGTTAAAGTTAGTACATTTCCTGTGCATCTGAGTTTATAGGCAATGAGGAATTCTTACTAAGAATAGCTGTTTATTTAATGTAGGTGAATGGATGATAAACACAAACTCATAATTCTATTTGTCCATTAAAACACAATCATTGCATTTCCACTGTCACAGGGAAAGATTTTTTATCCTCATGTCTTTTTGTTTGTTTTGTTTTCTGATGCTTACTTGAGAGTGATACATGATAAGTCACTAAGAGAAATTAAAGAGAATTTGATTGAGAAGTGAAGAAAAAAGAATCTGGACGGAATAGAGACAATCATCACTACATCAAACTTATGATGACTCACCTCAACTTTTTTTTTCTTTAAGTGCTCACACTTAATAACAATTGACACACCCATAAGGATTTCCATTACTGTATTTTTAAATTCTTCTGATCTCTCACAGAATCCTTTTTTATACAATGGCAACAGTTCCAGAATTAGTGACAGATGAATCTATAGTGTATTTACAATAAAATAAATTGAGCTTCATTGGGAAGGAAACAGGGTTACAGATGCGAAGCGTTCTTTAAAAAAGGAAGCCATTTTTGTAATGTAATGGACATCACATTCAAAAACAAACATCTTATTTCACTGCAGAGTGAAGGGGCAGGAGTAAATTTTTGAGAGACCCATCAAAAAAAACCCCCAAAAAACAAACAAACAAAAAAATCTATGTCAAAATGAACTCATTGTATGCAAGAAAAGAGTTTCCCAAAAGAATTCAAATAAACTTGAAAGAATCAAAACTTTTTGTCCCCAAAATTATTTCCCACAGCAAGTCTAATTTGCTTTTGAAGTACTTTTGCTCATACTCAAAGAAAGTCTCAGATATATATTGTTTCTGAACTACTTGAGACATCTTTGAGACGTTTCAGAATAAGTTATCAAAGTTTCCATAGTAATACTTAGTAATCTTACATTTATTGTAAAGAAAAAATGAAATCACTGACTCTTAACAAGAAACACAATTTTTACTGTATCAAGCATGATCATTGCATTTTCCAAAACATGAAGGGTGACTGGGGATGTCTTATTTCCAGCAAGTCAGTTGCAAAGCTGGGCAGGTGAAATTAATGAAACACCCTTTGGGACAGAAGTGGAGTGTCATAGCTATAATTGTTTCTTTCCATTTTATGGAAGGTATGTGGCTACAGATGATTGAGCTCACATGTAAGTGTTGGTGTCCAGAAAAGACATATTAAGACATAAAAACCTTCCTCTCCTCCCCACTTCCACCCTCTCCTCCCCCCACCCCCCCCGCCCCTGGCATCCTGAAGTTTTGAGTCTCACTTTTGATTTAACACAGCACTAGAGAAGAAACCCTTTCATCTTTGTCAGGACCTTTTTCAGGCCACAGTAGTATGAGGTTTCTACATTTCTTCAATATTTGAGTATATTCACGAAATGATAGTGCAAACTCACTTGAATGCATGAATTCATTAAATATTGTGGAGCATTTATGAGTTTGCTTTGCTCTAATATAAGTCCTGTGCTAAGAAATCCACCAAAGACAGTGTGTGATTCTGTTTTTTTTTTTTTCTCAGTACCTCTCATTTCTGCTTGAATGCAATGACTGTGTTTATTTCCTGGTCTGTTTTGGGGTTTTTTTCTGGAATAAAATTGGTATCACTAGATATTTTTTCCCTGTTACTGTCAATTTGTCCTACTAAAGAAAAAATCTGATATAAAGATTTCAGAGACTTTAAAATGTATTTTCCAGATATAATGATTTCAGATATTTCAAACTGTATTTTCCATTCCTTCTTTTGTTTTGCCAGTGTCCAGGCAAATGCAGATCTCATCTTTCCTTATATACCCTTTGTTGAAACCATTTCTTCTTCATATTCCTTTTGTTAAAATATTCTAATGGAGAAGTGCTCTGCATGAGGACAAGTCAGGGACAAAGATCTGAGGATAGACCTTTAATAGTTGCTACTCTTTAAGGAAAGGAGCAGTTCCTTGCCAAGGGTGGGTGACAGAACCCATAATTTTCCTTCAGTATAGAATTAAGTATAACCATAAGAAAAATAGCTTTATTTTAGCTGTCAATTTGTCTGTTGCATTGTCTTTTCATGAGTTTTTTTTTTTTTTTTGCTTTCCTTTAGATATTTAGATAACTTCTGCCATAAAACAGTCCTAATGAATGCAACACATTTTCCCCAGGGAAAAAATTGACCAAAAGTTTCATTTCCAAATTTAATATCTCTCCTTGAACTGTTCCCTTGAACTGTTTTTTCACTAACCTTGCTAGAAAGCATTTGTTTTATTATGAAACACAGAAAGCACAGTAGAAAACAAAACAGTAGAAAACAAAATTGGGGCACCGAGGTGAAATGCATACATGAGAAACAATTCAAAATTTTCTTTTCATTTCAATTTTTTTATATTTCCAGTGTTTTTTTCCATGCATGACAAATGATTTTTTTTTGATTATCATATTTAGATGTACTAAATTGTGCAATTGAGATCTGATTAATAATGAATTGATTACTCTTGCCAAATAACATTTCTGTTATTAGAAAGAAGGAGGTGAATATTTACATTATTTTCCAAGTAATCTTTTTCCATCAATCAAGGGAATTACATACTTACTGAACCAATGTGGAGAAGAACAAAGAGCTAAAATGTTCTTCATAATCAATATTTAACTCAATCCTTCATACTCGTATATACGCTATTTTTGCAAAGGCTTTCTTATGGTGAAATATTTATTACATTAATATTTTACTAATGCTATAGATAGTTTTAATAATAATTAAGAAGCATAATGCTGCATGAATTACCCATCCAAAATTCACTTTTGATGTATATTTTTCATTTGTTTTTAATTTTAAATTTTACCATTTTTTTCCCTTTTTCAAGTATTATTGTAGCAGTATAAATTTTCTCACAGTATTCATGAAGCAAATATAATGCTGTCTGTGAGTTTATATTAACAAAGAACTATGTTGTAACAGACTATTTGAGTTTTCTGGATATCATTTTCCCATAACCACCTCTGAATCTACATATGTAAAATATATTTTTTATGTAGTTCCCAAAGTCAAGTTTCCAAGCCCTTTTTCTAAATGTTAAATAGTAACAGTTATAGATTTCTCCTGTGGAGCAAATGGTCTCACAATCTGAAAAACAAAAATGAAAGGAAAGTGTGAAACTATTTTAAATATTAAATTCCATTTGTTTCTTCACTAAGTAAAATATCGTTATAAACTGTGCTGAATAACTCACTAAGTTCTGTTCAATCTAAAATATTTCTCTGTCCACTTAAGACCTATCAGGGAGAAGTGTGGAATTTGAGCAATATGAAAATAAAATGCTCTTTGAAAGCTATTATTTTTTCATCATTTTTTCTGGTTCCTTCAGTTTATGTAAGCTTGAGCTAATGGCATTGGGAAAATTATGAGTTTTCTACTAGATAAGTATACACCAGCTTTAGAAATCTCAAGAAACTCCTTTGAGGGAATCCATAAAGGTTCTAAAATATGGAACGGTAAAGGATGACAAAAAACCAGACTCAGTGAAAAAGATTATTTTGAATATTAGGATACTTTACTGTTTTTGCACAAATATGTCTGTTGCCATAGAGAAAGAATGGAGAGAGAGAGTGAATGCTAAAAAATAATAATAAAAGAAAGAAAGGCTTTTGAATTTAAAGAATATGTATACTTGATATCAAGAAGCCAAATCTCTTTGGATTGCAGAAGTCAGAGAGCTGTGGCCTGTGAATTAAAACTTTGGGACTGTGTCTATAATCTTCCAACAGCAGAAGCAAATTCACTCAGCACTCAAAAACGTTGGTTTTTAAAGACTTGTATAATTGACTTACTTTAAGGATGTGCCATATTCTTCTCTCAGATGTCACAGACTTCTGTGAATAGCAGTTTTTGAACTAAAGACCTCTAATTTTCCCCAGTACTTGGCAATGAGGGCTTAACTTGGTTTCTAAACATACTAATGAATTTTTAGGAAAACAAGATCAGGGAGTCCATATTACTCCCAGATTAAATGAATTCCTAAAGCAACTGCTGTTTTTCAAATAAGAACTGTCAGATCTGGCTATTTCCTTTGATAGTGTCTCAACATCTGCAGATGGGCCCCCTTGCCTTCTGTTTAATAAAAAGAAAATAAAATCAAATTTTAATTAATTACTTAGCTCTAATGTGAATTTGTAAACAGAAATTAGAGCTGCAAGGCTGTTGTAACATAGGTGGCTCCACAAGAGAAGCCTGTGCTAAGGCTAATATGTGACTACAGGGCAAGAAAGCATGTTTTGGGAGCATGTAGAAAATACTCCAGAGTTTATAGCTTTGGGCTCTGAATGCTGTTGCATTGAAATATACTTCAAATCATAAGAATTAGATCTTATTTTAGCATTACAAAGCTCTGAACAGCTTTGAACAACTATCAATCTATTTTATTTTTTTTCTTTGTATTTCAGGCAAACCTCATTTTCCAAGTACAGAAATGTTAATAACTGGAAAAAAACCCCAGACTTATCTGTGTTTCATGGTACACTTCTACACTAATGTGAGAATACAAGATATCAAAAACAGCAAACCAAAAATAATTATTTCCAAGAGAATGCGCATTATTCTCCTCTAGCAGTAAAATGTTGGAGGTCAGCCCATTTATATTTCAGTATCTTCCATAGGCTGCAAATTTTTTTGATCCCATATATTCCTCCCTTTTATCAGTGGACAGTTTTAGAGGTGGAAGAATACAAAACAATAGCCCCTACAAACGTGTCTTTAGAAGTATCTGGTTTTTTTGGGATAAGATCACAAGATCAATTTCAGTGATTTGATGTGATATCCAGGATTAATTTATATTTCCAAATGAGTTTAAAATACTTAGGAAATTATTTCTTTTGAAATTGCTGTGCCATTTTTTAGCTTTTATCATTCTTGAGGTTTTTTTCACATGCTCAAACCAATATTTTTTTTTCTTAGGTTTGTAAATTTTAGCCACAGACCAACCATTATGATTATATATTTTGACTTTGTGCACAATATGGACTATAAAATTTCATTCAGTTATTTCATATCTTCCCATGTATTATTTTGATGGGCATTTGAAACTTCTCATTTTAGAGGTAGACTTAATAACCCTGTTGGATGTTCTCATGCGTCTTTTAAGACAAAAATCAATTGTGCTATTTAGGTATGTAAGCATCAGTTACAAAATGTATGCAAATTTGATGTAACATAAAGTATGTAACTGCTTTTTTACTTGAATTCCTGTTGCTCTTCTAGTTGTTGCCTCTCTTGTTCGTAATGTCAGTATTGTCATAAAAGAGGAGCTATCTTCTTGTGAGGTTATTTGCAGTTTTGCATGAAATCTGTAGACTGCATTTTCTCTAAATAATGGACTTAATTTTTTCGGGCCATAACAGAAATTTCTCCTTTTCCCCTTTTTTTTTTTATTTTTTAACTTCTATCATATAGCATGAAATGACACAAAACATCTGTAAGCTATCTGATTACTGCTTAACAGTGAAATTATCTACATCTCTGCATATGATCCCCATTTTTTGCCCAGAGTTAAGTAATTGCTACTTTATATAAACTTTTATAGATCTTGAAATATAATAAAAATCTCCGTAGAATACATAAGAAATAAAAATAAAAATTGGAATCAGAACAAAGCTATAGCAGCTGTGGAAATCTGCTGTGAAAGCATGGATTGGAATTGTGCTAGAGAAAAGGAAAGCTAGACAGCCCGGACAAGATTAAAGTCATATATTGTGGCAGGTAAAATAAGAAGGGAATAGATTACTGAGAAAACACCAGATAATCGGCACAGTGGATAAAAATCGTGTTTCTAGTTGGAAATAATAGTATCTCAGGAGCATAGTTCAAAAAAGTTGCAATATGAAGAAGACTTAGAAATTTAATTTAGTGAGTTTTATGCAAAATGAAATGAAAATTCCAGAGTTGTAGGTTGGTTGTTTGTTTTGTTTTTTTTTTTTCCCTGGAGGAAAAAGCAAGAGACTCTGTAAATGTACTGATGGCTGTATTGTCTTTGATGTTTTATATGAAATGTCTCCCACTGTAGGTAGAAAATGCTAGAGGTCCTTTCTCCCTGTTTTCCTTTCCTCATAATAAGGAAGAGAAAACGTTTTTCTTTTTGAAGGAACTGTCTCCTTTGGGTTACATCTGCAGACAGTGATCTATCTTACCTGAAAAAACCTGCACCCGAAGTGTTCTTGGTGTGCTGACAATTTTCCTGACAGTACTTATGGATCTGTATTGTACTGCATCTTTTCAAACAAGGGATCATTTTATAACAAGCTAAGTCTTAGCAATTCATATTCTTAGTTTCTTTTCCTCTTTTGCTTGTATCAATCTGTAGCAACCTGTGATAAATGCATTTGTTTTAAGAAAATAATTTGCTTTTCACTGAATGGAAAAGTGATATCCACAGAAATCATGGATTAAATCAACAGAAAGCTTAGAGGCTTGGGAAAGGATGAGAGGCGATTACTTGAAGAAATAATGCATTTGTAATAAGAAAGAAAGTGTATAAAATGAAGTCGAAGTAATTCACTTCAAGTAGTCACCAAAGGCTTGAAAGCATCTCTAAGCATTGTGAAAGTTTTCTAAATAGTTTGTTAAAAGAGAACTGAAAATAAAATACTAGTATAAAGCAGCTATTCTTGTAACAATTATAGAACAGGTAGTGAAAGGTAAGTACATTCACACAGCTGGAAAGGAAGTGCCTTCACCCTGCAGCATCCTTCTGTTCTCTTCCTCACCTTTCTGTACAATCACACTTTTTTCCAGAGATAGCCTTTGCTCTCCTGTGTGCAGGGGCTTAGAAGAGTTCCATGAATTTGGAAGAAAAATATGAACATAGGGAGATTGTTAATGAAAAGAGAATAATTTAGTTGAGCTCCTGGTGATTTTACTTTCAATATTTTACTTTCTTATTGATAGACCTTAGGATACTGTAAAGCGCATCCAAGCTCACCTGAGTGGATATGAGATCTTTTAGTAGGCTACTTATGGATCTTCGGAAGTCTGAAGAAGAGATTGAACTTTGAGATGACCATGGCTACCTGATTAAAGGGTTTTAGAGGATCAGACATCCCCACAGGACAGACTGTGTAATTCTAGTGTGGTTTCTGCTTTTGATGTTTGGTTATCAGTAGTTTGGGTTTTTTTTATGCAACTTCTTTTGTGATTTTTCTTTTTTAAAAGTGTGATCATCCACCCTGTCATGAAAAAAAAAATAAAAAAAAAAATTTAAAAAAAAATTACTCAATATTTATATGGAAAAGGATTTTTTTTCCATGTGCTGATGGTAGTGTGGATAAATTATCCAATTAATATTTTGCAGTGAGAAAAGAAAAATGTAGCCATTAGCAGTGAGAATTCCCAAGCTATGAGTGATTGGATTTGCAGAAGCACTGTTCTTTGGCCCATATAAAACCTAGTGAACAGCATCTCTCAACCACTCTAGGGGGAAAGTGATCATCATATAGGAAGGACTTATATTGCACAGTCTTCTAATACTTTAATAAAGGCCAAAGACAACTGAAATTAATGACAATATATAGTACTGAAATGCTTTTGTCTCTCACTTTTGAGAGTTGAAAAAGTAAGGAAAACATTTTTACCTTCAGCAGAGTTTATTGATATTTTTATGTCCCAAATGCCACTGATTTATTCTTTAATTAAAGATATTGCTTTATGAGAATGGGTAAAAATTGATTTTTAATCTAGCAGTTATAACAGTAGAGGGTTATTTAGGAAGAAATCTGTAAAATTCTGTGCCTCAGGTAAAGGGACACCCATTCCTATTGTCGTTTAGTTATTCAATAAAATATAATAATAATAATAAAAGAGACTTTTGCAAGAATTTTTTCTCATTTTGTTATTGCCACTCCTTTGTTGGGGGAAAAGATTTCAAAAATATCTGTTTAATCTTAGCTATTCTTACATTTGTCTATTTCAGCAGTATTTCCTTTAATCTTTTTAAATTAAAGGGAAAGATTCTTATGTTCACAACAATAATTGGAAATTTTGCTTTGCATTGGAAGACACATAGGTAGAATATTTTGATTTTAATAACTTTATGTAGGATAAGATAACCAAAACATGATTTTTTTCTTGAAAGAAAGTGGAAACTGAAATACCAATTGATATGTGTATTTCTAAATTCTTGAGAAACTGTTCATTGTTTGAACAGACTCAGTGCCACTTGGACATTTTAAAGTTTGACCAAATGCATACTTTTGGTTAATGACAGTTGATAGAGAAGAGTAGTTCACAGAGAATGTTTCTGACACGGTACCTTCTTGATGCTATTGGCCCTGAAATTACTCTACCTAGAAAGCTAGTTCTAGAATTAGTCTAAGATTATAATTAGTAACAAACTAATGTTGCTGGTTGATCCACCAAATTTAAAACAAAATGTCTGAAACATTTAAGTTCCTCTATATCATATAGAAAAAAAAACCTTTACAGTAGAGTTTCTATTTTCTTTTTTGGTTTGGGGTCTTTTTTGGTTTGTTAGGTTGTTTCTTTTTTTTAGACAGTGGTAAATTTAAACATTTTTAATAGACTCTTGCATTGCAGAAAAAGCTTGGCTCACCACTGCCTAACATGGTTTTGTTCCAGAGTATCCCAAATTGCTTTCTGAATCAATATAGATTTCATTTTGTACCCCATTTTCCAGGGATTCTAAAATTGTTATTATGAATTTAAACCTCTTGGAAATATTTATTTATTGGAATATTTAGACTTTATTTTTTTTGTATCAAATACAGTAACGTATAAACACCCACACATGTTGCAGAAGGATAAATCTATTATTTACCAGTTTTCTTTGAGTATGATTGCTACATACCTATCTGAACAAAAGTAAAGATGCCTTTGTAGAATGCTGAGTCATGATCTTATTCAGTTGTCAGTGTTTCAGGAGCTGCTTGTGATGCTGTAGGTCATCAGTTTGTCACAAACAAACTGTGCCAGTTATTCTTTTTTGTATATGCAAAAAAAATCCTAATTTTGTTATAAAATTCAACCTTAAAATTTGTGAAGTTTCTTTTATGTGATGATGGGTATCCTTGCAAGTAAAGAGCAAAAATATAATATAGAACTTTTTGTTAATGATAATACTTTTTTTTGCATTAAGGCAGAATGTCAATTTAGTGTGTTACAATGGACAAAAATATAGTATTGAAAATACTATTGAAATGAATATTAATTTCATAAATTTATATTCATTTCAATAGTATTCAATAATAATATGAATATTAATTTCATAAATTTCATAATATTAATAAATGAATATTGAAAATATACTTGAAAAGAGGATACATAACCTCAGCACAAATAGAGCACTGCATGATAAGCAGCCTTCACTGCTTCTTTTCCTTGCTGGGACATGTTTGCACTGTTTGGTTTAACCATCTGTAGTCAACAGGCTCTTCATTTAAACAATCTGTGTTTATTATACAGAATCCTTATAATTTAGTATTGGTTGCAATTCCACCCTTGATCTTTACTTTCATCACTACTTAATTCTCAGCTTTCTGAAATTTGTTTCTATCTGGTACCTGCTCCCACAGACATGGAAAAAATTTGGGACCAGGTCCACATGCAAGCTTTGAAACATATCACCAACAACCGATATATACACAACATATTCATGTTGTTCATGAATTAAGAAGCAACATGTTTATTGCTTTATTAATAATCTGAGAGTAGGAATTTTCCCCTTGGGAGCAATGATGCTTCTGAAGATTATCCCCATAAGGATACTTACACCAATTAAGGTGTGAGGTTAGGTTTCTAGCCTGGTTTTCTATCATCTCTGCCAAGTTTGTACTTGAGTTCTATTAGTTAACATTTTTCTTGAAAAGTAAATAAATCATATCAACCAGCAAATCACAGCAATATAGTTTATGTTGCTGGTTTAGTGGGTCAAAAACTGCGAAGAAATTCTATGGACTGAGGACTACAGATATTACCATGCTTTTTCGAAGAGTGTTCTACCTCTCTTCAAATTCTCTGACTATGCTAAAAGTTGTGTAACCAGTTAAAATGTCTTTCAGTTCCTGCAGATAAGGATAAAGTGTAGTTTACCTTACCACCCTAGACATTGCAAAAAAAAAAGCTCTTAAAACCATGTTGAAGCTCAGAAAATGTGAGATAATCTTGTCAGCCAGAAATTGAAGGTGTTACTTACTTCTCTTGGGAGGTCTGTGGACAGAGATGTTGTGTTCACTCTCAATTATTTTATTTAAACACTTGAAAAGAGGATACATAACCTCAGCACAAATAGAGCACTGCATGATAAGCAGCCTTCACTGCTTCTTTTCCTTGCTGGGACATGTTTGCACTGTTTGGTTTAACCATCTGTAGTCAACAGGCTCTTCATTTAAACAAGCATCTTAGGATCATCTGTGTGAAATTATTAGACAGATATGCAGAACTTCGAGTTGATGGCTACTTTGGATGCAGCACATGAAAGCTCCAAATATTGCCAATGGTTGCTCAAAATGATGAATATATCTCAGTTAATCATTGACTAATTGACATCCCAACCAAGATAAGACCATTATTACATAATTTATAAAGTAACTAAAAACCTGTTCTGATCACTGAAATGGACCTTGTAATAGCAGTGCACTATTATTTCTGAGCTTTTTGTGGAAAGTGATGACAACAAAAATTTCATATATAAATTTACATTTTCTTTGTCAAGATACTTATCCCACTTATTTCCTGTAATTGAATGTCTGTCCCATCTTCACAAATTAATATTTCAGGATCTGCTACATACCACGAGATCTCTTAGGACAGACTGAAGAGTTCTGTATTTCTTCAGGTGAGAGAGAGAAAATTGTATAATACTTCAATAATATAAAGGTAACCTAATCTGGTGGCTCTCCTATACATCTCCTTTTTCTAACAGAAGTTTGCTTCTGATTTCCAGGTAGTATTTTTGGACTATCTCATTCAATAAGCTCACAATTTCACTAGTTTCACTAGGAGTATTTTAACCAGGATATAGGTTTGTTAAGAGACACCTGTATAGTGATAGGTGGTAATGCCTAAATTAGACAACTTTAACAGTTTGACAGGTTGTTGTCCCCATTTCCAAAACATGGAGTAAAACACACTTTTTTTAATAAAGCTTCAATAGCACAACCTGCAGGAGTATAATTGACACAGTGGCCTAACCACATGGAAATTTTCAGTGCAAATTAGAGCACTGGTTTTGGCCTGGCTTTGACAAGTGTAACTGAACTCTAAGATGTCAAACCATAAATATCCATCAGGCCTATTAACGTTAACCTGTGTGATGGATTGGCCACCAAAGCTGCTTGCTAATTTGCCCCTCAGCAGCATGGTAGAGAGAATTGGAAGTGCTAAACCCAAAATCTTTTGAGTACAGGTAAAGACAGTTTAATAAGAGAAATAAAGCTACTCAAAGCAAAGCAAAACATGAAATTTATTCATTGTTTCTCATCATCAGGCAATTTTGTTCCCATACCCAAAGACTTTAGACAAGTTTGAGCCAAGGTCCAGAAGCAATCTTTGAAATATATCAATAAAAGGTAAGATACGCATGGATGCTGACAAATTCCTGAAGAATTGATACTTCCACAGAAGCATGTATAAAGGTTACTTGGGAAGATGAACATCATAACCACAAATATCTTTTCTTTCTGATCCTTTCCCTGAGATTTTTTTCTGAGACAAATATCAGGTGATATAGGATGTCAGGAAGTCCCTTTGGCCATTCATATAAGCTGTCCTGGTTGTGAGCCTTCTAAAACCTTGTGTTCTCACAGCTTCCTCACCGTAAGGTATGGAGGGAAAAAGTGAAAATGCTTACGTTAAGTAAGTACTGCTCAGCATAGCCAATTGGTGCTTTATCAACAATGGTTTAGTCAAAAATCCAAAACACAGCAGCATATGGGCTAATATGAAAACAATTAACTCCATCCCAGGCTGATCCAATGCATTGAGTGCTGGTTTGGTTTTTTTGTTTGTGTGTTTTTTTGGGTTTTTTTGTTTTGTTTGCTTGTTTTCGGTTTTGTTTTTTTTTTTTTAACTTGCCTAAAACATTTTTTTTCTAGAAGGATACTTCACAGAAGGAAACAGAAAGAAGAGGAACAGTGAGCTCAGAAAACAGTACAGATTACTCAGGGGTATATAAAGCTAGTTCATGTACTATCACTTAGCAAAGGGTCAGAAATGGGTGCTAGAACCTATTAGTAGGAATAGCACCTAGAAGTCCAAAAAAGGAATCAATGTTTAGCCAAAAAGGTTAAGCAGACCTTACTTAAATACAATTACAACAAAATAATTTAGTGTTTTCATACTTGTCTTTGCTGTGTTTGTATTCTGGAAATATTGTAGATTATATATTATTTATATATAAATAATGAAATTGTTATTATCTATGTATGTATTTACTGAAATAAAAGTTTGCTGTGTTGTATTACTGTGCACTTCTAATCAATGCAGCAGATACAGCATGGTAAAAGAAGGATAAATATATGCTTACATAAGAAAAGAAATATTAGTCAGGAAAACCAAATGAAATCAACTTACTTTTATATTTTTTCTTTTTTTTTTTTTTCCTTAACAAGGACTTACGGCAATACAGAGAAACTAAAACTTCTTTAAACTTATTTAATGTTGAAGCCCTTCTGAAATTGTTAATGTGATTTCCAAGTATTCAGAAACATTAGGCATTAAAAATTGGGTTTTATGTCCTTGGGGAAAGAAATTAATAGACATAAAAGATTCTCTATCTTAATCTATATATTTATAATATGTACATAGTTCTCGTCATTGCTTTAAGCACTAATGAATATTAAGCAGCAGTGAAATTACAATTTGCAGAACCAGCCTTCTGGGACTTAAGTAGTCATGATTAAAGCCTAGACCTTCCTTCTCAGAAACTCTAATCTGCATCTTCAGCTGCTGATGTGCGGCTATAGGTCATATACTGATGCAGCTGGGCACTGGCTCAGTGTCTGCCCCTCCATAGTTCATATCTTGAGTTCCTCTCCTCAGTCACCCATCCTTGGTCTCTGATTCCAAAACCCCTGACAGCAGGACCAGTAAAGTCAGCATTCTGGCCATTTTCACCCCCACTACATTTTCACCCTTTCTCAAAGGTTGCTAAGTTTCAGAAGGAAGGAAAAAAGAAGAAAAAGAAAGGAACAGGAAAAAAAAAAGGGAAAAGGAA
>CM031858.1:96472021-96569052 GCA_018697195.1 Certhia americana | reverse complement strand
AAAAGGAAAAGGAAAAGGAAAAGGAAAAGGAAAAGGAAAAGGAAAAGGAAAAGGAAAAGGAAAAGGAAAAGGAAAAGGAAAAAGGAAAAAAGGAAAAAAGGAAAAAAGGAAAAAAGGAAAAAGGAAAAAAGGAAAAAAGGAAAAAAGGAAAAGGAAAGTAACTATTTGGATAAGCTTTTTAATTTATTACTTTTCTGTCGTATTTGGATTCTGCAGAAGTAGTTTCTACTAGAGATTATTTGAAGGCCTTCCAAGTACTCAAAATCACGGCATCTTCATAGCAGTCAGCTATAGCCAGCTGCCTTCCCCCTGGCTTGGACAAGTGACTGCCAGTCACTGTAGTAGATTCAGCACATAAGAGTAGACAGAGAATGCTGACCTGTGTAATACCACACAAGCATTACACGAGTATCATCAACCTTATGTGACCCAGACTACCTCTGGTAACTGAAGCTGAAAAATTAATTTGATCCCTTCTGTTTTGCTGTACACTTTTCTAACATATAGGAATCACCCCTCTGAGTTATACAAAAGTGGAATTTCTGCAAATTGTATCTACTAGCCTTCATTCATAAATGAAAGTTTACACTTGCATTTTCTCTGCAGGCAATTTCAGGTAAGTGCACTTCATTGTGCACATCCCATTGTGGTAATGGCCTATTGTCCATGTGGAGACCAGTGATGAGTGGTGTCCCTCAGAGGGACTGGAGCCAGTGCTGTTCAACACCATTGCTGGCAACATGGACATTGGGATTGAGTGCACCCTCATCCGATTTGCTAATGACACCAAGCTGTGTGTTGCAGTCAACATGCTGGTGGCAATGGAGGACATCCAGAGGGACCCAAACAGGCTCAATAGGTAGACCTGTGAAAACCTTGGGAAGTTCAACAAAGTGAAGTACAAGGTCCTAAAGGTACCTGGGCTGTGTACAGGCACACTTATGTGTTTGGTGGAAAGTGACTGAGAGCAGCCCTTCAGAACAAGACCTGGGGTGATGGTTGATCACCCCATCAGTGAGCCAGCAGTGTGAGCCAGCAGTGTGCACTCACAGCACAGAAAGCCAATAAAATCCTTGCTTGCCTCCAAAGGAGTGAGGCCAGCAGTTCAAAGGGTGGATTCTTACCCTCTGTTGGGCTCTGGTGAGATCCCACCTGGAGTACTGGGTACAGTTCTGGTCCCCCAGCATAAGAAGGATATGTAATGTTTGGAGCAAGTGCAGAGGAGGGTCAGGAAAAAGATAAGAGTGCCTTCCATATAACACAGGCTGAGAAAGTTGGGGCTGTTCCACTGGAGAAGAGAAGGTTGTGTGGAAACCTCTCAGCAACCTTCCAATATCTGAAGGGGGCCTAAAGAGATTCCAGAGAGGGACTCCTCATCAGGAATTGTAGCAATAGATCAAGGAGTAATGGGTACAAATTGAAAGGGGAAATTTAGGTTATATGTTAGGAAGAAATTCTTTACTTTGGGGGTTGTGAGACGCTGAAACAGACTGCCCAGGGAAGCTATGTATGTCCCAACCCTGGAATTGTTCACAGCCACGAGAAAAATCCTTGAGCAACCTGTTCCAGTGAGAGATGTCTCTGCCCACAACAGGAAGGGGTTGGAACCAGATGATATTTAAGGTCCATTCCATGCCCTTAACATTCCAACCCTTAACATTCTATGATTTTATGATTAATTTTCCTCACTGTTTATCATTTGTGGAAGTGCAGTTCACCTATGAACTGCCAAAATATGACCTCCATTGTAAAGTTATATCTCTTTTCTTATTAACATAGTTACTGGTTATACTACAGAAACCATTTGATCTTTCATTAGTCCACCTGTTAACTACTCAAATTCACAACACTTAGTTTTACCATATTAATAAACTGACCGAGACAGTTAGTCACAGTCCTTTAAAGAAGAGATATTATTGCTAATGGCATATGCATTATTTTTTACAATTTTGAAAGATGATATAAATATTTATTATATGATTTTATATCCCCACTGAAATATAGCACAGGTTTCTGGTGGTTGTGAATCTGCCAAAATGGCAATGACTTTAGAAATTCTAATACCTCAGTACCTCCAGATTTTGATAAAAAAAAAATGAAAATGTTTTAAGCACCTTCTCCACTACTCTACCCATTTTATTTCAGAAATAAGAAATATTCTTGCTCAGTTATATGACATTTAAATTAATTTCTTTGACCTTGATTCCACTCAAAATTTAGTTTAAATTATTTATATTTGTGAGCCCAGAGTGAATCACATTATCAATTTTCATGGTTGTAGTCTATTAACTTGCTTCTGGAGATGTTGGATCAAAAGAAAAAATACATCTTTTTTTTATCAAAGTGTGGTTTCTTGGTAGAGACAATTCTTGTAAGTAAGGAGTAATAAACATTTGTGAAATCAAGTGCTGTTTGCTTATGTGAAATTTTTTTTCAGAAATTTTTACAGAACTTGATGTATCTAAGTGGGAGAAAGGTTTGGTCTATCTGATTAATTAGATTTTTACTTTAGAAAAACAAATTATCTACTACATATAACTCAACTACCTTAGAAAAATCAAGGTTGCAATACTTATGGTACCAATGTGTTATGGTCAGTACTCTCTGCCTTCTGTTAAATGCTAAATTACATCCAAATCTTACACTGAGAAAGGACACAGACTTCTGTAAATAATTGATTATAGAGATTTATAAATAAATTTCTAGTTATTTATCCATCTAGTTATTTTATCTAGATCTATTTCTGACCTAGACCTGTTTAAATATTTCTAGACCTATTTTACCAATAGTTATGCTACATCTATAGACAAAAAAGACATAGATAACTGAATATAAATAAATATCTATATCTATATCTATCTATATACCTATATATCTCTATATATGAAGAAGAAGAAGAAGGATGCAAGAAGAAGAATGCTACCTTCTACTTAACAGATTCAAAGGTAAGGATACGGATCTGTTCCTTAACAAAGGTATTCCATTGATATTTATTGGCTCATAATTTCAGAAACACTGTTTTAAAGCAAAATTAGAACTTCTGAACAGATCATGAGTCAAATTATTTTGAAAACTGTACTCTGTTGCTATATGTTATGATCTAGTTTTGCAGTGAGGTGAGTTCTACGATTTAATGCAAATATCTGAAGTAAATATACTATTGAAATGTAGCTATTAAATGCATTTGAAGTTAACATATACCACCATCTGTCATGATTCGTGCATTTCCTCAATTTTGTAAATGAAGTATAGTTTTCTACGGCTGCTAATAGCTTCCATTTAGTGACTGACAAGACAAAGCTGCTACTGGAGGCAGAAAAAACACAGTAAGTGATGTTGTCAGTGCCCCAGAGGTAGATAAATACTGCCTTTTCTATGATCTGACCTTTAGGCTGATTATGGGTATGGCTATCTTTGTGAGAAGCGCACAAGGTAGATTAAACCAAACAGTCGTTCTAATACTGATTAATCCTGATGGAAGTAGGCTTGTTTAGTCCTAGGGAATGCAGCAAAAATATTGGCCTTATCATCTGAGCAATTTTTAAAGTTATCTTTAATGTGAGCTATGAAGTGCTTGTGGTTTGACTGGTCACAGTGTTAGAAATGCCACTTTTGTTGATATTTTAAATTGACTGTTGCTTTCATGTTTGTACATAATCCTTGTGATGGCAGTTTTGAATGATATACCCAGAGCACTAAAAAAAAGTGTTGGACGACTCAGATTTTTTTTTTTTTTTAATTTTTTTTTTTTTTTTTTTTTTTTAAGGACTGTCTGCCAGACTTGCTTGTCTTTAATCAAAGCTCTCCTTTTAATTGAAGATGGGTTGCAAGATGCCTGGCAGTTTCACAAAATACAGTAAAACCAATTCGGTGCCAAGCAGACCTGAACAATGCAGTAAGAAACCCTCCAGCCCTCATTTCCCCATGTCTATGACTGAATGATGGAATTGCTGAGGTTAGAAAATGATTGAGCTGGGGAAGATGTATTATCTCTCCAGCAAATGTAAATAAACAATTTGGGAGACAGACTAAAGAGGAATGGATCATTTTCATGTGAATCCTGTGCTCCCCAAAGAGATGCAAACAGAATGAATGGAATATAACTAAAGGGAGTAAAGCACGGTGGGGCAAGAAGCGACAGATAGAGCTGCTGGTGAAAAAGCACAAAGACTAAGGAAGGCCAGAAGAGGCGAGTCATCTCCAGGAAGAGCAGCAGCATAAGCAGAATGTGTACTGTGTCAGCAGCAGCTGGGAAGTTTGGCTGGGGACAAGACAGATCTGAATGGCAGGGGATTAGTGCTGTCAGGTGGATGGACAAGAGGATGCAATGACAAGTTGTCTGCCACCATGGCTGATCGAAGGCAGCATTGTGATGGAATGCAAGCCATATGGCCAAATTGTATTCTTGTTTTGTCAGTACTTGCACACATACAGCTCTACTGACAGGTGCCATATGAACGTAATGAAGCAGGGCACTGCTGGCCCCATACACATCCCATCAATGTGATTAGCAGTGCTCCTTGGGATTACATACCCATGCACAGTTAGGTGTTCTGTACTGAATGCAATCTTGTTGCCTAGATTCTTTCTCAATCCCCCCTCTTGTTGAAATTCTGTGGCAATGTTTCATTGCCATGCAGCTGAAACTTCAACACTTCTGAGCTCTTTTTTGCCTCTCTACACTTTCTGTCTCTGCTCTATACTACCGTGATATTTTCAGTTCTTCATTGGACAATTCTATCACCTGCTCTACTTTTATCTCTGACGACTTCTTAAGAACAAACTTCTCTTCAAACATACATTTGCTGACTTGCGAAAGGGATCAAGTACAGCAGTAAATTTTTCTGAAACCTGTCCTGCTCGACCATCTTCATTTGTCCCCCTATACCTGTAGTATTTAAATCCTGTTAAATCTGTGGGGGTTTTCAAGTAGGAAATGACATATGCTTGTATCTAAGAAAGCAGTAAGTTCAGACATAGAAGAGATATTAACTGGGACTTCCTCAAACACTGAAAGGGATGAGTAAATGAAGATCTCTCTAAAGAGCTAAATGTGATTACATACATGATTAAGTCTGAAGAAGGTAGATTTGGACTAAATGAGAGAGAGGAGGCATTTCTAAGTTCCAGAGAAGGCAAGAACCCAGTGCTGCCTGTTTATTTTTCTCTGTGCTAGTTAGAAGTGGCGGATTCTGAAGAGAAAGAAAATCACTATGATTGGGACATCAACAATCCAGGAAAGAACTGGAAGCCCAATCAAGACCAACACTGTGAATAAAAATTCTGAAAAAAATGACACACAATTCTAAGGGAAAATAATTTTTTTATTTGAATTCAAGTTTATTTATACTGAAAACCTGACTACATGAGTCAGACACATTCATTCAGAATACATAAACTTGTCATGTATGATCACTTGAAACATCTGGAATTTGAAGGAAGACATCTTTGCACAAATTTTAACCATGGAGAAAACATGGCCAAGAATTATTGACAAAGTCGATTGCTGAATAACAAACAAATATAGAAAAGCTGCAGTTGGGTTTATAAATCATTCATTAGAGAAAGATGAGGCAATATTTTTCTACTGTGAATTGTTTCCTAGAATCCAATTAGAGTGGCTTATGATACTTGATGATTATTTAAAAGGCCAGTTAGCAGTGCTCTAGAGGGTAGGCTTTTCATAAGCACAGCAGCTCATGTCCCAAAAGCTCTAAAATACTCCCCTGTCTATATCTCTCAGAGTTTTCTGTTCAAAATGTGATCCTGTATACAGCTGGACTGTTTTCAACAGACATAGAGATTTAAGCAAAACGAATTAAAGTGATCGAGTACTTTCCTGATAATGCTGTACATGTCAGCTGTTGTGTGCAGTTTGCATACAACACAGGTTTCATGCTTCATACTATGAAAACTGGGAGGCACAGGGGTCGGGAATTTGTTTTATTTTCTCTTTTGGGATTTTGGGGGGTGGGGGTTGTTTGTTTATGGTTTTGCTTTGGGCTTTTTTGCAGGGGAGGTTTGTTTGGGTTTTTTTGTTTGGGTTTTTGTGTTGAGTTTTTTCAGGGGGGTTATGGGTTTTTGAGGGGGGTGGTTGTTTTTGGTGTTTTTATTGTTTTGTTGATTTTTGGTTTGGTTTGGGTTTTTTTTTCCCTGCACTGCTCACAGCTGACCAATTCTTGGGCATTCATCTGAGCCTTTTGGCTACAGAGATGACTTCTTTCCCCCTTCGTTGGGTTCCTGTCATTCTTAGCCCTGAAGAAAACAAACAAACAAAAAAGCCCAGAAAAAAACACAAACAGAACTTCAGCAAATAAACCAAAGAATGACAAATGCCTTATGACAACTAAGATGTTCCTCTTTTTAAGAACACAGTAGCTATACTTCAGGCATGAAGACTTGGCAGGAAACCCACTGATGACAGGGTAATTTTTAGTTTCAAAAAATAATTTCAGTGAGAAAAGAAATAATTATTTTTATTTGCAAAAATGTTTTAAAGGATTGCTCTGTTCTGTGTGTCATCTGTAGCATACAAAAGAAAAAAAAGTATTGTTTTGTTAATCAGTTCTAGGTTATCTCATTTTTAAACACAAGGTGAAAAGACTGATACCTATTAAACTGTTCTTTTGAATCACATTAACAGAATGTGGACTATGGTGAGCATGGAGAGTAGCAGTCTGTGTGCTATATGCTACAGCAGAATGTAGCAGCCAGAGGTGATGTGAGACAAGAAGAAAGCAAACTTAAAAGCAAAAAAATTGCTACAGTTTTTTCTAGTAGTTGAATTCTGGAAATAGAGAAATATTTTTTCAAGTATGTGTATGGTGGGAAATATGCATGTATATATTTAAAAGCAGGCTGATTTTGAAGACTCATTGTGTGAAGAATGATATAGTTAACATTTTGATGTGTGTGTAATTGTACAACTGACTTTAAGTTTCATTTTATAATAGAGATAATACATGTGGGACTCATTATGGGACCAAAAGCATTACCTGAACAAAAGTGTAATAAAAGAAAGATAAGTCCATTCTAAAGAGCTGCATACTTGAAATTATTCAGCTTTTTTGTTATTCATGTTATGTATATAAAAATTAGGTATTTGCAATAATACAACATTGACATTTAAAGAATGAAGGTCAGATATATTATGTGTATGTACTATATGTTTACAGCTTCAAATCTGTATATTTTAATGACTATTTGCTCCAGGCACATTTTATCTTTACAGAATGTTGTAAAGTCTTAAAAGACTTTTTATCTGAACAAACTTTAGAAGAAAAGAAAACTGATAATCAATTGTAGGAAAGTTGCTATAACTTAGTGAATTAGAATTTGTCTGAAATGTTTCTTGGAACAATGAACAATCCCAATGAAGTTTAGTGACAAATACTTCAGTATGAAAAGAGATTTAGAAAACAGATAGGGGAAAAAAAACAAAATAAAGAAAACTTTTAAAGAAAAAAAAAAAAGGAAATAAGAATACAAAGAGAAGGACAGTTATCAACATACACACTAATTGAGGTGTGTCAATCATCAATAGTGGTTTGTCAATCCTTAATGCAAAGTGACTGAGAAATCTAAATAAAATTCATGTTTGTGACTCCCTGAGTTCTTATAGATAGTACAAAAAGAACAGTGTGATATTTAACAGAAAATTGGAAACTGCAGGGAGTAAATAAAATTTTTTTAAGTTTCTTGGACTCAAAAGAGAAGTGGTACCTTTGTGTGACCATGATGGGCTACAACTAGGCCAGTGGCAGCTTCAGCTGAAGCTCCTCTATGGCAAGGATGCTTCCAGAAACAGAAGGAAATGGCTATCAGTATCATCAGCAGTCACCAGCCATGGGATACAGGCAGAGCTGGAGCAAATCAGTCTTTAAAGTCAAATGTCAGAAGACTTTTTTTGTAGAGCCTAAAAGAAAGAAATTTCTGACTGAGCATCTATCCCACTTACCTGTTCAACAGGGAAGTCAGCCAACCAACATTCCTTCTGCAGGCAGACTGAATAGAAAGAAGTATAAAGCAATATAAATTAAAACAGGTTATAATCCTCATTCTACTATTATTATCAATATAGCCATCATTGTTACCGTTACCACCATCAGTTATAATAAAATTCTGTATTTGGGGTTTTATTTCATTTTCACATTTCTGGAGGCTGAAATAGTTAAATGAAGCAGGAAGAATGCCAGGTAACCAAAGCAAAAACAACTAAGAGACAGTAGACAGAAGTAAAATTTAAGTATTCTTGAATCCATGGCAAAAAAAATAAGTACTTAAAGGCTTAAAGATATGAATAGCAGAATGTTATGGTTAAAGGAGTTTAATCCCTAAATTGTGAAACCACAGAACTGAATCTGAGTTGAATTTCCAAAACTGGTGACAGGAATAATCTTTGTCATTTACATTTCAATTACATCAAAGTGTGTGTGTTGATCTTTCATAGTATGAGTTGGTAAGTTTTTGACTGGTATTATTCCATTTTTTCCAAGAGGTACTTGGCTTCTGTCTCTCTGGTTCCTCATTAGGTTTTCTTTATGTGTCAGTTTCTCAAATGGTTGATGCCCATTTTAATACTTAATTTTTAAGAAATTCTTCTTGAAAGATAAAGCATAAAAATATCTGTCACTGCTCTTGAGGTCATGAGACCACACAGCCCTTGTACATGACAAAGGTCATGCAGTTTCCAGGAAAAGGAAGAGGAGTAATGTTCATGAAATATGTGCTTCAGAGTGCCTATTTTTGAGACTCATCCTTAACCTCAGGGAGAGCCTTTTTCAATCGCCATCTCCTTGAAGTCAAATTCTCGGAACAAGTCCAGCTATATTATTTTCATAATAAAAAGCAAGCAGACTAACAAACTGAAAGGGTTTTTGGGAGGACTGTAGAGAAAAAAAAATCGTCCATTTGCATTATTCCAAAACTACTTCAAAATATTGTAAGAATTTGTACTTGTACTTTTTTATCTACTTCATTCTCTACCAGACTCTTTTGATAATTTTGACATCTTAAAACCCAAGATGGTGATCTAATTGCTTCATGCATAGTGGACCAAGTTTCCCTTGCTTATTTTATTCATACAGTCAGCAACATTGCCCCAATAAGAAAATCTTGGTGGAAGCAAGATGGATTTATGTGACATAGGTGTCTCAATACTTTGAAAAGAAGAAATAGAGATTGAGAATCATATTTGTAAGAATAAATTGGCTTATGCTGCTGCAAAGCTGGTAGATATTTCCACTTTATTTCTGACACTTGGCTAGACCCTGAAATAAAAAAATAATAAGCACCTTTTCAGTTAAATTTTTTGAATGAAAATTTAAAGAGGAAGTGAGAAATACTAATCTGAGACTGCTTAGAACAGCCAAACTGAAAAAGAAAGAAGATCTTCAAATCTTAAAGAGATAGAAAAGCAAAATATAGGAGGGATGATAATATATCTATATAGACACCATACATACATTTTCCCTGCTCACCATTATAGAGAAAAGAAATGTCTTGTGACAGAACAAAGAAGTGTATTGACAGCAGAAAAATAAGAAAGAAAACCATGTTTTGAGACATGTGCAATCCCTCCCAGAATGGTGATGCCTTCTGGAGGATGACCAGGAACATAGACTAGACAAAGCAAAAGGATAAAGTAGATGTTTATTAAAAGGCCTCAATGGGTACACCTGGATGGCACAAAAACCCACGTGGGACTACACCCAAGATGCACCCAAAATGGTCACAAAAATGGACGACCAATCACGAGGTGTCACACTTTTATAAGTTCTGGTCCATTAGCATATTGGAGTTAATTTTCCAGCCATAGCTTCAGGTCATGAAGCTCCATCCTCCTTGTTGTTTCTTCTCATTTCACTTATTTTTGTTCTTGGGCCTGAAAGTTGTCCTTGTTACCAAGCTAGAGAAGGAACTGTTTTGTCTATCTACTCTGCAAAGGGGGCTTAGTAACACTTAATACAAAACCTAAAACTACCCACTAAAACAGCACAGAACTTAAAAAATATAAAAGCTAAACCTAAGGCATCAATGGCACACAGCAGTGATAATGTGCTTGGGCTCCACAAATATCAATGAATCCTGAAAACTACTTGTGATGCTCAGAAAAAGTACTTGTGATGTTTCAGAAAAAGCACAGCTCTGTCAGCCATACTGAACTGCTATCTAGCTAAACTTTATGACTGCCTCTTGCAAAATGTGTAAATGTATGGATCATTCATGTACTAATAGATGTACTGATAGATGTACTGTAAATTTTGGCACCATGATGCACTAGATACTGCCAAAATTTGGGGTCCAAAATGCTATTGTTCATGGATCAGTGCTTGTTTTTGAGTAAAGGTTATTGCTTTGCATACACACTCTGAGCATAGGCAGAAAAAGCATTCAGGAGTTAGCAATGGCCAGCATCATCTGACTGAGTGCTCATGCATGGATTTTATCAAAATAACTAACTGGCAAAGAATCATTAAAGCATGCTCTATGCCTGTGCATAGATACTGCTGCCATTGATAGTTCCTGTATGTCAAGGGCTTCTGGTTCATAGTCCATCTAATTTCCAAGCTCCTTCCAAGATTTCTGTCATATGAAAATAAATATTGATTTTTCTGTTATTGATTTTACCGTTATCAGTCAAAATGTGAGGTAGTGTGATGTTGTGGCATTCTGTACATCACATCTGCTAAATGAGATTTGTAACAGGAAATAGCTTGTGAACAGTTTGTGAACTTGGTGTTCGTATTAATGAACTTACTGAATGATCTCATATGCTTTCTTGCCTTCTAAATATCAGAAAAAGGAACATTTTTGTTCTGAAATACTCACTTCTTTTGATGTGATTTTTGCTCACTGAAGTTAATTATTCCATTATCAATACTGCTTGTCATCAGGCTGCCCACAAGTCATGCCTGCTGCTCACTATTCATCTGATGTTTTTCTTAATTTTATTTTTATAAATAATCATAGTTTGTCTCTAATGTGAACTTGTTTTCAATAAGCTTAAGGACTATAAGAAATGTCAGTTGGTTTATAAATATCTGTCTCTTAATTTTCGTTCGGTTTTCTCAGTGTCCCCTGCTGTCTTTGGCAAAAGCTGTTAACTATTCCCAGAGCTGCACTGACATTGCCAATGATGGCAGCATAAAACTCCAACATGGAAATAAAAACAACATGATTCTCCCTGTGTTTTATTTCAGTTGGAAATCAGGGAGATAGTAACAGGGTAGGAAATCAATGAATACCAAATGGAGGAAAACAATGGGACTCAAGGGGGAAATATTTTGCAGTTTAATTGTAGACATTAGGACTGAAGAGATTAAAACCATTAGGTACTGAAGAACTGAAATCTGTGGGAGTAAAGGGCAATCAGCAACTCCCTGAGCTATTCACCATTTCTTGTAATAAGACCACAAAACAGTGCTGATGCTTTAGGCTGACCTCTTGTGCTCTGGGATAAGGCAGCTCTACTAATACTGCAGAATAAATTGAAGTAACTGTAGTTGCCATCTCAAGATTTCCTAAAGCAATCACTTATTTTGCAGAGAAATACACTACTAATAATTTAGGACTAGGAGTAATATATGCTGATTTTTTTCTCTCATTGGTCTTTTTGATATTTTTATTTCAGAAGTGTATCATGTTTCTTGTTTAAACCCTCTGATGGTCAGTAAATTAAATTTATTTACAATCTCCTTGTAACAGAGAAAAAGCTAAAGATGGAAGATGGTCATAATTTTTCTACTAAAAGAACATAAAATGTAACCACTAAAATGGTTTTACTTTTCAAATGCTTCAAAATAGAATTGAGGTTTTAAATTACAACAAATTTAAGACCAATTCAGACAGCCCTGTCCAAATAACATTTATTTAAATAATAAATAAATAAATAAAAAACACATGTTCTACTAAAGGTTTTGCTAAAAAGTATATAAAGTATAAATTATGCATCTGTGCTGGATTGAAAATGTTCACCAGAGATGACTGTAGCTACTCCTCCTAATTTTCTCCCAGGAATGCCTGAGGCAGAACTCCTGCTGCCTGTTTTCCTGGGTCCTGACAAAAAGTTCAGGTACTTTTTTTCTCTATTTGTTGTGAAGTGTTCAAGAATAATGGAACAGTAGAATATGGTCTGACAAAACTGAGCATTGCAGGCCATTTAAAATGTTTTCCTTGATGGACAAAGAGGGATGTTGTACTGGTAACGTCAAAAAGAAAGAAAAGAAAAAAATAATAAACCAGAAAAAAATTTATAGTTGGCTATAGTTTAAAGACTTTCCAGTATAAAGAACCATTTTTTTTAAATTTATATTGCTTTCTTAAACCAAATGGATTATTTTTAGATATAAAAACAAAATAAGACACATAGAATCTGACTTATTTCAGTGTAATGGGGTCATATGAAATAACAGACCTCTGGTGCATATAGTACTAAATATTTACTAAATATTCCCTTTAAATTTTACAAAATAAAAGGAAGCTGCTGCATGTGATTGAATTGAGGTTATTTCTATCTGCTATGATACAGTCTTCATGAGAGAATTTTGACTAACTTTTAGAATGCAGAAATACCATCTAGGATCTGCATCTACATTGGTTCATTATATGACTTTTTTTCATTCTGAATGTTGGATTTTTGAAGAAATTAAAATGAAATGATTAACAATTTTGACATTTAGACCCACGATGGTTGGCTATTGAAATTTCTTGAAGAATCTTCCTTTTTTAATAATAAAATATATGGTTATAAATATTTTCTAAGGTATAGCTATTACACGAAGTTGGTAAAATTTTTAATGCATGACTACATTAACATGAGCAGTGTTGACTTAAAATTGAAAACAAAATACGTACGATACAGAAAGAATTTTTCTGCTGTATGATGTTTTTGTCACAAGACAAGTGCTCCCTTACATGTGTTTTTAGTGTTTTTTCTTTAGTTACAGTACATGTTGCCTGCAGGCTGTACAACAATGCACCTAATGGTGGTATCAACCTGCAGAATGAATATGTACTGACCATATGAGCTCTCTGAGAACTCTGAGATTGAGAGACAAAATAACCAAGAAAAAGGAACCCCAGAAGAATCAAGTGAATTTTTATTCCTGAATTTTGTGGAGCCTTGTCCATACTTCAGCTTCCTTGTGTAAAAGACAGAAGAAGTAGTAATTAACTAATGCTATATTATTACAGTTCAGCACATAATGCTGAAGTATTGTGAACTTAATTGGAAAATGCATGTTCAAACACCTGAGATGAATTTGTAAATGTGGAGACATTTATAGTGAATGTGGTGCCATCAGACCGGGGACTGGTTGTTAGAGAGGTTCCACAGGGCTCCATTCTCAGCCCCATGCTCTTCAACACCTTCTTAAGTGACTTGGAGACGTGACTGGAAGGGACACTAAGAATGTTTGCTGGCAACACTAAATCTAGAGGACAGAGAGACCCTGAAGAGAGACCCTGGCAAATCAGAAGGCTGGGAAATCATCAACTATGTGAAGTTTAACAGGGGGAAGGGCTGAATTCTGCACCTGGGACTGGACAGTCCTGGTCTTGTGTATAGACTGGGGAATGGGAGGCTGTAGAGCAGCACTGTGGAAAGGGAACCAGCGCTTCAGGTCAGTGGGAAATTGAAAATGAGTCAGCAGTGCCCTGGCAGCCAGGATGGGCAACCCTGTTCTGGAGGGCATCAGGCACAGCATCATCAGACGGGCAAGGGAAGGGACTGTCCCACTCTGCTCTGCACTGGGACAGTCACCTTGAGTGCTGGGGGCAGTTCTGGGTGACACAATATTAAAAAAACATTGAACTATTAAAGAGCATCCAAAGAAGAACAATGAAAATGGTGAAGGTTGTGGAGGGGAAGCCACACAAGGATCTGCTGAGGTCACTTGGTTTGTTCAGCCTGGAGAAGAGGAGACTGAGGGGATACCTCATGACAATCTTCAACAATCTCATGAGGGGAAGAGATTGAGCAGATACAGATCTCTTCACTCTCATGACCAGTGAAAGGACTTGAGAAAATTTTATTAACTGAGTTGGGGGAGGGTTATGTTAAAAACCAAGAGAAGGTTTTTCTCCCAGGCATTGGAACACTGCTTTTCATGGGAAGTGGTCATAGCACCAAACTTGATAGAGTTCAAGAAGCATTTGGATGATGGTCTCAGGCACATGTATGTCTTGGGGTGTCCTGTGCAGGGCCAGGAGTTGGACTTGATGATGCTTATGGGTTCTTTCTAATTCAGCATATTTTATAATTCTAAACAGAAACAAAACCTATAACACACTTCAGGAAGAGAGCACAATCTTAAGAATCAACTATGTGCATAATCTGACAGAGAAATGTAAAATCTGGTAGTTCAATAGAGAGAGACTGGTTTCATTTGATTTGAAATCTTGAATTTTAGAATGTGAGAAGTTCTCACAATTAAACAGACAAAAGCTTTTCCATGAACCTATGATAATTCTTACAGGAATTACTCTAAATTGTATTCCTTCAGTCAATCTTCAGAGTGTAATAATAATTGCCTTGTAAACAAATATATATAGATACTGAAAACAGGATCAGTTATACCTATGTCACTCCTGAAACTGACATTTATGAAGCTATGTTCTAAAATATTTCAAGTGATAGCAGGTCCAGTGGTCTATTTAACCTCTCTTTCTGTTAGACCTCCTTTCCTCCCCCCACCCCACCCCTTTTTATTTTCCCCTGGAAAACAATCCCTTTCTCCCTTGACATTTAATGTCATTATTCCTTCTCCTTCACACCACCTTTTACACAGTCAAAGACCATCATTATGTTTCTAAACTTAATAAACCTATTTTTTTTAAACTTTACACATAGTTGTGTTTCCAGGACCTATTTCCACACTTGTACTATTTCATGGGCTATCATGAATTGAATCAAACTAAGATGCTTAAAGCTGGAGTTAATATTCCGGCTGAGATATTACTACCACTTAGAAAAAGAAATTGTGACTTCAGGGTTTTTTTGCAGGTAATAGTGCACTTCTTATCTCATTAACCTAAATGAGTTTTCATCATTAGTGTGATATTTTTGATTAATATGTGCTGTGACTGTAATTCTGTTCACCATCTTTTTAGCAATTTCTGTAGTGCTGCTGCCCAGACAGGTTTTCTACACCCTGTGGTTGTGCAGCCACTTACATCTAATTATGTGTAAAACTTCGTGGGTTTCATTATTAGATTACATCCTAATTTTCCACACCATTTCTCATATTTGCCAAGTTCATTTAGATATATGCTTCTTTGCTCCAGTATTTTTGGACTTTGTCAAAATTTAACTTTCTTTATTATTTTAATTATTAGAATACCAACTTACAGAACCCTGTATGATATATTCTAACTTAAGAAAATGCTGCTCTCTGGAAAACACTCTTGCCAGTTAGGTGTTGATATCAGAACAGTTTAATTTTTCTATATTTCTTATGAGAATCCCAGAAAGGTGGCAAAGGCTTGCTGCAATGAAGATATGTGATTTCAATACATCCTTTCTATTCACAAAATCTATTACTCTGTCACAGATGGAAATTAATTTTGTTTAATACAATCTAGTCTTCACAAATTAATGTTGGTTGTTACTCTTCCTTTTATCTACCAGGTACATAAATTTATTTCAGTCTGTGTATCCTACTATTTCTCCAGGAACTGGTGAAACTTTGGACATGAACCAACAGTTGCACTTGTGTCACAATCTGGTTACTGAAATTATTAGAAATGCCTCTGCCCAAATTAAGGTGCAAATGAGACCATATGCCAGTGGCAATAGAATGGGTTTTATTTGAGAGTAAATATGAGAGAGAGAGAGAGAGAGAGAGAGAGAGAGAGAGAGAGAGAAAGAAACAAATAAAAAATTGGAGGGGGGTGGGACGACAGAAAGAGTGTGACAGAGACAAAATAAGGAAAGTATCATCACCCTGTGGATCCCAACAATGCTCTGTTCATCCTCTCCAGCTGGTCTTCCTGGTGGTGAAAGTACCACCAAAATGCACAGAATACGATGGGTTAATATACCTGGCTCAGGCCAGGCAGGAAAACCCAGGCATCTCTTGGGGGCAGGGGAGGTGTCATTGCCATTGTCCCTTAGAACAGACTCCAGGTTTATTGCATCACCTGCAGTCCTGTGGTGAAAGGTTTTAGGAATGACTGTGGGGAGCACTTTGCGGGGGTCTTTGATGGATCATGACACCCCCTCAGATGCCTCTCACGTGAATGTCCTGTGGCCTTCCCAGAGTAGGGGATTCCCAGTTGGGCCAGTTTGTGTAAGGGACAATGGGTCCCTGCCTCTAACCAGAGGATACACTCTAAATCTCCTCCCATTCCCCTCCCTCAACTCATTTCAGGGAGGAGTCTGTGTAAACCTGGCTTCTGCAGGCTGTTGTCTCCCCCACCCCAAACTCAGCCAGAGAAGAATCTCTGCTGAATTTGGCTTTCCTGTGGATGAATTCCTCTTCCTCAGCTTTGTTTACTTTTTCCTGGTCTGAGATGATTAAAGAATGTGTTTTCCCTTTATCTAATCTTAGTGGTTTAACTTACAACCCAAAGCCCCAGTCAGGTATCTTCAGGGAGACTTCTTTGGTTGTAGCTTTTTTATACAGTTTTTGTTATAATGAACAAAACTTTATATCAATGTTTGAGGCATGAAATCTTTCAGTCTTTGACAACTTAAGCCCAGAAAACCAACTATATCATGGTCTGCATTAAAAGCAGTGTGGCCAGCAGGTCAAAGGAGGTGATTCTGCCCTTCTGCTTTGCTGTCATGTGATCCCACCCGGAGTAATGAATACACCTCTGAGGCTCTCAGCATTAAAAAAAAATGAACTTGCAGAAGCAGGTTCAGAGGAAAGCCAGAAAGGTGATTAGAGGGATGGGAAATCTCTCCTAAGAGGAGAGATTGCTTATGGCAGAGGAATAGGTACTAGATGACCTTTAAGGTCTGAAACCATTAAGTGATTCTGTGTTTCTATGACTTATATTATCTTGATTGGTCCATACTTTTCTGAGTTTTTGTATTGTCTTATTTGTAAAGACAAATTGTCTTTGTGTTTTTCCAGCCTCTGTAATTTCTTCAGTAGCTGCTTCTGGCAGTTTAAGCGTTTCTTTAACAACATATCTTAGCATAAGTACTTCAGCAGCTCTCACTAATTTTAAGGGGAAATAACATATGTAAATATGTCTAATGTTTCCATGTTTTGTTGTTATCAGAGTTCCTATTCTTCTGCAAAAGCTGTCTGTGACTGTTTTAAATGAAGACTGAACTGAAAAAGGTATCAAATTGCTTCCCTTCCCAAAGTCATTGCTTGATACTTTATATTTCCCTTTTTCTTCTTCGCAGTAGTAAGACATCTAGTTTCCTGGCCTTCCTTTTATTAGGTTTGGAATTATTACTTTGTTTACATATTTGAAAATGTTAAAGGTGTCATCGATTAACAATAGCCAACATAATGGATTTGCAAGGCTGCAGTACAAGTCATTACATGTTTCTGATATAAAAGTAACATTAGAAGAGAAAGAAATTTAAAGTGCCATTTGAAAATCAGGGTGACTTGACAAACAATTCCTTATCTAAAGGTTCCAATGATATCGGATACCTGTATGACTGTCCAGGGAATTAATGATAGTAGCACTGGGAAATACCATATTCCTTCACAATCTGTGCATGTAAAGGCCTCTTGGAAAACCTGAAGGTGGCCCATAGCTGGATGCCTGCTGATATCCCAGTGTGTTTATTGTTACAGCAATGATACACTTCCATTGATTGGCTCCTGTGGGCAAACATGTTCTTGAAAGCCATTCCCATCTCCACCTTGCACCATGCTTCCATATTGACTGTCTGTACTGACAGGAAATCCAGCTCAGAAGGAAGCTTTGAAACGCCCTAATGCAGAATGTAGTGGTGTTCTTGTGAGTGTGCATGTGAAAACAAATACAGTAGACAGTGAATTAATAATGCAGATTTATTTTACTTTAAAATTAATTACAAACAGAGGAAAGCAGCATGAGAGATAATGTGCAGCATGGCATGAAGCTGAAATTAAATGTTTGTGCTGCAGGAATTATTAGTCTAGTGTGTAAGGTGACCACTAATAACTGGTGTTGGTGTTGCTAGGAGCTATCAAAAGAAATGTCACTCTTCACAGCAAGTGATGAAATTTGACATATGGCATCAAAGGATCATTAAAACTACACCTGCTGCAGAGGAGGTTGTTTTTTCTGAGGGACTTTCAAGCAGAAAAGGTTATTCCAAGAACACAAAAGGGTATGCCTTATTTTCTTTATTTCTTAATAGCTAATTAAGAAGCAGTAAAAATAGAAAAAACAGTCAGAAAAAGGATACAAAGGAAAGTCCAACCTTCTTGATTTCCAATGTTTTATGGAATAAAAGTAAGAAACTACCAAGAAAATTTGTTTTTAAAGTCTACAATAACATAGCTGATGATAAATCATTAATACACATAGCTGGAAAGGTTCAGTATCTTTTCTCAAAGTTCAATTCTGCATTCTACAGCTATTGCCTTATTAAAAATTCTCTATTAGTTTTGATAGCATTTTAAACTGTGAACATTGAAGATTTTTTTCAGAAGCCTGAAACAGTTTGATATTCAGTTTATCATACACACATTGAACAATGTATAAGAAAATTGCTGTTGATTTCAGTAGATGTCAGCACAATTTCTGAATCATCACTGAATTTATACTGTAAAACAACTTTATTTCATATAGTGAAGATTTCTGTTGTAATAATATCTGTGATTTTATTCTTAAATTGGAATGAAATTTTCATATCTTTTTCTATATTTTAGCTCGTACCATTCTTATTCTTGTTTCAGAAAAATAAAAAAATACATAAAGACCTGTTTATTGCCTGTGCATATTTCTTGGGAGTTATTGCTAGAAATTAATGCGCATAGAGAAAGGATTCAAATAAAACTTTACTGTTAAACCGATATTTATAAAGTTGTTCATTTTCTGGGAAAACTGAAAACGAAAACAGCTTAAAAACATTAGAAAGGAAAAGAACTAGAATCTGTGTGTATTTAGTGGTTGCACAGAGCAAAACCTATGAACTATTACTAATTCTGTTGCTTCACTGAAATGGGTTTAGCCACAAAATCATTCACATTTTTATCTTTCTCCTCTGCATTCTCCATGGACAGGAGGTCTAGGATTTTCCAAACTGTGTTTTATTGCTAGCTCTGCCACAATCACCTAGATAGCTGTGGCCAGATCATTTCCTCTGCATTTCATTGTACCAGTCTGCAAAATAATGGTAGTGTTACTAAAATGGTCCTAGATATTACTACTGGTGTTTCAATTTTATTCCTTTAAGCTACTGTATTTTGAATGTTTCCATAGACAATGTTGCACATGTTGACCTCTGTTAATAGTTAATATAGTCTGTGAATACAGTCACTGAGGGAAAATTCATAGATTCGTAGAATCAAGCTGGAAAGGACTATATGAATCATCAAGTCCAACTCCCTGCTACTCGCACAAGCCCAGCTTTACATAACGGTAAAGTTTCAGTTTACATTTAAATAACCTTAATTTTCAATTCTGACAACGTATAGAAACAATCAATGCAGTATTAAGAAACTGTGCAGAGGAAGTAGATATGAAAGCTGCTGTACAATGTATCTGCTTAATCTCCTATGACCCGAGGCTTTAGATTTCAGTTTTGGGCACTGATTCCAACAAGTCTTTATTTCATTTATTTTTGTTGTTAAGTAATGTGGTTTACCTTTATCAAGATGATTTAAAATTATGATTCCTTGTATAATATTTCTATCCACAGCCCCAAAAGTTGATAATGTTGAAGCCTATAAGAAAAGAATTGATTTGCACCATTCTGCTTTCTATCAATGAATAAAATAAAAATAAATTTTGATTTTTTTTCCCATTTTTTTTTAAAGTGTTGGAAATCAGATAGTGACATTAAAAAGAGGAAAAAGAAGGCCTAGATCTTAGAACTGCTTCAGAGTCAGTTTTCAGTCAATCTTTGGCTAAAACAGACAAGGATTTCTATAGCAGTCTTTCTACTATGTTTTGTTCTGTTCTTTATTAGATCAGAGAATAAGAAACAAAGTTTCACAAGTCTAAACAAGCTTATCAGAAATCCAAGGGTTATACAGATGATTTGTTTACAGTGATGATAAAGAAAGCTTTAGGTTGATCTTTCACTTTTGTAACAGGCAAATATGGAGCTACAGAGAGTTGTTAATCATACTCTTGGAGATAATTTACAATGAAGATGTGAACTTAAAACAACCTTCATTTCTATGGCGAGTTTGGAATAGGAGTGATATGGCTGGTGAAAAGCCACAAAATCTTTTTCAAATGGCTTAAGAGATTGGGCTCTCTGTGTTTGAATTCAGACAATAGGGTAATAGTATGTTAAAAGAATACATAAAACTATATAAGTGCTGCACCTATTTTACAGTATTTGTTTCAAACAGCATTATTTCAAGATCAGAACCAGCTACAGCAAAAATAAATAAATAATCTTCAGCAATTGTGTTATGATTGATAAAGGCTTAGGAACAGCTATTATTTCCCAGTTTAACTAAATCAAGGACAGTCTGGGAAATAAATGACCAAATTAGAAAAGCTCTGCTATAGGTGCCATGCAACTCAGGTAAAGAATGAAGATATTTAATTCCTGCAACCTATCAGTTCAAAAGGGTTCCATTGCAGCAAGGCCTGTTTTTTTAGTCATTGCTATTTAAAAGAGCGTCACTCAGAGAAAGTGGCTGGCAAACATGTTTCGTGGTGTTGCTTTTTATACCAAAATTGGGTATGACCAAAAGTGGGCAGAACCAGTCTAGAACTTGTCACCACTCTGCATTTTTTTTTTTCAACACAGCTCTGGAGCATGTAAGGATTTACTGATGCACATTCATTCAGTGCTTTGAATAACAACTATACCTTTGATATTAACATTCTTATAGATGAAAACCTCATACAGGTTTTTAGACAGATTCTTCTTCCTGCCTTCAAATCAACCCTCGTCTGAGTTAAAATTCTGAAAATTACCATAACAGCCCACTTTGAATGAATCTGCTGGTAATGGAAAGTTCTAGACTGATAGATCAGGAAAATTGGGTTCTACAAAAATCTCCCATTTAAGTTTCTTCAAGTTGCTTTGCCAATATTCCTGACTGTGATTCAAGAACAACTAATTTACTGAGTGACAGTGAAACCTAGCTGCATAAACTCGTAAATCTATTCATTAAAATTATGGGAACAATACTAATTCTGAAGACTCTTTGCTCTTACTCTAAGTCCAGTAAGTTTACTAGAAGTGAATACCAATTTATCCTTTCCAAGGGTCATGAAATTTTAACAACATTTTTTATTCATAGTACTCAGGTTAAAGTTTCAAATTAAACTAGTTAAAACTGAAAAATTAAAATCCTTTAGTTGTCTCCTGATTCACCCAGTATTACTAGATGCTTTTTGTTCCTTCTTTTCTTGTTCTTGCTTTGAACAGTTGGTTTGTCTTATCCATACCTTTTTTCGCTGGTAATCTGCCTTTCACTCAACCACATGATTATGTTTGTGTGTACGCGTATTTTATGCAGATTCTTTCATTCAGCTGAATCCCAGAATTTGCAATGAATTGTGTCATTATTTTACATTCTGAAGGAGACAATGTTTAAAAAACAAATCTGGTATTCACATGGGTATCCCATACAGAAAAGATTTGATGCAAGTTTGTTTTTCAGGGTAGTTGTGATGTACAGAAATTATATACATAGAGCAGTAACTTTTCACTGTTTAATGAGGGAAATCTAAAAAATAAACACCATATTTAAATTGCCACTAAAGGGAAGAAAAAAATACTTTGGAGAATTAAATTCAACTTTCATTGTAAGTCACTACAAAGAGAGGGATTGATTTTAAACCTAAAATACTGGTCTAATTTTCTTACCAGTATGGGCTTAGACATTCACCTGTTTTTTGGTTGTGAGGTTATTTTAAATGTAGTTTAGATTGGCGCTATCATTTTCAAACTGCTAGTTTCAATTGCTTCTGGAAGTCACTGGAAGCCTGGAAATCCAGGAGGGATAAATGCAGGAAATGGTGTGTAAAATTCTAAAATGGGTAGTAGCCTTTTATTCCACACACATAGGTATTAATGTGTGCAATGGAAGTTCTTCAATAACTTTTCTCCAGCAGTAAATTATGTATACTTCTCTGAGATAAAATAAATTGCATTTCTCACATTATGGCTATAATCAGGGCACTGGATTTCAGTTCTTTTCATCACAAGCCTTGCCTCTTAGTGGTTGATAAGCTGATGGTTCTCATTAAGTTTAGATTACACCTATCTGTATTTAAGTACCTTTTCCTCTTTCCAGAAATATCTGCAATGAAGTCACGTGGAAAAAAAATTAATCTGTAACACAGACTTGCTGGTTTGGTAGACTGATACATCCATTAAGCTATCAATTTTGAATGTTATGTTTGTTTACCATATAGAGATCACAGTCCTTCATGATTGATCTGCACTAAAAGCAGGAAAGGCAAACAGCGTTTTTTAACTTTTTTAACATTATTAACAATCACCAAAGTACAATGCTCTGTTGACAGATGTGTTCATTATTTCATGTCCTGACCCCAGTTCTGAAGTGGAATCATGAAAAAAATGATTTTTCATTGTGCTGAAGAAAAAGTTCCTCTTTTCTTGATGAAAGAAAAAAAGATGATGAAGAAAAAAAGAACCCCAGGATCTGAAGATCAGAGATAATATTTATTTTGGCAAATCTTATTTTCCATTGGATAGTAAAACTACATTTTGTTCTGTGTTTTCCCTCTAGTAACTTGATAGCTTCTTTTTGTTCTTTATAGTATCTCTGTTTTGCTTGTTATTTGCAGAATAGTTACAATCGTGTTTTCTGAATGATCTCTTGAAAACACCTCAACAGATACATGGATAAGAATGATATAAGAGAGATTTCCATCTCATAGGAATTCCATATACTGCAGGAGAAAACTTTCGCTTCTTTTGCCCATGGTATCCAAATACAGTAAATTAATGATCTAGAAACAGTTTCCTTTGCTCTCCCTTGCAGCCTTCGGTTACAGGTTCATAATAAAGATTATATCTTCTCTGATTATAGTGTTACTATGGAGATCTTATGGCATTTCTTAAATCTTCATTATTATATTCCATTACTTCCTCATCACACTAGAAAATACTTGCCAATACATTTTTTAAAAATATGCAATGAAAATTCAGGTGCCTAACCATACATATATTAGTGATGCATGTGAAAATTAAAGGTACTAAAGCTCCAAATTAAAATGTATCATGTGACCTGCCAGTAACAGTGTATTCTTGGATTATTCATACACAATTGTTTATTTATGTTAAATTTTGATGTGGTTTTTTTCCCAAGTTTCAGGAAATCTTTCAACCATTGAACAATTTCACCTTCTAGAATGGTCTACGTATTCTTCATTTGACACTCTTCAGACTTCTTTTCCTAAGATTATTTGCGATGACTACTACATCATTCTCAACACATGTAGCCAAATTAACATTATGCAGCTTTTATAATCTCCCAAACTACAATGTTTGATTAGGGTATTAGTGCAGGCTACAAACATAAACCCTATTCTTTACTGCTATTTGTATGAGATGGGCTAGACGTGTTGTTTCAGAGTACTATACCAGGCAAATTAATTGATACGTGCCAGAGAGACCATCAGCTTCTATCTTTCAGAATATTTAACGTGGTTATTTCAAAAGCATAAAGAGGCAACTTTATCTACTTTAAAGCAGCTTCTCCATCTGGCTACATCTTGATTGCATGTTTCAAAATGGCAGTAAATTTTAATACTTTAGTGTGACGTGTAAGCAGAACCACAGCTGGTAACAACAAATTCATGTAGTTTAGCCATTTAACTTACATCAAGCTAAATAGCTTAGTGCTTTAAGACAGCCTACTTTAGAAATAAAGAAGAATAGTATTTCAACTCTAATGTGAAACTTCTGTGGTTTAAATTCACCATTCAAAGCTACATTCAGTGTGAGTATAGTGGCAATTGTTACTGACTTTAAGTCATGCTTGAACATTTTTCTAACCTTTTGAAATATATTCCATCAGAAAATTTCCCAAGTAAGCAAAGAACCTGATATTTGAAGAGCTCCTTTCAAATTATAGTAATTAGTGAGTTTCTAGCAGATAATAGTTATCTGCATTACCAACAATCTCCTTCCCTCCTTTTCCACACTTCAAATTACAGATATAACTGTGGTTTTCACCTGAACCCATTTTGGCAGATTTTGAAATTTAATATATGCTACGTTGCAACTGTACTTCTATCCTCAAATGGTGAGCAAGACATGCTTTCCATGTATTGTCCATATTCTGTGAAATATGTTACCCCCTAACAGAATTATTTTCTGTTTCCTTTATTGATGCATCTTATCAGTTGTATGTATATAAACATTGGGCTGTTTAATTTTTCCCAGCTGTGTTATTGATACTGTAAACCACTACACTGTATACAGCAGTATAATATTTAATGCTTCCTCTGTGTATTTTCTGGTGATTTTGAAACTCTCTTTTTCTTTGTTTCATATCTAAACCTCAGAGTTAATTTTCAAATAGCAGTGAATACAAAACAGCAGCAAGTACTCCTGAAAAAATTGAAGTACCATTGTATACCATTGCTGGTACCATTGTTGATATTTTACCATTGTCACAAAAAACATTAATAAGACTGAATATACCACTGTTCCTGGCATTAATGACCACTGAATTTTGGAACGTATCTCATCTGATTTGTTTTGTTGAAAGTTCCAAGACCTTCATGTACTCCTGGCAAAGGGCTCACTTGGTCATTGTTCTGAGCTAGTTAAGGTGTGATGTATTAGTTAAAGACCTATTTGTGTCTGAGTGTGATTCTACTTTAGCATTTTATTCCATGGCATTTAAAACACTAGCTATCTTAATGTTTTAATGACCTAAGGAATGTGATTTTTTTTTTTTTTTAATATTTGTAACATCACTATATATAACCTTGCTTTGTGTAAGTTTAGTGCCTTAGCACAGGAAAGTTTGGTGACATGTCTGTCAACAAGCAAAGCTGAGGAAAGAAAAGCTGCTCCTTGAGCTACTTCTTTTTGTTTCTAATAATCAGAGGAGGTAACTTTTTCTTTGTCAGAAGAACCAAGACTTCTGCAGTTAGGAAAAAAAATAAAGAATATTTCTGATAGTATTTGACTGATGATCCTTTAGCTAAGACTGCTTTGTCATAGTCTGTCATCACAGTGTATTTTCATTTATATGTAAAGAGAAGACACGAGAATTTTCAATTTAATCCTATATACTATGGGTGGAAAGAAAATTCTTATGGATTAGAGACATTTCTTTATCTACTGAAAAGATAAAATGAGGACAGACATTTACCTCAGAGTGTGAAATAGTTGTTCTTCAGAAATAGTTATACTTCAGAAAGGTTGATAATTCTGAAATAAGGCAGTGGTTTAGTTGTGCTGCTCTCTGTAGAATCATAATGAATTTTCTAGCTGTTAGATAAGACAATATTGTACAACAATTTTAGAAATAATTTCATATGCTTTATAATAAATTCTATTTTTTTCTGAATGTGAATTCCTATTAAAGAACTTCTGCAGTATTGTACAGAAATTAGAATGAAGATTAAGACATCTTGGAAAAAAAAAAAGATTCCAAAAATATGCCATATTTGTCAATATCAAAGTAAGAGGATCCTGCTGTTAATACTACATTCATAAAAATCTGCAAAAGTCTTCTCTAGGTCTATGAATCACTATGAATATACATACCACATTTATGATGTTTATGCTTTTCTCTGAGGCACCTCTAAGTGGCTTTCTGCCTAAGTTTTTTATCTGCCAACCACTATCATTCTTGAATGAATGTCACCTTTTTCCAATGACTATTATGGTCACTTTGTTATTTGATTTTATCTGAAAGGTGAGCATCTAGTTTTGCCTTTAGATGATTTTTCTTTTTATCTCTGAAAACTGAACTTTATTAAGGCAGAAATACTTAAGAGTATATACCACTGGTTTGACAATAAGCAAACTGTGGGAAATAAAACACATATTAATTAACACATATTCATTCAAATTAATAAGAATGTTGGCTTTTATGTATTACTAAACATTTTAAATGGGGAAAATAAACTCAATATACAATAAGGAAGAGATTCCTTAATTTTTTTCTTTCAGGTGTAAACTCTTTCTGATTGGATTGGGAAAAAAATAAGGTACAGATTTGGAAGTTTCAATGGAGAGGTAAATGTGATGGTTGGTGGTATCTCAGACACCTGGGAAAAGCCTAAAAATATATATCTAGGTTTAAGTGGAAATTTCACGTAACCTTGAACACTCTTTGGTTTTCCTTCAATCAAAATTTCCATTAAAGTAAATAATATTTCTAGAAGAGAACAGTACATAGTTGACAGCACAGCCACTGAAGACAGGGTTATTTAATAATTAAATTTAAGCAACTGAAAACACTTTAAAACTGCATTTTATGAGTTATGAAATCATTCTAATTCAAAATCAATACAATACATTTCTGAGATTAAAAGAAAGTATATAAGGATGCAAGTAAGTGTCATTAGGTGCTCTTAAAAAATCAGTTAGTCTTTGTTAATGTAGAGATGTAGAAATAAAATGTTCAAGCAGCAGGTGAAGGAGTAGTTTCAGTATCTACTGTCAATTACTTTAGTTTCAAGGTAGGTTGACTTCTCTAATTTTGTCTGCTTTTCGCAAAACCGAAGTTAGTACTTTCTTAATAATGGAAATTTCCTCCCACTAAAACTGTGTAAAATATTGCAAAATCTTTCAAGGAAAAACCTATATGTGGAACCCCTCAACATCTGAATTAGAATTCTTGAAGTTGCTATCTGTTTATGAGGAAAATTTCTCTCAGTTTGGCTTTATCATGAAAAACCTAGTAGGTTCCAGGGAGATGAATGCTAAAGTGTTTAACCATTAACCACTTCTTCCACTACCCCTCATGCCAAATAATAAATGAAAGAGATGAATGCCTCAGGTCCCTGTGCTTTTTAGGGTTTGGCATCAGGAAAGAGCTAGGTACTGAAGGATCCCTGGGGACCTTGACCTGCAGCCTTAACAACTTGACCCCCAGCCCTAGCTGTCATATGTTTAATACAGAAATTGATCTCCAGAAGGCAAACATGAAACAATTGCTTTAGGTTTCCAACTGGAAAGCCTTAGTTGTACAAAAGCGCTAGTGTCTACCAGGAATAATTTCACCTGAAATTCCTTATATACCTAGAGCCACCATTTCTTTCAGACTGGGTATAACCATCTGCAGCGGAAGTAAAATATATTTATTTTTAACATTATATTATCAAGAAATAAGTCAACTATATGTTCCTCTGGAAGTCCATGAAGTATTTAATTTACTTTATTTCATGAAGTATATTGCTTGTAGAAGTGAAAGTTCAGAAAGTTCTCTTACTTGTATGCATAAAAGGCACCATGCAAAGTGGAAATAACTAAAAAATCTGTGAGGTCAGAACTCCACCAGGTTAAAAAATACTGAAATGAGATCATTCAGGGAGGCTGAATCAGAAGCAATTGCTTTGCCAAGCTGCAGCTGATTTCTATTTATTTTAATCCAGTAGATTCCAAAAGCATAAAAAAATTATAGCTGAACTCAAAACTGAAGTTGATTAATTTTTCTCTCTTTACAAATAGAATATCAGATATTGGAGGGGAAACAAGAAAACTAGGAAGGGTAATAGAATGTTTATTCCTAGAGGCAGGAACTCATATCATATTGTTGATTAAAACACACAACCACTTACAAATAAGACTGTTTCAAAGTGAAGGTCAGATATATCCTAAGCAAAAAATTAATATCCCAGATTAAAATGCTAATGTTCTATCTTAAATGCGCAGAAAAAATGCAATCTTATTTAGTGACATTTCCAGAATTTCAGCAAAGATTACTACATTAATCTGTTATGCATTTTCATGAATCTGAAACAGAGACAAATCTTTAGTGAACAGGGCTTGGACATTCTGAACCCATGAATTTCTGCAAACTAGAGCAAGTTAGACCCAGCTTTTTAAAGAATATTTGTAACTATTTTCTTTCAGGTAAATAGATCAAGACATAAAAAATTGTCAAATACTAGTTATAGTTTCCTAACATCACTGAAAACTAAGACTAATTATTGAGACTGAAATTGTGGAAATTACGTCTGTGAATTCAAAATCCACAGTATGACAGAATAAAACAATATCCATATGCCATATATTCATAATAAGTCTAAGGTCATCTCGGATTTTGTGCTTGTGATCAAGTTCAAACAACTTTGTTTTCTGAACACAAGATGACAGTAATTATTGCATAACATGTATTTCTGTCTGTAAATGTTAACACCTCCATCAGTGATTGTGCCTGGATGTTTTCTTTACACTGTCAATCCATTTGCAGGCATGGAAACAGATATGAAAATATTTTTGTGCTTCTAATATCCTTATGTGTGCATTTGGTAGACTGTGCACATTTTATATGTGTACAATAGATAAAAACAGTACTGATAATTTGGCAAAGTGTGGTGCACATCTGCTTTCCAGTTCAGGTCTTTTCCATCTATTTTTGAAACATCCTTTTTTCTCTGGGACTGCAACTCAGCTTGTATGAATTGGTATGTATGTTAGTTGGGGTCTCTACTATTCACTGGATGTCCTCTACAGAAATTGGATGGTAAAAAGGATCTTCTGTGGTTTGTGGAAGGGGTTCCTAAGACACAGGAGATTAGACTTAAAAATGTTAAAAATCTTACTGCGTCAGAAAGTCTATCCAATGTCAGTTTCCACAAATGTGCACCTGAAGACTTGTAAGTTTTACCAAGGATTTTTTAAATTTTCTTTTGCCTTTGTGTTCCTTCTAGCTCAAATCTGAAAACAAAATCTGGGGAGCGAGACTCTGGGAAACAAAACATCAAGGATGCATGAAGGAGAATGCTGTAGGCAAAACAAAAGTGATGTCAAGTGCCTTCAACCAAAAAGTCTGATGAAGGTTCAGCTCAAATGCCTGTCAAATTGCATCATTGCATCTATCCCATTCTCTAACACTTTTTGGGTGGTATTTCAGTATTGCTAACCAGTAGTTTCTCATGATTTTACCATGCAACCTAAAATGTATGCCAGGTGGGTAAAACATCATGGCCCTGAGGCTCTGCCAGCCTTGCTTTTCTCAGCCCACACCCCAGTCCTCCTCCCACCTGACCACAACCCTGCTCCATGTTGTAGGTTCCTGCAGCAGCATCTCCTGCCACAATAACATTCTAGCTGGCCTGGTCTCCAGCTCCCCACAGTCCTGTCCTGCCTGGCCATGGGATCACTCACACTCCTCCTTCCTGGCCTGGCCCTGGCCCATTCCAACTCCCAGGGAGGTGCCCGGTTCCTGGGGCTGAGGCTGTCCCTGGTGCCGCTTGCTGCCAAGTCCTGGCTGGCACTGTGGGACAGGTCCTGGCTGTCAGACTGTGCCCTGACAGAGTCATGGGGAGCCTTTGCTGCTGGAGACACCAGTTCTTGCTGCTTCCTGACACCCGTCCCTTTTTTCCCTTAATATAAGTTTGTGGAGCTATCCTTTGCAAGGATCCTCCCCTTCAGTGGAGCATTATTGTTGTGCTGAGATGCACATGGGGAGGCTTTCAGAGTCAAAAATGGAAGCCTGAATCTCATGTAGGCCTAAGCTGCATCTGTCTTCATGCCTGTCTGGCACAAAAGGAGGTTCTTAAGAGACCAGTCTCTTTTGTGTCAAAGGGCATTTCTATGGCTTTACCTTTATATTCACCTATCAGAGAGTCCTAAACATCTTTGCCAGGCAACCTCTGCCAGCTGGGGGGAAGCGTGTCCAAGCTATGCCATCTTTAAGGAGAGGCACTGCTATGTGTTTCTATATTCATCAAAATCAATCAATGTGTCATCTAATACTTGTTTTATTTACCATATTCAAGAGGCCCAAGATATCATTTGTTTCAAAGAAAACAAACTATGTCTTAAGTGAACCAGTGAAGGCAGTGGCATTCGATTATCCAAAGCAAACACACTCTGAAAAAAAGACATGGTGCAACAAAATTGCAGGAAATAAAAGATGCGGATTTCTAAACAAAGTAGCCTGTCTGAACAAACCAACCTGACTAAGCAAATGCATAATGCATAAGCTAAAACTTAAGTAATAAGTAAGAGAAGGGCAGAAAAGTCAGTCGTAGTTTGCATGTTCTCATTATCCACTTTTATGCTAGTTTAAAGATTTCTGAACGAAAAAGGAAAATGCAAAACCTTCATTGTTCCAGACACAATAAAGGTACCTATTTTTCATTAAGATGCATTCTTTCTTGATAAGGTCACACTCCCTTCTTCCTCCTTGTGTTTCAAAATTTCTTCTTTCCTCTCCCTACTGAATCTATGATAAGAATTAAAAGGAATTCTGAAATCTTATTAATCTTTTTTGGTTTTTTCTTTGTTCTTAGAATATTTTTTCTTTACTCCAGTCATTGAAACTAGTATCATTGCTGGTTGCATTTAAGAGAGATAAGTCACATAGTATTTATGACTTAATAAACATAAACCAGAGCTTTTCATTCCACAATGCATTATATAGCACATGTAGAGCCTTTTTTCAAAGTAAATTACTTTCTAGATAAATTACTTCCTCTCTAATTAAGTCCTTTAGAATATTAAAAAAAAAAAAAAAAAAAAAAAAAAAAAAAAAAAAAAAAGGCTGCCTTATCCTGCTTTACATCCTGTATTCTAGGCCTCCTTTTGGAACCCCTTTGAAAATTCAAGAATTATTTTTTGCCTTTACACAAATCCTACATATACCACACAATTTTTGATTCCCAAGCAGTCTACAGAAAACAAGAAGAAAATGTGCTGTTACTACATTTCCATTTGATTTTTTCTAAGTTGATTTCTTTGGATTCTGTGGGAGCCTGTGTTGCTTGAAAACTTGTGTGTGGTAGTAGCAATACTAACCTGTGAGTAGAGAAAAGAAAAAATTCTGATTTCTTCATGTTTTCATTTCTCTCAGTCTTCTCATCTATTCAGCACAAAGGAAGCAGAAGCAGAGCTTTCTTTCCAGGTCCATTATCATTCACACTGCATAAAGTTAAAAAGTTAAAAAGCAAAATCATCTTTTCTTTTTCCTTCCCAAGCATGCATAGTTTAGTCCATGTTGATGCTGGGTTTTGTGCTGAATGAGACTCCTAGGAGTAATTAGTATTCCAACAGGTACACTATTTTATTACCATTACATTTAACATACGGTTACTGCTACTGTATGTGGAACTCTATAGCTTCAGGAACCAATTCAGTGAGACCTCAACTTGAACCGAGACATTACTAATTGCAAATTAATGAAGTTATTTAAGGCCCTGCTGTGTAATGCTAATGCAAGACAGAGCTGGCTGTTCCGTCACTTTTGTGAAAAAAATTAAGGGGCTTGTAAAAATGCAGAACTTTATAACAAATTAAATGAGAGATTCTAAAAAGAGAATGGTAAGGTTTTAAGCTGATATTGCTTTGATTATAATTTAGTTGCAATGCAATTTTACATTAGCTCCACGTTAAAACCTAATTCTTTAGTGGTAGTGCGTGCTGTTATAAAGCGGTACTGTTAATCTATATCTCAAACAAATTCTTGGTATATCTGTTGAGAATTATTGATATTTATTTGATTCACAAACAATCATTCTTCAGCTTTGTACAGGGTGATCTAGGTCCTCCTGTGTGTGAAGGGAATTCAGTAAAACTTTTTAATTTATACAAATTTTATGGCATTTTTAAAGAACTTTGGTAGAAAAAAATTTGTTAGATGTTTTTAGTGTTCTGAGTAATGCTTTGAGTAAATAGAGTTTTTCTATGAGGAATCCAACCAAAATATAGTGTAGGTGCCAATAATCAGGGAATAATTGCCCCAGAGAAATGAGTGAAAGAATTGTCAATAATTTTATTTGGCCCAAGATTTCACATTTATAATGTTTTTTGACAGTTAATTCTCTAAGTAAAAAAAAAACCAACAAATTTTTAACTTTTTGTCAGCAAAAGAAAAAAATTCTAGCAGATTTCTGGGAGGGTATATTTTAATTCTGGGAAATTATAATTCATAATTATATGACTTGAAACAATATATATCCAACTGTAGATTTTTCTAAACATACTATAAGACATTTAAGGTATTAAAGTGGTGTTAGAAATTTTCATGGATTAAGTGTAAAAGGTTGTATTAAGTGGTGTTACATCAGTCTGCTGCCTGGTCACCAGTGTGGTTCTTTTGGGAACTATTTTAGAGCCATTGCACTTCAAAATCTTCTTAAAAGACTTGGATGCATGACTTGATGATGCAAAACTGGGAGGAGCAGAGAGGCCCTGAAGAGAGAACTTGAAAAGTTAGAGGGCTGGGTAATCACCAAGCATATGAAGTTTAACAAGTGCATATGTGGATTTTGCACCTGGGACAGGGCCATACCTGGACCTGCATACCCTGGATGTACAGACAGACTGGGGAATGAGATGCAGGAGAGCAGTGCTGTGGAAAGAGACCTGGGGATCCTGGTTGATGGCAAGTTGACCATGAGTCAGCAGTGCCCTGGCAGCCAGAAGGGCCAACCCTGTCCGGGGGGGCATCAGGCACAACATAACCAACCAGGTAAAGGACCTTTGTGGAAGCAGAGGGGCAGACACTGATCTCTTCTCTGTGGTGACCAGTGGCAAGACCCGAGGGAATGGCCTGAAGTTGTGGCAGAGGAGGTTTATGTTGGATATCAGGACAAAGTTCTTCACCCAGAGGGTGGTTTGGCACTCGAACAGGCTCCCCAGGAAGACTCCCCAGCACCAGACTGACAGAGTTCAAGAAGCGTTTGGACAATGCTGTCAGATATCTGATGTGATATATATATATATTTCACCCTCTGTGGTTTCAGTGGTAAGTCTCAGATACTCATTATTGTGCATTTCAACAATTAAATTAAGCAGATAGAAATAATAAAAAAAAATCCAAGCATACCAAAAATAACCCCCTAAGTTTGTGTTTTCATGTTCTTGTTAACTGTTAATGTCATGACTCAATTACTTTTTCAGATGCTTATTGATACAAGCTCTGTAATTTTTAAACAAAAAAAAAAAAAAAAAAAAAAAAGAAAAAAGAAGAAAGATAAAAAAGAAGGAAAATAAAATAATAGGATTAAAGTGGAAACAGGCAAAGAAATAAACTTTCAAGCTTTTTTTTTCATGCCACTGAGATGCTTATCCATCCTTCCTCACTTTCTATTTGAGTCACATTTAAGATCACTTTTTCAACACAGCTCTGAAAAACATCTTTTAAATAAAAAAATATCTACCTGTAGTCACACTTCATATTGACTGTATTTCATTTTCACTGTTCTGTATTGCAAAAGACATTTGTATGAATACCTTTTCTTTGTTTCTGAAAAATTAATATGCCTTAGATTTTTTCTCTCATCCTGAAGTAATAATCCTTCCTTTGTGACCTCACTTTTCATTGTTGTGCTATGATTGATGTCACAATCTGAGATTCTGACTTCAGGTGGGAATAAACAGTAGAAAGACAAAAAATAATACAGAAGAAAAAGACTTAGAATTTTCATCATCTTAGAATATTTCCAAGAACAATATATAGAAATGAGATTTTGAGCTGAACCAGGATAACCTTAAGAAATTATAGGAAAACCTTGCTTGCATCTTTAATTTACATCTGTAATGTAAATCTGCAATTCAGACTCAGATTCAGATTCAGCAATTCAGCTGTTCAAGATGCCATTTGGTATTATCAATTTCAAGAAATAATGCCCCAATTCTAATATTTCTTATGGTACTTCACCTATTTAACATTCTTACTTCAGGCAGCCTTTAGAAAATTCAGTGCAAAGGAACAATTCTGTAGTGACTTGTAATCTCCAGTAAAAGATACTTTAATAGACAGTTAATGCTCACTGTCTCATCCCAATTAATCACTAAAATCCTCATCTTTTGCAATTGTCAGGTTTGGGACCTTACCTCTACACTACTGTTAGACCAACAACAACAAAGAAAAAAGACTCACTCATTCAGGCAAATATAGTAGGGTAGTGTGAGGGAAAGGCAGAGAAGAAGTCATTCAGTTGTAGAAAATTATCCAGTAAGATACAATGAGCTGAAATTAAACTTTCACTAACTTTGACTTCCACTTTATGTAGTTTGATTTATGTGGTTCAGCTTCATTTAGTTATTGACAGGAGATACCAATTTTGAAACCTCTATGCTTCAGATATTAACAAGTATAAAGCTGTATATTTATTTAAAATAATAAACTAAATAATACAGTTATTATAGCCTAATTATAACTTCTTGATAATTAATGTATATTTATATTTTTTAAATCCATAAATTATATTAAATATATTTAGTGTATATTAACTTCATATATCTAATTATCTAAATCTATATATATAAACATCTTCATGTACTGAGTTCACCTTGGATGTTCATATAATTTCCTTTACATATGAACTTCATGGTATGCTAGTTTAATGCTCAATTATGTTTAGTCCCTTAAGAATGGGAATCTTCCCACTGAATAGATATTAGTTCTTCAAGAATCTGTAAGATTGGGAAAATATATCTAACTATGTAAGTGCTCCAGAATTTTTATATAAGGGAAACTTGAATAGGTAAATGTGAATTGTGAAAACAAAATTTTGAAACTTAGAGAAAAACTAATGAGTTTATAATTCCCTTTGGAAATGATTGCTTACTCTCTAGAGAAGAATTGATTCAGTTTGTAAAAAACCAAAAAAGAGCAACCAAAAAGAACGCACAAAAAACCTTCACAAAACCCCCCAAACCCCTCCCTCACAGAAAATAGAAAATATGTGAGTACAGCACATCTATGAAAGGTAGAAGTTCTTCTCTTACTATGAGTAGGAGTATGTCAGAAAATGTACCCATACCATTAATGGTCAGCACACAAAAGGGATCTCAACAGAGGAAAGCAATCTTATTTAGGTCACACACACACACACACAAACACACACACACACACACGCGCGCGCACATGTGCACACTCACATTTCTGTAGACATTTTTATCAAGAATCAGAAGTTGGAGCAGTAAAGATCAGAGACAAAAAGGGTCAAAGATAATAAAGCAAAGCCACATGGTCATTGAACCAATGTGTTTTCATAGTCAAGAGAAGTCTACACAGTTACAGTGAATAAACATGGACTCCTTAGAAACAAAAAAGAAAAAAAAGTTGCCTCATTTGTTCTTTATCTTCTCTGTTGACTGTTCCACAAGGGGAAAAAAGAAATTCTCGATTGTAAGGAAATAAATACTAAATGAACATGAGCATTGCAGATACTTACATCTTGTTGAGACTGAATTACTTTGCCAGCACCGAACTGGTACACCGACACCGTGTGTCGTCTCCAACTATGGTACGATGAAAGGAGGTTGTATTAAAGAGAAAAAAAAATCATGCTTATTTAATATATATAAAACAAACTAGAATGCAGTAAGTTTTCTTAGTCTACTTTGTTTCCCTAGGGAAAAAAAATAGAGGGAAAAGAGTCTTCCAAATTCCCCAGTTCTTACTGCTCCATATAGTTTGCTCCATAAGGAAAAACTCAGTACTAAAACTAAACTTCATCCAAAATTCAGTTCACATGTATCTGAAAAAGTAGATATCTTAATTTTCCTGCTTTATTTCAGAATACAGAACACAGTCATACAACAAATTCAGGTGTTAATGCCTCTGTTTTGTTGGTAGTGCATGGATGCCTTTTGAGAAGACATCACCAATGATAGTAAAAATTTACTCTGTGACCTTCTATAAAAACTATGTTAATAACAATATCTGTCAATTATCTTTGCATAAGGCTAGGGAAAAGGAAAAATTTAATTTATCAGAAGTAATTATTTTCTTTTCTGTAAGCCATATATATCTGAATAAAATAAACACCTTATCACTGATGGCGTTTTAACAAGAAGGATATTAATTACAGTATACATAGACAAACCTCGATATTTTAGTTCTGTTACAGAAACAATAACTAAAGCACTTCATCAGTTCTAAACTAAAATTAGAAGTAAACCAAATTTCATCATGGAACAATAAAATTCTTTAGGTTTTTTTGCATCCCAAAACTGCTTTGGGCTGTTCACTGCATTTCTGAATGACTGGGAGAGCTCACCATGTCTATATTACTACATAGTAGTAATAAAGGTGGAAAGTAGTGGCACTACCACTGATTGAAAATGAAGTAAATAGTTCCATCTCAAAGACCAAACCAATTTTGGCTGAAGGACTAGGCTAGTTTTAAACTGGTTCACTATTATATTGTAAGCTACTTAACTGTGACATGAGATAGAACTGTGTATGTTTACCATGGGAACTCTCTGTCTAAGCATCAGGATGTGAGTTCTCCATGTACTGACTTATAGCCAAAATTTCTCGTAATGACTACTGTGTTGCTTCCTCCATTGCCCAGAAAATAAACCCGTTCTATACCTAGAATTCATAGCCTCCAATGAAAAAGCAAACAGATATCAGTCCATGTTTTGTAAGAATTTGTAGTTAAATTTTAATTGGACACATTAGGAAGGGATAATATTTTTATATCATTACTGATATTTCTGTCCTGATATGGAGCAGATAAGTCAATTTGTCAGAGGATAGCTCAGAATGCAGTTGTTGTTCCCACCCTGCACTCAAAGAGGAACATTGCAATGAGAAAGACATCACTAAAATAGTGGATCAGCACAGTTTTTTTTCTCTTGGTCTTTTGGGGACCATACAGTTGAAATTCCAGTCCTTTGAACATGTCTCTGCTTTGTAGCAAAGGAAATTTAACCCTCTGTTCTCATGCCAGAAAAACATGGATGTGGAGAGCCCAGAAAAATATTCTTTAACTCAAAGTAGGTATTGAGAGGAGAGGAAATTTTTACTCTCTTTCTGTAAAGAACTGGACCTGTCTTTACATGCAGTCTCCACCTAAAAAAACTATTATCCATTAACAATCTATTTCCTATCCTGTTTGAGAAACTACAGCATGCTGTATAAACAACTACTCCTTCCAAATATAATCTTACTGAAAAAATAATCTTAAATGAGGACACACTGATTTCAAATTTTATTTGAAGCACTGGCTCCATCCTAGGAGGGGACTTATTCCTCTATAAAATTTTTCCATTGAGGATGACCTGATATTATACGAGAGATTCAACTTTCAAGAGATGTTCCACAAATTCAAATTCCAGGACTTGCTCTTAGTTGCCTCCTATGCCACACCATCTTCTGATAACTTGTTAAAATTAATGGAATATGTAAGAATTACAATAAACCACAAACTACTACCCTCTGTGTAAGCACTGTTGTGGACAAAGAACTCTAGGTCAGCAACCTAGAAAGAGATACCACTCTTTCCAATAGCTTCACTGAGAAAAATGTGTTTTTCTGTGGTCTAGCTAACTGGTGTGCACAGTGCAGGAAGGTTTGCTCAGCAAAGTATATGAGGTAAGCATGAGCAATGGGTCAGAAAAGAATCTGTCCAGTTAACTCCTGGAACAAGTCTAATTCCTTGTTTTTTTGGACGGTATCATGTATAATGAAGGCAAATGAAGTCTGAATAACAAGGTGGTTAAAATATATGTCAATTACTAGAGACAGCTGGAATTATATAGCTTACTGATTTCCTGGATAAACTTGTGTTAGTTGTTTTTTGAAATCTGTATAAATAGCAAACCCAGAAGATGGTTGTGGACTTCAAACTTTTTTATAACAATGTAATAAGCTTCTTTTTTAAAAAAACCTCCATGACACTATTGCAACTAGTACAATAGAACTTCTCTGATTGTCATGCAAATATATCCTTCACATGATCAAGTTATTGATAATACTTTATCTAAAATTCTAATGGTTCACCCATTATAACAAGGCAACAAGGAGTTTTTACCCAATAAATTCTCCTTAATACTGTCCCATTTCCTATATTAGTGTTTTCTTCCATTTCCCAGATGTTCAATTCAGTTGTAGGATGAGTTTACTCTCAATTTTAGGAGGTGGGGCAGAGGAGGTTCCTTCCATGCCTGCCAGAAAATAGACTGTTATTTTTGGAACCCAAAAACTGTATTTTTTAGTTGCTCTTCAGAAAATAATTTTTCCTTACTCCAAATTTTGGCATATTATCTTCCCATTCAAGAAGAAAACTCATATAATATTTTCTTCTTATCAATTATTTCTTATAACAGTAATAATATTCATAACAATAACAACAACTATTATTATTTCCTCTTATTAGTATTATGTGGTCTTGAGTGAGAATGGAGGATCAGATACCTTAGTTAGTACCTACTGTCAAATCACAGTCAGTGTGGTAATTATGTGTGTGTCTAAGATTTTGGGACTCACAAATTGCTTCTTATGCACTGAGGAATTAAGTACCCCCTTTGTGGGAGTAAATGAGCATGATTACTTCTCTTAGATCCTGACTGGTAATCACTTCTGATCTTATTGCAATTTTACTGAAATCCCTGTTTTCACTTATGACACTAAGCTTATTTTTCATCACACAGAAATTTCTCCAAGAAAGAGCAAAACAAGACTGTATTCTATTTTCCGATAGAATTAAAGAAAAGATAATAAAATCTTTGAGCATTAAGTACTTATCCAAGGGTATTTTTATTAAGGAATGCGTAAATAATAACAATTTTTTTCCAAGATCATTAGATTACATAGAAGAAAAAAAAGATGAAGGGACTATTAAGTTAGCTAATTTAATGATTACACACAATACGAGACTAAAGGAAATTAAATTAGAAATCTAATTTTATTTTTGATGTTTTCTGTTTTACAGACTTCAGGTCATTTTAGAAATGACATAATTTTCCTTTTTGCAAGGTACAGCTTGAGACAAAATGAAAAGGAGAAAACCTCATTAAACAGGAAATGTTGCACTAGAGCCTAGCTAACTGTTTTGATATCGGTAGCTCTTGAGGACTTTTAACAATACAGTTAGGTAATACTGTAATATCAATCAGGGTTGCAAACCATACTACATATGGTGGTTTTTAGAAACTTTTAATTTTGCCAAAGTTTTTCCAAGCTTTTTTAAAAATTATTTTTTGCATTTCTTTGAAATTCACTGGACTGTATTCCTGTCTACAGCCCCTAAGGAGCCTTCCATTTTGATTGCACTTTGTAAAATCTGTTTTCAAGATAGAATTTTTTTTTTCTGCAATATGAAATCCATTTAAATTGCAAATAATACCCTGATCTACTCAGCTTGTTTGCTTGTTGGCTATGATTTCATATACCCAGTATATTGTGGTATAAAACCAGGATAGCTCTGATAACTTTTCACTATCAACACCACTGGTTTAAACAATTGAGTTGGACTAAGTTATTTAGTAATGTCATCAGAAAATATGAACCACATGGAAGCAAAACTTTGATTTAGGCATCTCAACATACATTTACATTACATTTAATGATGAATATTAGCTACTTTATTGAAGATTAGCCAAAAAGGGGATATTATTAAATTTCTCTACTTTCTAAATATCTCTGAATGAATTATTTATATCCATATTTCCGTCTGCCTTCTTTTTGCTTTTATCCTTTCTCTTCACTTCCTTTGCATCCTGTTTCAATGTTTTTTTCCTTTTCTTTTGCTCTTTCCATTTAGATGTCTCTGCCTGTGTATCTCTCTATCTTGCATTCCCCATAATAATTATTTCTAGAAAAATGTCTAACTTTTGTTAGCCTAAGATGGGCATAATTTGTACCAACTATGTCTTCTCTTTGTCTTCTTGAAAAGTAATAGCTTTATGTCTCTGCTTTGCCTTTTCAGATACTAAACTTTTTGGAATAGTGTCCATCTTTGAAACAGTAGGAGATTACTCAGTGGTGTATTGACCCCAGCAGGAGCCTTTAGACACTAAAGACATATAAATAATTACAAAAGATTGCCACATGCCTGATCTCTAGCAGCTGTGAGCTCTGTAACAAGAATGTGATGCTCCTGCATCTCCTTGTCACCTCTCCAATCGCACTGACCAGTCTGCAGTAGGGCATAACGTTTCTGGACTTGGCTCTTCCTCCTGTGCCTGCAGTAGCTGTCAGGCAGTTTCCACAAAATTTGAAGTGCATCTGGGCAAAGACTGCAGACCTACATGTCCAGTGGTTCTGCAGGTTTCCCATGCACAGTTCATCTGTGCATGATTGTCAGATATGAGTAGGGAAGTGATTTTTGTTTGTCAGTATTATCAGTCAATGCAACATTGACAGTTTGAGTTTGAAATTAAATGCAACACAGATTAGCTTCAATATGTAGCTCTTCAGCTGTAATTTTTGATTAATTTAAGTACTAATTAATTTTTGATTTAAGTACTAGCAAAGCATATACTACACATGAACCTTGACTCCTGTCTTCAAAATGCTAAAAATATGTTTAATCTTTTAATTCCTAGGTTTCATGAGTTTTTGCCTGAAAAGAATTTTGACTTATCATCAAAGGTTAATTATTTAAGGGCTTTTAACTCCCTCACATGAATGACCTGAAAATAAACACCAACTCATGAAATTATACACAGGGAGTCAAAAGGAATAAACCAATGTTTTTATCCTAAAAGCTAAACAGTAAGTATTTTGTAATAGTAGAAGCAGAAATTGTGATATTAGGAGCATTCATGAACTATGGTATTCATCTTCAGATGTAAAAATAGTAGAGTGAAACACTGTACTATACCTAAACTCAAATTTACTTTCCAAACTCATGATGTATTTTCTCTGATATAGTCCTTGAGTGTTTAATATGTGTAGCTAATAGGTATGAATCATATCTGAATACAAGCACAAACATAAATGCATGATAAAAATCAGTGGTATAAAAGTATATGTATTTCTGTGGAGACCTGAAGTGCAATGTTGCTAATAAAACTATTTAAATTATATCTCTAATATTTATCTATGGTAGCAATAAAACCGGATCATTGTTTATAAATGGAAGTGTAACACATGATAATGAACAAATAAATTGCATATTCATGAAGTATAACTTAACCTGATTAATAGTACTTGACAGGGACAGCTTTTGAAAAATGCCTTAGATCTAAACTCCAACTACACAGTCCTAGAAGTAAAGGCTCAGCTTAGATTTTGTACTTCTATTTATTTTGTTTTCAGTAATTTAGGAATGCATCTTATACAGTAACTGCTGCTTTTTATTGCGAAAGAAGAAGGGAAAAAAGAAAAAATGTCCTGAAATGAATTTACAGATCCATATTTTGCTGGAAACTGGATGCCACCAGGTAGATTGTTCTTTCCCCAGAAGTGCTTCAGATTTCACTAGGGAGCTATTTTTAGCAATGGAGCCTTTGAGGTTTGAACTCAGATATTAAAAATCAGTAGTCTTTTATAGAAATGTTACCCAAGAATCTTCAAAACCCCAGCAGTTTAAAAACTGTAATAAATAAAAAATAAAATAATTTTTGTTCTCTTTCCTAACAGTTTTAAACTTTATCCACAAAATCATGGTTCTTTTTCTTAATAGCTCTCAGTCAGTTATTATTTATCCTTTAAAAGTAAGACTGAATATTCTCATTTTCTTTGGGAGTTTAAGACATATAATATAGTATGATGTTGCATATTAAAATAAAATGTAGATTAGAACAAAAACAACTTTCAAGGATAATTCAAGAGAGGTCAATAGAACCCGTTGTAACCAAGGTCCTACAGAATGTTCATTATACAAATTCATTGTCTTTGTTGGTAAGTCTGAAAGGTTGTTTTATTCTTAACTTTTATGTTATGTGGAGACATAGTAATTTTCAGTTTCTATAGGTTTATGACTGGGAAGCTGGAGAATATCTATCCAATAAAATTACATGAACAATATTATTAAATGATTCCCATAATATAAAACCATATAATTTTTTAGACTGGAAATGACCTCTAAGACCTACAAGTCTATGTTAAATATTTTAAGCTTTTTGAATTTGTATTTTCTTTCAAGAATCTTATAGGTTTTTTTCAGTTGTGCAAAAGTTACATTAAATGAATGAATAAAGAAGAGATTATGATTTATATAAATACAGATTCAGATTTTTTTTTTCAAATTTGTGTAGGGCAAATACTAGCTTTTCATTAGATCGAACACATGAAAGCATTGCCAGAAAATGATCCTCTGTTGTAAATAAAACTTTATTTTGCTTTAGTATTTAGTATCAAACATAATTGCAGAGTTCTGCATTGATATGTTGTTTTATATTTTGGGGACCTTGCTAATATATTTAATTTTTAAGTTTCTGTCAGACTATGGTAGCACTTTATGAGATAAAAATGAACAAAAATAGAAAACTTGTCCATACTTTAACTGCTTACGCGTACATGTCAGAAGCAGATATATATGGAAAAGAATCGGAAAGATCTCCTTTTGCTACCACAAAATGAATTTCAACTGAAGATAAAATTGGAAATGGAACATCTGGGAAAGAGATCAAAGTGAAAGATAACCCATAAAATGCAGACAGACCCATACAAAAATTAGAGGTTACCACAAAGACGACTGTCAATCCTGCTGCATGACAGAGTGAAAATGAGAAAGCAGCTTCACTGTCACAGCTACACTCCCTGTGAACATATTAATATGGCTAGGAAATGTTCTCTGGTATCTCTGTCTTGGAGTAACTAGGAAAGAAATGAGGGGATATTTTTCTTCTTCTTGCAGATATGAAGAGCCCCACCTTTTCAAGGACTTGCCAGCATCCCTGGCAAACTGGTGTGGAGGTTGGCCAGTATGACACCCATCTACAAGAATGGCCAGAAGGAGGATCCAGGCAACTACAGATCCAGACCTCAGTCCTGGGGGAGGTCACAGAGAAAATCCTCATGAGTGCCATCACATGGTGTGTGCACGACAACCAGGGGATCAGGCCTAGCCCGCATGGGATTATGAAAGGCAGGTCCTGCTTAACCAAGCTGATCTCCCTCTTTGATTAGGTGACTCATTTAGTTGATGGGGGAAAGGCTGCAGGTGCTGTCTGGGTGAACTTTTGTAAAGCTTTTGACACTACTTCCCACAGCATTCTCCGGAAGAAACTGGCTGTGTGTTTTGTGAATGGGTTCTCTCTTCTTTGGGTACAAACCTGCCTGGACATCCTGGCCCAGAGTGAGGGTGGATGCAGTTAGATTCATCTGGAGTGGTGCTCCCCAGGGCTCAGTGTTAGAAGCATTCTTGTTTAACATCTTTATTGATGATTACGCATGAGGGGACCAAGTAAGTAAGTTCATAGATAACACCAACCTGGGAAAGAATGTTGACCTGCTGAAGGGTAGGAAGACTCTGCAGAGATATCTGGACTGGCTGGATCAATGGGCTGAGGCCACTTGTAGGAAGTTCAACAATGTAAAACGTCAGATCCTGCACCTGGGTTGCAACAACCTCAGGCAGTGCTTTAGGATGGGGAAAGAGTGCGTGGAAAGTTGCCTGGTGGAAAAGGACCTGAGGTAGCAGGTCCAGATATTGCTGGTTATGGTCTAGCAGTGTGCCCAGGTGAAGCCGGTGACTTCCTGACTTGGATCAGCAATAGTGTGGCTGGCAAGACTAGGGCAGTGATTGTCTCTCTGTGTTGGGTATGGGTGAGGCCACACCTCAAATCCAGTGTCCAGTTTTGAGCCTCTCTATACAAGAAAGACATTGAGGAGCTGCAGTGTGTCCAGGGAAGTATAACAGAACCCGTGAAGGGTCTGGAGTAAAAGTCTGATGAGGAGCAGCTGAGGGAGATGGAGTTGTCAAGCCTGGAGAAAAGGAGGCTCAAAGGAGACCTTATCTCTCTCTGGAAGTACCAGAAAGCAGGTTGCGGCCAGGTGTAAAGTTGGTCTCTTCTCCCAGGCAGCTATTGACAGGACTAGAAGTAATGGCCTCAGGCTGCAGAAGGAGAGGTTTAGATCAGATATTAGGAAAAATTTCTTCACCAAAAGGATCATCAGGCATTGCAAAAGACTGCCCAGAGAAGTGATTGAATCACCATCTTTGGAGGTATTTAAAAAATGTGTGTATGCTGCACTTGGGGACGTGGTTTCAGTGATATATTTGGCAATGTGAAGTTAATGTTTGGACACAGTGATCTTAGATGTCTTTTCCAACCTGAATCATTCTATTATTCTATAATATATAATTTGGAGCTTTTAAGTAATTTTGTAATAGTTTATGTATGTGGAGTCACTGTGAAGGTAAAGGCAAAAGTAAAAAGAGGTAATTAACGTACCCTTTGCAAATATCTGAGGTGCTTCTGGATATTTCTGTGAAAAAGCCACCAAAAAAAACCCCTTTTTGTGAGCTCATTTTTGCTTGCATCTGTAGAACTTTGTAGTGAAACCTCTCTCCAAAACCAAAAAGCTCTCTTGTCCACACAACCAGCAAAGGCCACTGTAGGAAAAGATCAAGATTGACTCTCAGATATGTAAGAGCACCATGGCTGTGTCTAGAAAGAAGCCCTACATCTTGCACTTGATGTCACCTAGACTTTCTCTAGCAGGTGCTTGCTGCAAAAACCTGGTCTCCAGAGCAACCAGTGTCAGCCTGGATATTTATGTCATTTCTGGGCCATTCTGTTGCATTCACCTTCCCTGTATCCTTTCAGGTATGATTCTTGCTTTGATCCATTTAAGATCAGCATAGACGTGTTATCTGGAATATGCCACCTGTACTGTTATGGCCATTGCTCTTTCACTGCACTCTCTTTTGCAAGTTTGAACTTCATCTGGATCCCTTTCTTCCTCAGGTATTATGTATGCATTATAAAAATTAAAAGCTCCTAAGCTCTACTCTGTCCTACATATTGTACATCATGTTATACCCATATTTCCCCAAACCCCTTTTCAGAGAATTATCAGCCTTGTTATGAAGCCCACCAGTGAAATACTTAGATAAACTGATAACAAAGCACAGATATTGGACCCACTCTGTGGACCTTTTTACATCTAGCTTTTTAAACTCCCTGTCTTCATTACTGCTATGATCGGTTTTAGACATATAAAGGAAATTCTGAAAATTAAGCTGTGTGTGTTTGATATACGTATAGTCCTAATGTACAGAAGGGCAAAAGAACCTAATGAGAAGGTATTAGGGAATTGAAAATAGCCTGAAACACATAGTCAAAATAGCTTGAAAGATTTTTTCAAAATGTACGACACATTACTTAGGTGTTTCATAACCTCTCAGAAATATCAGTATCTCTCTCAATATGCATGCATAAAATATAGGTATAACTTTCAGAATTAAAGTTCATTTTGTTTATATAAATAATTTTATTTACATAATCTTTCAAAGAAACAGAACTACAACTGCAAAATAATTTCCCTTGCCACAACCTGGCTTGTCATTAATGGGTGTACTTCATCAAACCAACATGGCTCTTAAGATGCACTAACACAATATATCATCAAAATTGTATTGCTTAGAAAATGTATATCTCAAATATAAGGCAAAATGTATATCTCAAATATAAGGCAATAAAGAATATATTCAGATACTTAATTTTTTTTCTGTATGTTTCAGATAACTTAGGTTAAATATGCAGTTGTAGTTGATACTGCTAGATCTCAAAAAAAAAAACACCAATGTGTTTCAATGTGTGACTATTGATTTTCCAATGTATTATTTTTTTATTAATTACTCAGTGTATTATTAGTCTTTGTTTTGTCATTCTTCATTGCAAGAGTGTTTAGAGACATGTTGATTAAATTGTATAAATTTCTTTCTCATATACGATAAACGTGATTTGGAGCTAACAGGGTCAAATTATGTTCCCAGTTTAAACCTTTATTCAAAAAACTGTTCATGAAGTTTCACATTGTATTACATTATTACAAGACATTACTTTTAGTAACAGTGATATCTGTCAAAGTGAATCTACCACAAAATGCATTATTGATTAGGGTTCAGTAAATAATTTGCAACAATGGATTTATTTTTAAAAATTAGCTTATTGTCTGCATGTGGAATAACTTCCTGCAAAGAAATAAGCAAACAAATGATAATATCCTTGAATAAATTTAGAAGCATTCAATTGATCTATTTTCAGGCTTTTCTTTTTTATTTTTTATTTGTATATTTCTCTGCAGGTTGCATGTTCATGAAAAATGTGTTATGAACATCTAAGGTACTAACTTACTGGTTATTTGTTTCTGAAGTGTCAGCTATACCTTTTATTATTATTATTATTATTATTATTATTATTATTATTTTCCTTACACAAAGGCAGACAGAAATTTCTAGTACCAATAAAGCTTTTGCAACTATTTGTCTAAAACCCTGGCTTTGCAAATATTCTCTTGCGTCTTTGAAATTTACTTTCCTCTAGTGCTTTTGCCAGTAAAACTCAATACTTCAAACATTCCTGCAGAAAGATCACCAAAGGGTTGCACGTATTGTCAAAGCAAATTCACTCAAAGGTTGGTTGAAAATCTTGCACTGTATTTGCTCAGCTGTGTTAAAAGAACAACTCATTCATTTTGATCTCAAGGCATCGCCTAAGAAAATCTATGATTGGAAAAGTGTGTTTATATATGACAATTATTTGTATATTCTTGATTTAACACAAAGTTTTATGAATATGCACTTCAAATTTACTTTTTGTTTAGAAAGAAATCATTTAATAGAACTCTGATGTTTTTTAAAATATCATTTGCTTAATAGTCCTAAGAACTATTTAGTGGAAGACGAAGCAATATCTGGAATCTTCCAAAGCTATTTTTTTCTGGTGGAAAGGAAAGAATATATAACCTTTCAATATTTGTTTCCTATTCTCCTAATTGCCAGTCCATGCTTCTTAGAGATTATTTTATGTTGCTACATTGCAATTTTGCATGTTTCATTATTTGTGTATATAAATTGTCTCCACTAAAACAATGATAAGATCTCACTGGAAATATAGTAACATATGAGAAAAATGCCTCTCATCCTGCATATTGATTAAATGACATTAGGATGAGCATGAACATTAGGGAGAAACCATTAGACTAATAAATTCCACTTCTTTTAACAAAGTGAAACTTTAACTTATTTGTACAATAATTTTAATTTGAAAGTACCACATCCCATTTGACATCTAATTATGAGAGGAAAGGAAGAAACCTTGGCATACAGGTAAACTTGCATTAAAATTTCCAATTCATATGCGGTGCTGATTTTATTCTAAAATGGTAGAAAAACTAGTTTTTCTCTTGGCACAAAACAATGTTTTATTGGTACATTTTTCTAATATGTGAAATACTCTACTCTAGATAGAGAAAACATATAAAACTAAATGCGGAAAAGTAAATATGGACTGCTTTTACTCTCCCAGAGTTTGAAATTTTTTGTCCAGAAAAAAATATTTAGTATAATTGAGACAAGAGAGTTTATTGAAGACTCACACATCACCAAAATAGCATAATTTAATTATTTAGTTGTATTGATGACTTTTTAAGATAACTTCACAAGACACAAATATTCTCCTGTGATAGTGTGTATCCGCAGTTGGTGCTATAAAAATTGTTAGAAAATCCTACATTAGCTACTTCTGCCACAGCCTTAAGATTATTCAAGTGTTGATTTTCTTGAATGTTAATAAGAAGGAGAGATATGTGTCAATGTTGCTATTTTTTCCTTCTTTAGTACGTGAAAGTAGTTAGTATTGAAGCAATACATTCACATTTTTTATCTAAAGTCTGAAAGATTCAGAAGACAAGCTAACAAAGACTGAATAGTGAAATATAATGACAGGAAAATTCTTAAGAATTTCATAAACTGTAGGGACTTAAAGACTTGGATAAATATTTATAAAGTACAAAGTTGAAAACTGCAGTCACTGGAATTCAACAGAAATTTCCTGTCACAGTTTTTCATGATATGCCTTTATATATTCAGAGTGCTTCTCACACCTGAGATCTAAACAATAAAAGCTCTTCTCTTCCCTCTGCAATGCCTTTTTTCTCACCATCTGAAAGCAAAAATAGCAGTTAAAATATTCAAAAATTTCATTTTTATCTTTAATCTCCATCAATTTCTAAAGATATAATCCTCTGTCATATGTTTATATTATGACATGGCAAAAATGTTTTAAATTAAATATGATGTACAGAAAACATTAGAAGGGATTCAAGTTATTTAAAGTGAAAGCCATGTTTAAAAATAATTATGAGAAGAAATTAAGTGATTCTAAAGGCAATGTTGCGGATCTTCATGTATGACTCTTAGTGTTTTCTCGGCCAACACTTAATCTATAGGAAAATAGACCATTATTTTTCCAGAAATTCTGTCTGGAAATGCAATCAAGGCTGAGACTATACCTTCTCATAATTACTACTATGAGGATTTTTGTATGTTTCAATGATGACTAGGCTTTAATTCCTAAAATATATTCTGTACAAGGTACAAAAATCCATAAGAGATCGGAAGTTTTTAATTTTTGCCACATTTATTCTGTAAAGAGTAAATATAAGTTAAAGTAAAAGGAGTAGAGATAAAAGAGTATAAAACCTCATGCCTCCACTCCAAGTTGATACCAGGAACAGGTCCATTTAACAAATGGTTAATATTCAGATACTACTTTCTTCAATCTCAAAACTGTAGTATGCTGAAGTGCAGGCAGTCAGCCAAAAGTGCCAGGATATCTGCATGGAAGAAATTTCAGACTCAAAGAGAAAAGGACAGTGGTGGAAAGAGGAACAGTTAAAAGAAGGAACAGATAACCTGGGAGGAATACAGAGACACTCTCAGAATTTCCATTGACAAAGCTAGGAAAAGCTAAATCTTAACTTGAATTCAGCAAGGGACATCAGAGGAGATGTATATAGAAGGACTTCTAGAAATATAAAATTGACAAGAGGAAGAGTAGAGAAAATGTGGGCCTGATGACACATGACATGGTCACAGCTGAAGTCCTTAATGCCTTCTTTGCCCCAGACTTTGCAAGATCTATCTTCAGAAATTCCAGGTCATAGAGGCCAAGAAAAAAGTGTGGAGCCAGAAAATTTTAACTCATGGTGGAAGAGGATCAGGTTAGTGGACATTTTAAAAATGGACATATATAAATCCATAGGTCCCAACAACATACCCCCACAAGTGCTGAGGCATTTGTCAGCCCATAAGGGCTGCTGTTGTTGTGAGGTCAATTCATTATCTCTGAACAGTCATGATGACTACGTCACTGGAAGACAGCAAATGCCACTCCTTCCTTTAAGAAGGGAAAGAGGAGATCTCATGGAATTTCAGGCCAATCAACCTGAATTCATTCCTGAGAAAGTGATGGAGCAGTTAATAACAGAAATCATCTGCAGGCGCAGGACAAGAAAGTCAACAGGAGTAGTTAGCATGCCTTCACCAAGAACTAATGCTTGATGAACCAGACAGCATTCTACAATGAAACAATTGACCTGATAGATGAGACAAGATCAATGATTGTTATCTACCTGGACTTCATTATTGTTTTTGATACTGTCTCCCATAAAATCCTCATAGAGAATTTGATGAGGACAAGAGACAGGTCACTTAGGAAGTTAAGGGGCAGGAGCATCTTCATATGAGGAAAGGCTGTGAGATCTGGGACTCTAGAGAACAAAGGCTCAGGTAATCTCAACAATACGTGCAAATATCTGACATCTGTGTATAAAGAACATGAAGCCAGGCTCTTTTTTAGTGTTGCCCGGTGATGGGACAAAAGGCATTATACACAGACTATAACACAGAAGGCTCACTGTGTCAGGAAACATGTTTTCACTGTGGGGCTGACAGAGTTAGGCACAAACCGCCCGCAGTCTACCCACAGATTTCATGACAACTCTCTCCTTGGAGATATTCAAAAGCTGTCAGAACATGGTTTTGTGTAAGAGGCTTCTTGTTGACCCTGCTTGAGATACAGGAGAAGATACTCCAGAAGTCCCTTCCAACCCCAGCCATTCTATGATTTCCTAACATGGCAGATTAACCAGGTACTGAATAATGCACACCTGTAGTACATGTCTGTTCATAGCTTTGCAGAACATATTTCACTAAAGCATATTGATGGATAGTAACAAACTGAGTAAGCCCTTGGTGCTGCTGAAGAGAATCCTGCCTTGATAAGTTCAAATCTACAAGAAAATAAAGAATTAGAGAAGCAAGACCCCTGAAAGAGATCTAATGGTTCTGACAGAGTTATTAGAATATTTATTGCTTAAGTATTTTCTATTCATTCTGGCTTAGTGTTTTGAATCTTATACGAGAAGGATCTATATTATACTATTTCAACATGATTTTTAATATTATGTGAAATAGGAATCTACATAGTATAGCAAAGAAGATGTGAAGACAAAGACATCTTTCAGAAACCTTCATGATCTCTTGATAATATTAGGACCATTGCAGCCTCTGGCGAAGTTTAGAACAGCCTCAAGGATGTTCTCAATTCTGCTGGTTTGTAAATGCCTCCTGGGGCCATTAGGCTAAGAACAGTCAAGCCATGCACCTGACATGCAGGAAGGACAGAAGATGATAAGGGTGAGATAAAACTAAAGATCAAACAGACAACACAAGCATCAAACAAGAAATTCTTAATCTGTACCAGAAGAAGGAGTACTGAAAGAAAGTTAGCAAATCTGCCAGAGAACTAGTAGAAGGAAAAAAGCCATTAAGGAATAATACAATATCAATGAGAAGCTGATTTTTTTTTTTTTTTTTTTTTTTTTTAATTCTTTACCTAATATCTAATATACAGTGATTAAGGAGTTGATTATCTGGACTTCCTTTCTAATAATAAAGAATATCAAAGAATTAAAATAAAAGGCTTTGATACAAATTGATAAATGTTTTATCAAACCTTGTTAACGATTTTTTTTCATTTAGCTTCTGCACAAGCTGGAGAAAGAGGCTGTTCAGCCATTAAAAATATTCAATTTCATGTTAAAATCAATTATATCCCAAAACAGTAAAGTAAGCATTGTAACTGTATTTTAAAATGTTGTTAATCATGATCCAGGCAGCCAGAGATATAAAACACTACTCATGCACCTATTTAATTGTTTGAAATTATCTTCGATAAAAATTAAATTGTTGGGAAATGTAGAAAGTAATTGTATTGGGATATGTATCCTTGTCTGCATAAAGGGAAAGTTATGCTTCAATAAATGTGTTGCCATTCTTGGAATGTAAACTGCATTTTTTAGGATTAACTTTTATATTATTACTTTGTTGCTTAGAGTTTGCAAAGTCTGACAATAATCTTTCCATAAAGACAAAAATAAAATAAAATGAATCTAAGAGCTCTGAAGGAAACTGGAAGACAAGTAGGGCAAATACTGGTTTTGCAGGTATCTCTGCAGTTAGACCTTTCACACACAGTATAGTAAACTAAGGCTGCAGGAAGAATTAGCAAGAAGAATTTATATATCCTGTGAAAATCTCCTAACTACTAAAGCAAGAAAAGATTTTCCATTAATCTATGTTTAGTGAGCAGTTTTGTGTTTTACACAAACCTCAACTTTCACAGGAAGGTTATAAGGAAGTTTAATTCAGAAAATGCTATTCTACTTGGAAGAAGATTCTTTTTCTTAAACTTCAGACAGTGATATGAAACTGGATTGTTTGGAAAATAATAGACTCCAAATATATGGACAGCTGATGCAAAATAATGCAGGTACCTCAAAACATATTGGATAAAATTGGCTATTGTTACTGACATTTCTCCTTATGAAAATCAGTATTCTTCTCACACATTTAGGCCTCAAATACCTCTTGAAAATTATATACTGAAGTTTCCTGATTTTTTCAGGCAGATAAAAATGCTACATTTGTCTAAAAGTATCTTTTCCAGACCTGCTTGTGAGACAGTAATACAGCCCCACATGTTTCCTGACAGAAAAATGTACATTTATTCTCTTGCTACAATAAATTGAATGGATGGTTAGATACTAGTTTGATTTCTGCTGCTGGTCCAGTCATAATTTTCCTCTTATTTTGACATCACTATCATATTTTTAAAATTTAAATAAAAATTATTTTTATTAGATTATTTTTAATGATATTGTGCTTCTTTTTTGCCATTGTTATCCATCTGCTCACTGTTCAGTGAAGACACAGATTTGAAGGTGCTTTTTAGTCTGTCTCTGGCCAGCTGCTATTTTCATAAAAGAAGGTGGTACCTGTCCTTGTGCACCAGATTAAACTAAGCGTGTTTAACATGTATTACTTAACTATTTTTACTTTGGTGTTTTTTTAAATTTTTGAATCATTAGGCTGAAGTTATTGCAGAAAAATAAAAAAAAAGTTTAGGTAAAAAGCAGGGAGCATAATTAATGTAATTAGCCTTCAATATTGCAAATATCACATGAATTGTTCATACTGTGAATTGTTCATACTACCATACCACCACCAATGAACAAGTATGTTCAAGGGAAAAAGTCATCATCAGTGTACCTTTTTGTGCCTTTTGCTAATCAATATTTACCTAATATCTTTCAGGGATATTCGTTTTTACATTAGAGTCTAATTTTTATGAACCAGACAAATCACTTTTGACAAATTTTTGGTATTTATCATATTATCACACTTTCATTATTATTGTCATGTAACCCAGAGTGGCACTGCTGACCAATATCAGTTCTGTCAAAGAGCTCAAATATTTTACTTAACTGAAATATAATGCTTTTGGCTTTCTTTTTAATCAGGATGCTGATTTTAGCACTCATCTTGAAAGTTTTTCAAGTAACACCAAACCCACCTTTTTTCTACCCATTTCTACACATTAACTAAGTCTTTTGGGACCTAAAGGTTAACTTTTTTCAAGGGTTAGTAATTGTCACATTGATCTTCTCATTTTGGCAACCAGTTCACCTTATCTAATGCAAATATTGATCTAACACTATCACTCTGCAGCAAATTTAAAGTTTTGGGGCAAAATCTTCTTTACTTCTGACTGGGTCATTTATTTTTTGAAAAAGTATCTACAAAAGATACAGCACACACAGGAACTGAAAGGAAAGGAGAGAACTGAAAACTTTTAATGGGAATCCAAACCTTCTACTGAGAGGTTGGACAGGTCATCTCCCTTAACAAGACAGATAGGAAGTATTCATTTCTTTTAAACTGACATTGGCAAGGACAAAATGTGAAATAGCTTTATTAAAAGAAAGAACTTGAACTCCCACAAAGGGAGTCATTAAAAACAAGTCTGTGACACAATGATAGTAGTTAAATACAGTGCAATTGTCATTATAATTCCTAGCAGAAGACTACTGACTATAGTCAAATATATGATGTCATTTCCTAAAATTAAATTGCAAGACTCATCTGTTAATTATTAAGCTTATAGGACCTTACCCCATTGTGCTGGACTGCTCTAATGGCATTTACAAGAAACATCTCCAAAAATATGAAAGAGGCTTTAGATCTTATACATTAAATAGACATTTTTAACCTATGCAAAGGTTTGAAAAAACAATGCTCAGTATTTCTGTAATTATTCACAGAATCACAAATTGTGAGATATTTCTTATCTATTTCACAGGTTTTTAGTGGAATCCCTTTAAAAGAGAATCAGCGATCTTCGAATACTGTCCAGTTGTTCAAAAAATCTCAACCATTTCACAGAACGGCAGCTTTTCCAACATTCCTATATAAACATGTAAAGACTGATTCAAATAGGGAGATAATTTTATTCTAACTTTAAAAGATAATGAAGTTCTACCTCATGGCTTCATCAGGTCCAAGTGTATTTTAGTTTTACAGGTATATTAGCAAAGATAGCAATCAGATTACGGACAGCCTATTAATATTCCTTCTGGGTAATAATCAGGTGAATTTATATTTCATAATGTATAAACTTTCTTTGAAACAATTCCTTCTTGTGTTTCTTTCAAGTGTCTGTCTTGAATCTTGGGTAGCATTGTTATCCAACACAACTGTCTTTAAGAAAGGATTGTTCCTCTGGGCACTCCAATATGTTCTATCTATGAGGTGTCACTCAAATGTCACTCAGAGATTACAAAAGCTGACAAATATATGTGAGCCCACAGACCACAAAAATCTTCAATTTTTATCTTATTATTTGTCTTTATGCTATCTACATGGGTTTCCCTCTGAATTTTGGGAAAAATATTTTTTAAGCCGTCAGGATGAGACGATGGAACAAACACCTTGAAGCAGGGTGTACAGACTGGAATGCATAGCAGGAGTTCAGATAAACAGTAAACTCTCCAAGGATAAAAGTCCAAATATTTTTTTTTTAAACTTATACAAACACTTTTGGAGTACTTTGAAGACCAAATTTAAGCTAAAAAGTCAATGATTGCCTTTGCAATTGAAAATTCTAAAATCATCATCTTCCATAAAACAGACCCACTATTTTAGTGTTTCTCTGGGATTTTCTCCTATTCATGAAGAGGAGATGTTACCAGTGAATTTCCTGGGAAACTATCCTAAAATAATGCTGATATCAGGGGAAAATACTTTTATATTTATCTCACAGTTTTCTTTCCTTTCTTAATAGCAGCTCATACTGTGGAAATTGTACAGAGCAAGTAATCAGGCAGACAGTAGATTTCCAGGTTAAAAAGCCTTGTATTCATGTTGAAGTGAGCTTCAAAGGATCTGAAATAGAAAACTTGAAGTATAGCTCCAAAGCCATAGTCAAACATTTTAATGCATTTCTATTGCAAACGTACAAGCTGTATGTTTAATTCATTTTTGGTGGTCAGTGTACTGAGCACTGACCATATGCCTACTATTACTTGCAACTCTGGCATCTCCATCCACAAAAGAGCATAGTAAAACTAAAATGAGACAGAGAGGCAGGGAATGATCAAAGATTGAAGTACTTCTGTAGAAGGGGATATTAGATTAGGCATCTTTAGCTTAGAGAAAAAAGACCCAAAGGGATATGTTCTTGATGTATAAAATAATAAAAGCCATGAATAAGGAGACTAGGGAGCAATTAGACACTATTTTTGTAAAACAAGAACAAGGGACACTAAATGAAATTATCATCTAGAAAATTTTCAGCAAACAAAGGGAAGAGCTTTTTCACACACTGCATAATTAAATTGTAGAACTCATTGCCACAGGATGCTGGGGAGGCCAAAGTTATAAATGAATTCCAAAAGGGATTAGAAATATGAAAGGAGATCCGTCAAAACCAACAATAAAAAAAGCCCAATCAACCAACTACCCAATCACCAACAAAAAGAGATGGTACTCAGAAAATACCTCTACACTACAGAGCCAGAAACTGTAATTCTGTATTTGCCTTGCTCATCTACTCTGCTTTTCCCAGGCTGCTGCTTCTGACATGTGCCAAGAAAACAAGGGACCTGTAATCAGTTCATACTGAGTGGACAGGCTTTTCTGGACATGCCTGCCTGGAAGCACTTGAATGGAGGAAGCAGCAAGATATCTCCAATTTAAAAGGTTTTCTTACACCACCAGAGGTCCCCACCAGAAAATCCATCTGGTGTCTGTCAAACGCAAGATCCTGGCAGATAATATGGCTGTTTTGTTACATCTACAATGCAACAAACCATGTAGATATGATCTGCCCTGACTTTTGGGCCAGACTTTATTATCAAAAGTCACTTTACTTAAGGCTGTTATAGCCAAGACGTTAATATGACTGAACAATAAAAATCTTATTTGTTACGACTGAATGATCAGAAGCCTCTGAGGAAAATCAAAAGTTTCTCTAAACACACAGAAATTTTCTGAATGTTTTTTCAAGAAGAAAGAAGTGTAGAACTTAAACAAATATTTAACCACTAAGTCAGTTCTTTGAAGTCCTCCTATTTGAACCAAAACTCATTGAAGTGCTTTGGAGTCTTTCAGCCTCCTTCAACAGATTTTGAATCAAACCAGCAGCAATGATAAGCATAGCTACAGCTTAAACTGCCACTTCAGGATCAGTTAGAGCTACCTGATAAAATTAGATTTCTTTTTTAGAAGATTAATTTCTTTTTTAGAAGGTTAATTTTCAGTCCCTCCACACCTCCTCTCTGAACTCATTTCTGTTTTAAGATTCTCAAAAAAACTAGGGAAAAAAGCTATTTTTTTTAAGTAAGACAGAAAAAAGACTATATTTGTTCCAAAAAAAACCCCCAAAACAACCCTTCTGCACTTTCTTTTCCAAGATTTTGACTTAAACAAACTGATAATACTAACAAAACCTAAAAATGTGCAGTTTTTCAGTAATTTCTTAAAATGGACTTGGAATGTTTTATCCTGACCTGCAGTCCTCACAGGCTTGAGTGGAATTATATGTATCTCTCTCATATGAGTGTTTTTTCATACATAGTCCTTACTCCAAATACTATATCTAACTCCTGACTTTGTATAGACGTAATTACGCGAATCTCCTTAGAAGGCATGGCAGAGAGGCAACACCATTAAATAAATTAAACACAGTACAAGTAGTTGAAGATAAAGCTACCAATTTAGCACTTGTCCATTCACTGACACAAAATTCTTCTGGTTTCAAGACAGATGACTTTTATATCAACGAGTTTCCTAGAAATCTCTTCTTCAAAGTCATCTCTTAGTCAACCTCTGTCACTGGAATCTCAAAACAGCCTAGCAGATTTCACAAATAATCAGTGAAAGCAATCACAATTTCTGTTTGATGGACATCAGCTAAAACTCATAGATGAGAGGCTAGATACTGGTTAATTTAATCTACCTAAACGGAAGGCAGAATATTGTATAGCTATAACAGATAAGAAGTATCTGAAATGTTCAATTTCATCTTGTAAAGTTGTTAAAGGTACCAGTAAAAGAAAAATATCTGAAATTATTTAGAATTACAATAATACATGCTGGTTGATTTTATGTGAAATTACAGATTAAGTACCGTTACACACTTTTAGCAATTGAAAACAAAACTGTGTAGACTACCCTTAAAGAATGTATACCATGTCTATCTCCTTTCCTTGTGTAGATTCACCACACATTTGCTCTCTTCCTCATAAGACATTTTTATCACTGTTAAGTAAGAGTCTGTTTCAAATACAGTGTGTTGATTCATGACTTAGAGCTGGACTTTGACAAAGACAACCTTTGTAAACTGTATCTTGTAATTCCCCCCCCCCTATTCCTGTAAGCTATGTAGAACAAACTTGCAGAAGATTCTACAACTCAAGACAGCTGGGAAAATGCAAATGTATATCTGCTTCATCCAAATATTGTACTCTCTGAACTAAGGCTAAAACACAGGAAACTTCTTGAATGTTGCCAAACAGCAGATAAGGATGTTAAAAAAACATTCTAAACTGTGTCTGTAATTTTAAGGATAGGAATTGATGCTGTGGGTGAATGGTGTTTTGGCAGATTAGATGTATGTGAATACACAAAAGTGCAGAGTCTCACAAATAATTATGATATTCCACACAATTTTACAGAAAGGCATTACAGAAAGGCATTACAGAGCAGAGGAGACATTTCCTATGGAGGCAACAATTCTTGCAGGTGGAGAAATATGCTACTGTATTTTGCAGTCACCAAAAGCAAGTTGAGATATTACTTCAAAAACGCTTTTCAGTCTGTCAAACAGCTTTACTGCTGGATTTGTTTCTTACTTTACCACAGCTATCAGAAATGCTTCTGTATCACCCTTCTTTCTGACCTTAAACTCTTGGTGATCTCTGGCTGCCTGAATAAATTAAAAATTACACAGTCAAATCAAATAGCTTCCCCATTTTTTTAAATGAGAGCATCAGCCTCCTGGTGCAAATTAGATGGGGGTCATAATATTACTTTCCCAAGCTATACATAGCACTGTTCAGAAACAATTGAATTTTTTTTTTTTTTTTTTTATTATATCATCGTGTGCAGTCACTTTGCCAGAAAATAAAAGTTTTTTGGTTTTTTTTTTTAAATTTGAGGCATATGGTGATGGAGGGAAACTCATGGGAGAGGCAGAGTTAAAAGTATTTTTAGTGACAAACTCTGATATTTCATAGAAAATTCTTAAGTCACTTTCAAATCTTTCCTTATATAGCTTTGAGCTTGTGGTTTGGGGTTTTTTTACATTTATGCAAATGTTTTTTGCAATACCTTTATTGATTAGCCATACCAGACACGTTAGTAAATCTAAGACATTTTAGCAGTCAGAGAGTAATTTTCTATCCCTATGTAGGACTTAAATTTATATTGCTTGTGATCTTGGGCTTTAAAATATGCACTACAAAGAGAAAGAAGAGTTAAGATACAGTGTTTTTTTCAGATCCTTAGGAACCTTCTATCTGGTTTTGTCACAATGTTCTTAATTTTCTGAGTTATATTAAAAAATCCTGCGTATAATTTGGGATGTAGATAGCAAACATAATGAGTCAAAATCCATATAATTTGAAAAGAAAAAGAAAGAACTAAAGAAGAAGAAATGAGATATTAAAAATATTGGAAATATTGTAGATGCCTTTTCCTGGTCTTAAAAAATTGAGTGCCAAATACAGATAAGGGAAAAAGGGCTTTTACCTCTGTATTTAATAAGGATCCTCATAGTTCACCACTTTGCCAAGGTGGGGTGCGCCGAAATGCACATAGGCAATAGATTGTATTTTATAATTTATAGATCTTACAAATTAGCATATCTAACAAAGATGTACCAATGTGAGGCTTGAATAAATAGTGTGATATCCCTCACCCTGAGGAATTCCCCCCCCCCGGATGGGCCAAACCTCTAGTTTGCAGGATATGTTCGAGGAGGCCTTGGTTTCTCAAGACAGTGTAGGGTTTTCCACCTCCAATTGAGAGGCCTTCTGGATGCTTGGTCTCTTGGTCAAACAGAATATCAGGACTATGCTAAGTTATCAGACTTAAGGAATTGCAAGTATTCATGCTAAGAGTACTGAGGATACAGAAAAGGTATATAAAAGGTGTGTAAAAAAAAAGGCAAAAAATCATCTTGGCATCATTGTGACAGAAAAAGTAACAGTCTTTTAAACGATCAAGTCTAGATATTAACTTTTTGTCTTTTTCTACCTCATAAGTGAGTAAGGCTGCCAACCTTCTCAACTATTCCACACTGGATTTAAAGGTAAGTTGCATTATTCCTTTAGGCATTTGGAGAATCATGTAAAATACTTACGTAGAATTTTGCCTTGGGTCTTGCATGTCTTATATTACAATAAAATCCAGAGCTACTCTGAGGTAGTGATTACATCCACTATTAAACAATCTGCACACCTGGCTAGATAGAAACATTTATGTCACCAACATCCATGACCTGAGAGAGAGTAATCAGTAAGCACGCATTGCTTTTGTGGGACTTAGTATATTTAATTTACAGTTGAAAACACACTTAGGTAGTACATGAAACTTCTTGAAATGAGAGAAACTTCTTGACTACTTTCTTCACTGTAATAGTAACGATAAGACTTTGTGTTGACTTGAACTGTTCAATGTGTCTGCTTTGAAAGTCTTCTTGGGAAACAGGCATACACAGGTTCTCTAAACTTAAGAACCATAATGGTCTATAAGCCTGAAGTAATTGTGGGTAAGCTCCTAGCTATAAAAATGCTGAATGCCAGCTGCTTTTCATCAGCAAAGTGAAGTTACAGTTATAAAGCAATCCTGAACACAGAAATACCCATAGGAGTCAGTGGGAGGTTTGGAACTATACAACACAAACCTTGCACTTACAGTGAAATACATCCTCACTGCAGCTTTGTGTCTCTGAACTTGGCACCAACACAAAAATTTTCTTCAACAGGGACCACAACCATGCAGTGGTAATTAAACGTAATCAAACTATTATATTTTTGTTATTTCCACAAAAATCAAACTATGGACAAACACACTTAGATAAATTATGCAGGAGACATGCCAGATGGGATATTTCAGCATGCTTTGATTCAATGGCCTCTCTGAAAGGCAGATGGCAGAACAGTGTGACAAATACTTTTCTTTCCCTATTAAGAATCATGATTTAAACCATCGCTAAAATTTAATCTTTCTGTTCCTAATGTCTGCTTAATTTTTCTCTTTCTTTTGAAGAAGCAAAAGAAATAGAAAAATTCCTTATATATAAAAAAAATCCTTTATTTGACATATAAGGAATCAGCACGTCTAAATACAGCACTCTTAATTTCTGTGCCATAAAACTCTATCTTAATCTGCAAGCTGAAATTATGAAGCTGCTGGAAGTATTATTGGGAGAGAAAATGAAATTAGGTGTACAAGAGGCAGTTATTCAGAAAAAATATAGTTTCACTAGGATGTTAGTAGGTATTCAGATAGAGTGATAGAAGGAATAAAAAGCAACTGTGTGAGCCTAATCTAAAATATCCCATACACTCAATTGCAAAGGCCTTCTAATGTGTGACTAAACATAAAAATATACACAAGGCTCACAAGGTCTTCCTGAGAATATGGAAAAGAGACAAAAGCTTGGGTTGCCCTAAATATCCATGAAAAATATTGTCATATGAAAAAAATACTGCTGTCCCTGAATAATTAATCAAAGTCATTTTGTTATATGACCAAACATAAATGCAGATTGTAATGAGCTCTTTAAGGAAATGTGCTTACATTGCCTTTAAAAGAAAGTACTTGTATAGCCTCAGAAAAATCTTAGAGAGAACATGCAGGAGTACAAAATCCCACAGAAAAATTATAGGGCTTTTAGTATAGCACTATTTAACTAAGTGGTATGAAAAGAGGAATAGGAAAAATGTAGACTATGTAAATGGTAAAGATTGAGACAAGGATTTTTAATTAGAATTTGAGTGAGCAAAATGAAGGAATTGAAAGTGTAGGCTGGAAAAACAATACGTTTTATTTGGTCATCTACATTACTCCATCATCATAATGTTCAATTTTCAGAGCAAATTTTCCTAAGAAAGGAAGTATAAATGGAACATAACTATCATCATGAGGCGAGAAGTAAAACACTGGAACTTCAATGGGAAAGATGCATGAGTCTCTTTACACATTTAGATAAACACATTATTTAAAAATTCAATATTACATTTTGGAGGACATTTTTCATTGCTTTAATAAATAGACCCTGTAGAGAAAGCCTTTGCCATGAATTGGATAACAGAAAGGGCTTTCCCACACCTCAAATAACTCCTGTATTTTCCCAGCTTTCTCCAGAATTTCCCCATAAAATGCCATAAAGAATATCAGTTCTGTGCATTGTTCACTTGACAAATCACTTTATACAGCTTGTCTTTTTACCCACTCTTGTTTTGCTGTTTGAAGGAAGGCACTGAGCCTCCTAAGCAATATATTTAATTTTTAAAGTTTTCTGATTTTTTTTAATTGTTTTAATGAGGGTTTGGACTATTTCCATAAATTTAATATGGGTCATTTGTAAATCTTTTCTTTGCTCTGCCTTTTGCCCAAACCATCACCTGATAAGGAAGACTCTGTCATACAGCAGTTAAATTATTGAGGAGTATAAATAACAAGTACAGTGGTGGGTAGAGTTTCTTTAATTTGAATTACTAAACATCCACTTTGTTTCCCTATTTATCAAGTTTAACAAATATTTCTAGCCTTAATCACTTCATGTCTGCTTTCATGATGGCTCAAAGCAAGAAATCCAGTAAATAAATTTCAGGAGCATCAGTAACTGCTTTAAATGTTTTGGCTCTCAGCATATGCTCCATCAGGCAAATAAGACAGATGATCTACTGTGTACCACTTTCTTTTCATTTCCTGTATTAGTGCCCTCTCTCACAGGTCAGAAGCTCTTCACAGTATTTCAAAAAGACAGGGTTAAGGATGCTTTTGCCTCCATGTATCCTCCAGCTGCTTTAAAAATTATTGATGCTTATGTCAAGCTATTTAAAGAAGCACTAAACGAAGATTCACCTATTAAAGCCTCTGCTCTACTCAAGAATGGATATTCTTTAAGAAGGAGAAAAGGTCTTATTCTCTATCTTCTTTCACAGCCAAAGAGAAAGCCCTGGTCTATCAGTATAGGTTTTTTTTTGGTTTGGGTTGTTTGTTTTTATTTTTTTTCCCAAATTTTCCCAAGTGGGGAATATAAGTAATGGCTTTCTTTGAAAGGTGGTACTTTATGGTCATTGTAATCAGGCTCTGATAAAACTGTGTGAAATTACACCAGGGATCCTAAAGGTAAGAATAATAGGTTTATAAACAATGCCTCCATGTTTTGATAAATCAAGTATATTTCCAATCCAAGGACTGAGATCTCACATCAGAATCCATTGCTACACATACTGTAATTTAATTATTTTTTGTTAATAAGGGAAGAAAAATAAGTTTTAGTCCAAGTAATAGACTTTCAAATAACTATTTTGTTTGTTTATTTTTGGACGTTTTATTTCTATAGTTTGGTTTAGTTGCTTTTAAAGTCCTGCTAGGATTTCAGCTAGGATTTCTAACTAATAGTTGATAGAATGGTCTTAGAACTAAGGCATAATTATACACTTCAATAAAAGAAGCACTAGGCTGTCATAGCATTCAGTTTTTTCCAGGAATGAAGCTATGTTTTCTGACACTAAAATGCAGTAAAATTGTAGCTTGCAGATTAATAAGAAACATGTATAAAAACAATTTTCAATCTTGTCCAGAATATTGGGTACAAAACCACAGGTGTATAACAACTAATAATCCATGTAATATTGCTATATTTTAAGAAAGATTTTCTTTTACAAGAGTTTTTAAAGTTCTTTTTATATATTATTCCCTCAAAAAGAAATTGCTAAGTATATCTAATAGGAAATTAGACAACATAAGGGTAAAGTGGCATTGTAAAAAGTATGTAAAATAATATATGTTTATGTCAAGTTCATTCACTATATTTTATATATATTTTTTTTTTCTTTTAATATATATTTTTATATATATATGGATGGATGACTCATGCTTACCAGATTTTCCTCTACAGTCCCCTTGGCAGATGCAGAGATGAGTTTCCAGAGGTGTTTTCCATTGAGTGTCAGCTGCCTGGGAGCAGGTAGGTAACTCAAAAATATTCTTGGATGCTCCTGAATCTTGTAAATGGTTCTGCAAAACATGTTTAGGCATATGAATCTATCCAATTAATGACAAAACATATTGATAATTAATTACATATTTTATTCATAGTTTATATGTAGAGTGGGTCTTGGGGGTTGTGAGGTGAAACACTTTTCAAAGACAGATTTCAAAGGCCAAAATTAATGAAGGCCTCATTTTATCCATTATCCAGAAACTGAAGATAAGTTGCACATTTTTCCTTAATCAGTTCCTGATTTAGAGTAGCTACATTTCCTGATTTATTTAGTTAGTTTTGTTTGCTTTTCATTGTTTTTTTTAATGCATATGTGTGTGTGAAACAGGGACAGAAACTATTCCATGTCTGTCACATGAAAAAAATTTTCTGATACTTGCCTGAAATTACTGAGAGATTGAGAGCAACATATGCAAAGACCAAATAGTTTCAAAGTGCCCTAAAGCAAAAAGAATTTTCTGCCATTTATGTATATAGCTCTCTATCAGATGACTCTTTTTGGAGTTGAAGAGTAATATCAAAAGTTTGGGTTTTGTTTGAGGACTGAAAATATATTTCTGCATAAACTCCTGGAATGCATTTTATGGAGTGAGTTTGGTCTAGTAAGGTTGGTGTACTAATTTCTAATTAATTAGCATGGAGAAAATTGTGTTCTTCAAAATCTGTTTTGTCTGCAGAGGAGAGGGAAATGTGAAAGAGTGGGAGGGTAGTATATAAAGAATGAGGTATGTGTGTAGACCAGAATCGTCATGGGACTAGTAGGACTAGTAAACTGTATCAGTGAAATGAGAAAACCCCTATGTATATAATCTAATATATATAATCTAATTCTGACCTTTTTTTTTTTTTTTTAACTTCCTTGCAGAAGATGAAAACTAAATTCAAACACATTCTGAAATAGTATAATGATGAATGTATTGAGGTATCTTTTCCTCCAAATGCTTAAATTGGAATTAATCCAGCCAGGTCATTAACAGGAGTTCAAAATATACAATATAAATTACTGTAATTGAAAAACTAGTCAAGTGAACTGAAAAAAGAGGGTGATACTATTTAAGGTTTATAAAACAAAACACTACAAGGGCCATAAATGGGTGAAAATAAACTGTTTTGAGATATTCTTATAAGCACATAACACCTGTCATAGCTAAATCCTGTAGTCATTTAATTAGGATTAGGTAAATTGGTGTAAGAATTTTTCTCAATAGCATAGTACTGGATTCTGCAGGTTGGAAAAAAGACAAACAGCTGAAAAGACAAAGCTGAAAAGGGGTGGCACATCATCAGGGCAGGGCCCCTTTCTTCGTCACATTAAGCAGACTGTTAAATCTGTAGTTGATATACAAGACTGCTATAATTGACATTGTGTTTCAAATTACTGACAGACATTTAGTAAAATATTCTTCTTTCCTTTTTTTTTTTTTTTTTTTTTTAGCAGGCTTTGTTATCGTAGTACTGTGTTGTCAAGGTTATTAATAAGGATTCTACATATGATATTTAGTGATGGTAGAAAATATTGCATCCTAGAAGAGGAAAGTATGTGGGCAGAGAGCCTCATAGCGCTGTAATATATCATGATGTCAAGATTTTTGCTTCGCGTTGAAAAAAGAATTGAGTAAGGTCCTTAGTGAATTCCTAGGTATCAATGAATTTGTTTGGTCAACCTTCTTTACATTTGTTTGAAAAAACATTAAAAAGCATCGCCCTAACCCACCATTCTGGTAACAATTCAAAGCCTGTGTTGCTAGAACCATCTGCCCTTTTGGATCTGTCCAAATACTCATATGAAGTTTTGATGAAAATTTTGTTTTCAATCAATTTGAAGTTTGATTTTCAGAATCAATTCAATGCGTAAATCATTCATTTGGGTCACTCATTCCCTATCATCCTGGTATAGGCCAGACAAGCCGAACTACTGAAAACATATTTTAATATTCTGGGTTGGTCAAGCTCCATTATTTGCAATGACCTCATACTCATTCCCTTAAGCCATGTTCATTTTCTAGGAAAAAAATTCATGTCTCTGAAGTAGCAATTGATAAATAGTACAGGGGCAAAGAATAAGCTACGTCTAGAATCTGTATAATGATGTTACCGATTAATTTAAATGCTGTGGGGGTGTTGTATTTTCTATCCACTCTTCTTACTATTATAATGCATTGTTATAATGGAGTGGTTCTAGAGACAGCTTTGGTGACTTATCTAAAACATGTCATTCCTTGGCTCAAAGGGAGGCAACCTCCAAGAAACTGTGTAACAAGTGATACAACACGCCTCAAATAAGTGCATAGCTGCTCAGATGTTGCGAAGAAGTGGGAGGATGTGGTTTGTGATGTAGTTGCAACGCTATCCCAACACACTGTCTGCAAGTTCACTGTGTAACCTGTTAAATTTCACCTACACAAGTTATACATGCACAGTTCTGTCTCTGAAGTGCCTGTATCCTAATGCAGGTAGCCTGGTGAGTTTAACTATGATGAGAGAGCTGGTGCAGTTGTGGGACTGTGGTCTTTTGGAGATGTGGCTGGATGGCTTCTGTTTCTGGAGTGTTGCAATGAAGGGGGGATATGGCTCTTTTTGAAGTTACAGAAGAATAATTTTTAGGAGGAGTCCTTTTTTCTAGGAGCATAGACTCTTACCAGAATGATGAGGAACCAAGAGCTTATTTTTTTAGAATTTTAAAAAAAAAACCCAACACACATGCAAAGTACAGTTAAAGTGGTTGTCCCTACTATTTGCCACCTGATCAGGGGAGAGCGTGTTCAGCTCCTCTACAGAAGAACAGCTTTATTTCACAAACATGAACTCCAGGGGACTTCAGCTACCCTATAATCTGCAAAGGAGATAGCACAACAAGACACGGGCAATTCAAAAGTCTCCCCTGGTGCTGAGCAGTTACTTTGTCGACTGAACTGACAGAGAAGAACAACAGTGGTCTCCCCCTCATGCTCACCGAAAGGAATATTCTCGGATGGGAAGATCAAAGGCAGCCTTGATGCTAACAGTGATCATGAGGGTTGGTCCCCACCTAGGTTCACGATCCTGAGAGCAGGTGAAAAGAAAACTCACATTACTGGATTCAAAGGGTATATTTTGGGGCCTCTCACAAGACCTGATTGGAAGAAGTCCAGTGATTGATCCTGATGAAAAAATGAAGTAAAAATTGGTTTATATGTTCAAAGATTCCTCTGCCAACTCAGTTTTATCTGACCAATACAAAGTTATCCAATATGTGTGAAGGTCTGAATAAGAGCAGGAGCCTCCAGCAATTATCTGAAGGTGCGAAGAAAAATGGACTCAGGCTCTCATGGCACCCGTGAAAGGAAAAATGGCAAATGGAATGCAACCAGTGAAGTTTCCTCTGAATATCCTGCAATCGTGAGGGCGTAATAGCAGTGTCTCAGATACCCAGAAAGGTTATGGATCGCCATCACGGGAACTACTCAGGAATTTTCTGCCCTGGTCCCTGGCAGCAAGGTGCCCTACTTGAGCCGGAACGGGGACTCAACCTCAAAGAGTCTAATGTTTGGATTCTGTTTTTAACACTAAAGTGAATCTTGAGGTGGATGGTGTATGCAGTCAGTTGTTTAAAGTTCATTCAGAAAATCTGCAGCCTGCTGTGAAGAGAACAGGTAGTGCCTAGAGCTAAGACAAAATACACACTTGCTTCTCCTAGATATTAAGGTGAATGACACCTGCTCTACTTTATTATTAATGCTATGGAGGGGGGCCAAAGCAAATCCGTGTATGCATTTCAATCGTATTCATCTTGTTGAATTGTAGATAACAAATAAATTCATGACTTAAGAGATTTTTCAATGACAAATAAATACTTACACAGTGTGCCCTGAAACAGAAAAATGCTCTTACTACCAATGGCATTCATTAACAAAAGAGGTAATATGGAGTTTTTCTTAGATGATACTGGACATTTTACCAGTGTGAACTTTAAACCATTCCCTATTAAGACAAAATAACTTATTTCCTTTTTTGGAAAAAGATCAGAGAGAAAAAAAAAATAAGGGCCTGTTGCTCCAAAAAAACATTAGTTTTGTTGAAAAATTTCAGGCCCAATCGTCTTACCTTTCTCAGCAGAAGCTTATGCTGAGACTAGAGTGTCTGATTGACCCATCATTGCTGCTGGAAGCCTCTCTTCCTCTGCTAGCCCGGACGTGTGCGCCCTGTCAACTAAGTGCTGATATTTTAAAATTCATGACACAAAGGAAAAGGAAAAAAATTAAAATGGAATATCTGATTACAATTATTATTCAGCCACCACTGTTTTTTCCTGAATGCTTTTGACTCCTAGTGCCAGCAGTTTGAATGTGTATATATTTGTCTCAGAACCGTAATTTAGCTGAAATAGTTCTTTCTGTTAGAATAGACTAATGAAAGACTTGGATATAAAGCCCTTTTTTGTCCTTAAAATGGCATGCAAAATGAAAAGAAAAAAAAAGAGACGAGTGTCAAGTATGAATAGCCGTCCTTCAGCAGACCAACAGGGAATTGAATTAATATATTGCAAGATTATTTTCAAGTTAACATAGCTCCCTTATCCCTAGTGATGTTAGTGAACGCCTAAGGTCAAACAAATCATATTGTAATTTTTTAATAAAGAGTTGTGGAAAACACAACAGGTGGTTGTACAAATGACGAAATTTTATTAAATCCTGTGTTTTTTAGAACTAGAAAGATACAAAACAATTTTTTTTGTAAGTGAAACAGACAGGACTGGATTATGTCATACTTTTGGTTAGTAATATCCCCCCAAGCCAAAAAGTATTCCATAACAAATTCTGTACTAATTCTGTTTTTCCTTGTTTATAAGGATTTCTTTCCTTTCCTTATATGACTATATAATATTTTATTTTAGTGTTGTTGTGGGTCCAAATATATTTTTAAGAAATACTTCTAGAATTTAGTGTTTCCAAGAGTTGGGGTACTTTGAATTCATCAGTCCTATGTAAACATGTGAAGGGCAACATTCTGAAAATGATGTTTCTCAAGCCATTATGTTTTTTCTCCTGTTTACATTTTCCTTTTCACTGTCCTTGTCATCTCCCTGTCGTGTTTCTGGTCCGGTCTTCTCAAACTCGGTGCTCTAATTTACCTACCAAGGAGTTTTCCCTCCTCCCTTAACTAATTGCTGTCTATGTGCCTACCATGAAATTTGCATTTTGCTTAGACTTACAATTATTTAATTTCTATTCTCCTCTTAATCAATCTGTGCCGGCACTCCATTGACTTTTTTGAGAAACCTCACTGCTTAAAGATATGTTGAAAAAAATCAGCAAGCCCACTCTCTAAATCTTAATCTTACATAACCTGCCTTGCAAAAAAAAAAAAATCTAACAACCAAACCACCAAAACAACAAAAGAAAAACAAAATAAAAACAAAAGCAAAAGCAAACCAACAACCAACCAACCAAACCAATCCAACAACCCACAAAAAAAAAAAAAAAAAAAAAAAAAAAAAGGGAAGAAAACCCCCACCCCACCCTAATTATAAACTTTCCTTTTCTTCCTGTGTTCTATTTTGGTGATTTTCAGTTCATCAAGGTTTCTCCCCCTCTCTTTATGTACAAAAAACCGATTGCACTTCACAACAGAGGGTGTCAGAAGAAAAAAGCTCAAAATTCACTCTCAACAGAGTGACAAATTCTAGTCTATCTTACAGAGTCGCAAACACAAGAAGATAGGTTTTGGCATATGCCTTTGTTTTTTCCTTTAGTACTCTGCACTTATGGCAAAATCGAGTTACTGCAAATTATGAAAAATTGTGTTTGGATTTTTTCTTTCTTTTTTTTATTTCTTCTCACCTCTTTCTCGTTCCTTCCCTCTTTTCTTCCCCTTTAATTAACCTTCAATAGTTTTTTTTCAAATGCCTTGATAATAAACAGGAAGAAAAACCTACTTTTGGGCTTTAAAATAAAAATCCAGAATCCGAAACAAAAAATTGATAACGCTACACTGAAGGTTGCTGTTACACTGAGAAGATGTTTAAATCCCATAGTAAAATTTTCCTTTCCTTCAATAATAAACATGAAAATGCTATTTCTAATTTATTTATGATTCATAGTTTTAGTTAACATCAGATTCATGTATGCCTGAAAATTGTCCAGTCTGCTTAAAATTATGTATGCTTAGGTCAGCTATTTAATAGAAAGCATAAACGAAGATTGCACCTTAGTAAAGCAGTTCTGCTGATCTCAAGAATGGTATCTTAAGAAGGAGAAAAGGTCGATTTCTCGTATCTCTTTCCACAGCCAAAAGAGAAACCCCTGGTCTAGTCAGTATAGGTATTTTTTGGTTTTGGGGGTTTGTTATTGTTTTTTGACCAAATTTTCCCACTGGGAATAAGTACGTAAGGGACTTTATTTGGAAAGGATACTTTATGGTCCATTGTAATCAGCGTCTTATAAAAGGTGGGAAATTCTCACCCGGGATCCTAAAGGGATAGATTTAATATGGTTTATAAACAATGCCGCCCTGTTTTGATTAAATCAAGTAGATTTCCAATCCATAGCACTAGAGATCTCACATCAGAATCCATTGCTACACATACTGTAATTTAATTATTTTTTGTTAATAAGGGAAGAAAAATAAGTTTTAGTCCAAGTAATAGACTTTCAAATAACTATTTTGTTTGTTTGTTTTTGGACGTTTTATTTCTATAGTTTGGTTTAGTTGCTTTTAAAGTCCTGCTAGGATTTCAGCTAGGATTTCTAACTGATAGTTGATAGAATGGTCTTAGAACTAAGGCATAATTATACACTTCAATAAAAGAAGCACTAGGCTGTCATAGCATTCAGTTTTTTCCAGGAATGAAGCTATGTTTTCTGACACTAAAATGCAGTAAAATTGTAGCTTGCAGATTAATAAGAAACATGTATAAAAACAATTTTCAATCTTGTCCAGAATATTGGGTACAAAACCACAGGTGTATAACAACTAATAATCCATGTAATATTGCTATATTTTAAGAAAGATTTTCTTTTACAAGAGTTTTTGAAGTTCTTTTTATATATTATTCCCTCAAAAAGAAATTGCTAAGTATATCTAATAGGAAATTAGACAACATAAGGGTAAAGTGGCATTGTAAAAAGTATGTAAAATAATATATGTTTATGTCAAGTTCATTCACTATATTTTATATATATTTTTTTTTTCTTTTAATATATATTTTTATATATATATGGATGGATGACTCATGCTTACCAGATTTTCCTCTACATTCCCCTTGGCAGATGCAGAGATGAGTTTCCAGAGGTGTTTTCCATTGAGTGTCAGCTGCCTGGGAGCAGGTAGGTAACTCAAAAATATTCTTGGATGCTCCTGAATCTTGTAAATGGTTCTGCAAAACATGTTTAGGCATATGAATCTATCCAATTAATGACAAAACATATTGATAATTAATTACATATTTTATTCATAGTTTATATGTAGAGTGGGTCTTGGGGGTTGTGAGGTGAAACACTTTTCAAAGACAGATTTCAAAGGCCAAAATTAATGAAGGCCTCATTTTATCCATTATCCAGAAACTGAAGATAAGTTGCACATTTTTCCTTAATCAGTTCCTGATTTAGAGTAGCTACATTTCCTGATTTATTTAGGTAGTTTTGTTTGCTTTTCATTGTTTCTTTTAATGCATATGTGTGTGTGAAACAGGGACAGAAACAATTCCATGTCTGTCACATGAAAAAAATTTTCTGATACTTGCCTGAAATTACTGAGAGATTGAGAGCAACATATGCAAAGACCAAATAGTTTCAAAGTGCCCTAAAGCAAAAAGAATTTTCTGCCATTTATGTATATAGCTCTCTATCGTATGACTCTTTTTTGAGTTGAAGAGTAATATCAAAAGTTTGGGTTTTGTTTGAGGACTGAAAATATATTTCTGCATAAACTCCTGGAATGCATTTTATGGAGTGAGTTTGGTCTAGTAAGGTTGGTGTACTAATTTCTAATTAATTAGCATGGAGAAAATTGTGTTCTTCAAAATCTGTTTTGTCTGCAGAGGAGAGGGAAATGTGAAAGAGTGGGAGGGTAGTATATAAAGAATGAGGTATGTGTGTAGACCAGAATCGTCATGGGACTAGTAGGACTAGTAAACTGTATCAGTGAAATGAGAAAACCCCTATGTATATAATCTAATATATATAATCTAATTCTGACCTTTTTTTTTTTTTTTTTTTAACTTCCTTGCAGAAGATGAAAACTAAATTCAAACACATTCTGAAATAGTATAATGATGAATGTATTGAGGTATCTTTTCCTCCAAATGCTTAAATTGGAATTAATCCAGCCAGGTCATTAACAGGAGTTCAAAATATACAATATAAATTACTGTAATTGAAAAACTAGTCAAGTGAACTGAAAAAAGAGGGTGATACTATTTAAGGTTTATAAAACAAAACACTACAAGGGCCATAAATGGGTGAAAAAAAACTGTTTTGAGATATTCTTATAAGCACATAACACCTGTCATAGCTAAATCCTGTAGTCATTTAATTAGGATTAGGTAAATTGGTGTAAGAATTTTTCTCAATAGCATAGTACTGGATTCTGCAGGTTGGAAAAAAGACAAACAGCTGAAAAGACAAAGCTGAAAAAGGGGTGGCACATCATCAGGGCAGGGCCCCTTTCTTGGTCACATTAAGCAGACTGTTAAATCTGTAGTTGATATACAAGACTGCTATAATTGACATTGTGTTTCAAATTACTGACAGACATTTAGTAAGTATATTCTTTCTTTTTTTTTTTTTTTTTTTTTTTTTTTTTTTTTTTTTTTTTTTTTTTTAGCAGGCTTTGTAATCGTAGTAATGTTTTGCAAGTTATCTAATAAGGAATTCTACCATATGAAGATTTTAGTGATGGTAGAAAATATTGAAATCCTAGAAGAGGAAAGTATGGGCATGAAGCCTGCATACTCTGTATATATCATTGATGTCAAGGATTTGCTTCTCAGTTGAAAAAGAATTGAGTAAGGTCCTTAGTGAATTCCTTAGGTATACAATGAATTGTTTGGGTCAACCTTCTTTACCATTTGTTTTAAAAAAGCATTAAAAAAGCATCGCCTATAAACCCACCAATTCTGGTAACAATTCAAAGCCTGTTTTGGCTTAGAACCAGCTGCTCTTTTGGTATCTGTCCAAATACTCATATGAGAATTTTTGATGAAAATTTTGTTTTCTTCAAAGTTTGAAGTTTGATTTTCAGAATCAAATTCAATGCCTAGTCAGTTTCATTTTGGGTCACTGCATTCCTCTATCATCCTGGTATAGGCCCAAGACAAGCGAAACTACTGAAATCATATTTTAATATTCTGGGTTGGTCAAAGCTTCATTATTTGCAGAATGACTCATCTCATTCCTTAATCTCATTGTTCATTTTCTAGGAAAAAAATTCATTGTCTCTGAAGTACTCAATTGATAAATAGGACAGGGGCAAAGAATAAGCTAAAGGTCTAGAATCATGTATTAATGATGTTACAGATTAAATTTATAATGCTGGGGGGGTGTTGTATTTTCTATCCACTCTTCCTACTATTATTATGCATTTATAATGGAGTGGTGTCTAGAGAACATGCTTTGGTGAATATATAAAAAATGTCATTCCTTTGCTCAAAGGGAGGGCAGACTCCAAGAAACTGTGTAACAAGTGGATGCAACAAGCATAGAGAATAAGGGCATAGCTGCTCAGATGTTGCGAAGAGGTGGGAGGAGTGTGGTTTCCAGGTAGTTGCAACGCTATGCCAACACATTGTCTGCAAGTTCACTGTGTACCTGTTAAATTTCACCATACACAAGTTATACATGCATCAGTTCATGTCTCTGAAGTGCCTGTATCCTAATGCAGGTAGCATGGGGAGTTAACATGATGAGGGAGAGATCTGGGTGCAGTTGTGGACTGTGGTCATTTTGGAGATGTGGCGGGATGGCTTCTGTGTCTGGAGTGTTGCAATGAAGGGGGGATATGGGCTCTTTAGGAAGTACAGAAGGAAGAATTTTAGGAGGGAGTCCTTTTTTCTAAGAGAGCATAGACCTTTACCAGAATGGATGAGGAACCAAGAGCTTATTTGTTAGAATTTAAAAAAAAAACCCAACACACATGCAAAGGTGACATTAAAGTGGGTGTCTACTATTTGCCACCTGAGCAGGGGAGAGCAGTGTTCAGCTCCTCTACAGAGGAACAGCTTTATTTTCACAAACATTGGAACTCATGGGGACTTCAGCTACCCTATATCTGCAGGAGATAGCACAACAAGACACGGGCAATTCAAAAGTCTCCCCGGGTACATGAGCAGTTGTCTACTGACTGACAGAGAAGACAACAGAGATGGTCTCCCAGACCTCATGCTCACCAGAAAGGAAATAATCTCGGGATGGGAAGATCAAAGGCAGCCTTGGCTACAGTGATCATGAGGTGGTTCCCCACCTAGGTTCAAGATCCTGAGAGCAGAGTGAAAAGAAAACTCACATGACTGGACTTCAAATGGGTATATTTTGGCCTCTCACAAGACCTGATTGGAAGAAGTCCATTGAATTGAGTCCTGGATGAAAAAAGTGAAGTAAGAAAATTGGTTAATGTTCAAAGATTACCTCTGCCAAGCTCAGGTTTTATCTGAACCAATACAAAGTTATCCAAATATGTGTGAAGGTCTGAATGAATGAGCAAGGAGCCTCCAGCCAAATTATCTGAAGGTGCGAAGAAAATGGACTCAGGCTCTCAGTGGCACCCAGTGAAAGGAAAAATGGCAAAGGAATGAAACACAGGAAGTTTCCTCTGAATATCTGAAATCTGTGAGGGTATCTGAGCAGTGGCTCAGATTACCCAGAAAGGTTATGGAGTCTCCATCACTGGAAATACTCAGGAATTTTCTGTCCATGGTCCTGGGCAAGCAGGTGGCCCTACTTGAGCAGGACGGTGGACATCAACCTCAAAGAGTCTATGATGTTTGGATTCTGTTTTACACTAAAAGTGAATCTTGAGGTGGAATGGTGTAGCAGCATTTTTAAAGAGGATTCAGAAATCTGCATGCCTCTGGAAAAATGCCTAGAGCTAAAAGACTTGCTTCTCATAGATTGTGATGAACCTGCTCTACTTTATTATTAATGCTATGCCAAATGCAGAATCCTGTATGCATTTTCATCGTATTCATCTTGTTGAATTGTATATAACAGAAATAAATTACATGACTTAAAGAGATTTTTCAAGGACAAATAAAATACATTAGCACAGTGCCCATGAAACAGAAAAAATGAATCTTAATAACAAATGTCATTCATTACAAAGAGGTAATATGGAGTTTTGCTTAGATGATACTGACATTTTACCAGTGTGGAACTTTAAACCATTCCCTATTAGACAAAATTACTTATTCCTTTTCTTGGAAAAAGATCAGAGAGAAAAAAAATAATGGCCTGTTGCTCCAATAAAAAACATTAGTTTGTTGAAAAAATTTCAGGCCCAATCTGCCTTACCTTTGCTTCAGCAGAAGCTTCATGCTGAGACTAGAGGTGTCTGATTGACCCATCATTGCTGCTGGAAGCCTCTACTCCTCTGCTAGCCCTGACTTGTGCGACCTCAAAATAAGTGCTGATATTTTACAATTCATGACACAAAGGAAAAGGAAAAAATTAAAATGGAATATCTGATTAGCAATATAATTTTCAGCCACCACTGTTTCCTGAATGCTTTGACTCCTAGTGCCAGCAGTTTGAATGTGTATATATATTGTGCTGGAATAGTTCTTTCTGTTATAATAGACTAATGAAGACTTGGATATAAGCCATTTTTTTGTCCTTAAATGGCATGCAAAATGAAAAGAAAAAAAAAGAGAAAGTGTCAAGTATGAATAGCCGTCCTTCATCAGCCAACAGAGAATTTAATTAATATATTGCAAAGATTATTTTCAAGTGTGACATAGCTCCATTATCCCTAGTGGAATGTTAGTGAAAACCTAGAGTCAAACATCATATTGAATTTTAATAAAGAGTTGTGGAAAACACAACAGGTGGTTGTACAAAATGACGAAATTTTATCCTGTTTTAGAACTAGAAAGATACAAAACAATTTTTTTTGTAGTGAAACAAGACAATGACTGGATTATGTATACTTTTTAGTAATTCCCACCAAAAAGAATCCTAAAATTCTGTACTAACTTTCTTTTAAGGATTTCTTTCCTTATAGGGACTATATAATATTTTATTAGTTCGTGGTACCAAATATTTATTTTGAAGAAATAATGCTAAGAATTTAGTGTTCCAAAGAGTGGGTACTTGATCATCAGTACCTATGTAAACATGTGAAGCAACATTTCTGAAATAGATGTTTCTCAGTAGCCAGTATTTCCTGTTAGCATTTCCTTTCTGTCTCTTCTCACTGCTCTATTACCTACCAAAGGAGTTTCCTTAACTAATGCTGTCTACCATGAAATTTCATTTTTGCTTAGACTTACAATTATTTAATTCTCCTCTTATCAATCTGTGCACCCATTGACTTTTTTGGAGAACCTGCTTAGAAGATATGTTGAAAAAATCAGCAACCCACTCTCTACCTTCCTTGCAAAAAAATCTAACTAACCAACCAAACACAAAAAGAAAACAAAATAGAAACAAAAGCAAAAGCAAACCAACCAACCAACCAACCAACCAACCAAAAAAAAAAAAAAAAAAGGGAAGAAAACCCCACAATAATTATACTTTCTTCTGTGTTCTATTTTGGTGAGTTTCAAGGTTTTCTCTTTATGTACACGATGGCAATTGCACAATCAGAGGTTCAGAGCTCAGAATTCAGCTCACAAGTGACATTAGTCTATCTTACAGCTGCACACAAAGAAAGATGAGGTTTTGGCATGCCTTTTCCCTTTAGTACTCAAAATAGAGTTAATGCATTATTAAAATTGTTTGGATTTTTCTTCTTTTTATTTCTCCCTTTTCTCTTTACCTTCAATATTTTCAAATGCCTTGATATAAACAGGAAGAACTTTTGGGTCTTTATCAGAATCTGAAAAAAATTGATAACCTACACTGAGTTGCTGTACACTGAGAAGATGTGTAAATCCCAGAGTAAAATTTTCTTCTATATAAACATGCTATTTCTAATTTATTCAGTTATGTAACTCAGATCAATGTATGCTTGCATTTATGGTCTTTTGGAAATCAAAAAGGTACATAGATACATGTACATATATGTATTTATCAGTAACTTTGTTTTTTGGTGGTAAAAAATTAGAAGGCCAACAATGAACCCTGTTGTGAAGGACACTATCCCTGTTCTATTTTTCCCCTGTAAAACGTATTTTGATTTGTAAAGAGGAACAAAAAAAAACCCAACAAAAATATTTTTCTTCCTTTCTTATTGTACATATTATTCTGAATAAACTATTATTCCAGAGTCTAAGTAGAAATGATGGTTCTAAATATAATTATGCTAAGGGCTTTTAATACTAGCATAAAATACTACTAAGAACCAGAAGCCAACATACATTGTCTTATGCAAAGGTACTTCAAATGCATTCAATGAATTCAATCAATTTTTGAGATACCTTCCTTATTTACTTTATCTTAGTACATGAATCTAAATTATTTTTTCTTCTAGATAGAAGTGGCTGTCTGAACTTTAGTCTATTTTAGCTTAAAAAGCTTACTTTTCTCTGCTGTGAATTATAAATTGTTTTTGTTTTCAGACTACACTTCTAACTGAACTCTTTAATAACTGGTTATTTGTGTCACTATAGATAAAATTAAGACGAAGTTACCCTATATCTGAAGGCTTTATTATTGCTTAAAGGAATTGATATTCATTTCTTCTGTTTCAGATACAGTTTTATCTATGACCAAATATCAGATAAAAGATCCATTCATCACAGTTATTACCTAAATTATTCTGAACTAATATGTCTAGCACATGTTATTAAACCACACATTTTTTTTAAAATTTTACTTTCTGTTTAACAGTTCAATCCTGAATCAAAGGATGTTACCATAGCTATATGCCTTCACAGTATTAGACAACCCTTTGACTATTTGTATGTTCTGATTAAATTTCTTCCTGCTGTAGGGGATTCCTAACTCCATCACAGTTCCCAGAGGTCATTTGAGTTCCACTTATGTTCAGCTTTGCGAGTTCCCCATCCCTGGCGTCACACTCTTAATCTCCTGACATCTCAGAAAATATCAAAGTTTAATGTACAGTATAATGGTTATTCCTGGGGCCGTGCCATGTACCTTGGCCAGCTTGACTAGGCAAAGCAATACCCTGAGCAGCAAACTACTAGAGGCAGCTGCTTTCTCTGGGTAGTCACAAGACTGACTGATGCTGGCGGGCAAGTAGGAGTGGTTTGAACCATCATCCAATGGCAGCAGCAGCAGCCCACCCTAGAAACTTATTATTACCAACTCAATTATTACCATCTTGCCAAAAGGAGCTTGATGCCTTTTCAAAAATCTCAGCTTGCCTCCTGCTCTCCAGGGTGATTTCATTCCTTTGAATTTGTCCTCTCCTGTATGAGCCACTTATACCTTAGTACTCAGCAACTGCATTTTGCATTAATGTCCTACAAGCCTTGGGCTCTGTGTGATTTCCTGGGGTTATAGCTAATAAATCACATCATAACAGTTTGTGTGCAAACTAATGCTCCATATCTTTGGGCAATTAATAACATAATTTTCTCTTCAAGTAATGAAGCTCATTTTTTTACCAGGCATCAAAATTTAGGTCTTTATTTTGTGTTTAATTTTGCATCAAGTATTCTTGATTCCATGTTCATTTCCCTGCCCACATGTAATACTCTGTCTCTACTACTAAAAAAATAGTAGACATAACATAACAAGAAAAAGGAATTTCCTTGTTTGGTTTGCTATCTGTAAAAATAAGTCATTGTCTTTACTCCTTTATTCCTTTTGTGTTTCTCTGACTCCTGAACTCTTTTCTCAAAACACAGATTGGAGGATTAAGTGTTAATTGACTCCTGTGACCACAAGTAACATAAAGTGCCAAAACTGATGTGACAAAAATCTCTCTCTCTAAACCCCACTCTAGCATCTAAATATTTTATACATCCTGTGCAGGCAACACAACACAATGTAAAGTACTTTCACTTGATGGCTGTAAATTATGAAACAGCTCCCAGTTTTCCTGAAACCTTAGGTGAAATTTAAGGACGCTTGCCAAGATGTGTCTTGCAAGTAAATCAGCTCTACCTCTATAAGGATAACAGTTTGGACAGATGGCCATTTAGAGTCAACTGTTTCACCAGGGAGGAAAAGGACAAGAAAATGGAGAGCAGGCCATGTTAGGGCAAATCTTAGAGTAAAATATGCAATTTTTCTTTATTAGGCTATGAATTGAAAGTGATAACTAACCAAAAGGTGAAGATAGGCATAGCTACAATGAAGTAACTGTTAAAAGTACTGAGATGACATTTGATAATATTCATAATTAATAGTATTCATAGTATTCATTAATAGTATTAATAGTATTCATAATAACTGTTTGCCTACCCATATTTTGTGAGGTCTCATGTGCTGTGCTACATGATCTTAAATTATTGATAATTAGGAAATATGTAATCTATATTCCTTGAAAGACATGAGCAAAAATAACTTCTCATTCTCTTAAAATGCAGTCTGCAGTCTGGCTTGAGAATTTCACTTCAAAAAGGATTTTCTATGATCGCAGACTAATTGCATTTGAATTTCTAAATTATCCAAATAAAGACGAATGAAAACAATCAATTTGCAGTATATGTATTCAAAAGAAAGAACCCAAAATCATGTGTATTTTTGTCCACGTTTCATTACAAGATATGGAATATATGGTAAAAAAATTGTTTCAGTCTTTTATGTAGAATATGACATCAAAACTATTATTTGCTAAATCATATCCTGTCAGGCTGACTTTCCATAACATTTTTTTTTTCTACCTTGTTTTTTTCCAGCTGAACCTTTTCAGTTGGTGTCTCACCTAAGCAGAAGTAACAACTGAATCCAGAGGGCTTTTCTTGCCTCTGAAATTACACTAAGATAATTTTTGTGTAAATCTCCCTGGATTAGTGTATTGTTTGAACCCATTGTGCTGCATAATCTCACAGGCTGTTTCTCCAGCCTGTCCAGGGACATTTTTTCAGAGGTGTTTTTGGAGAACAGTTCCAGAAAATGATAAAGTATTTGGTCTCACATATCAATATCCTGAGTGCAGCCTGTGTGCCCAAGCTGTTTGGCTGTACCTGAACACCCTACCATTGTCACACCATTGGCAGGTACTTCTTGGATCATAGCATTCCTATCAGATCTTCTCCTTTTATAAAATCAGAGTAATTAATTTTTGTTTACTCACTAATGTTCTGTATATCTGTCATGAAAATCTGGAGTCTGAATTAGTTCCCTTCAACCAAAGTACAGCACTACATCACTGGAGTTATTTTTGAGAGCCGTATGAAGACAATTTAATCAGTAGAAGTAGTATAAGAAATTAACACAGCTTTTATTTCCAACTGCTCTTTAGAAATATACAAGAAAGTAACATGAAAATGGTGTTGGGAAAGAAGAAGAATAAGCATTGACAAAAATAAAGACCCCTAATTAAGTAGATAATTCACTTGAAAGAATCACAAATAGAATTATAGAAATGTACTTTTATAGACTAGCCATAACTGTTAAAGGATGCACAGTTTCTGTGGCTGCTACAAAAGGTTAAGATTTCTTTCAGGGATAACTACATAGAATTTATAAATCTGATTACTTCTATTTTTCTGCTACACATGTCTTTAACTTTTTGGTTTTGTTCTTCAAAATGATTTTTTCTTGAATTCTTTTGTATGTCACAGAAAAAGGATACGTAGACATAACTATTATATGGATTATAATCAGTCCTTCTGGTAAGTACTTAGAGCCAGAAATTTACTGGAGACCTCTGACCTCCCATTGTCTTGATTTATGGCAAAATTGGACCTTTTTCTCTGTTTCCTTTCTGAATTCTTCTGATGCAACATTGGCAGAAAATATCTCCCAAAAGTGTGATGGCAATATTTAGTTTTCTTTTGTTATTTTTCTCCATGTATCTATGTATACAGATACGCATGTATATATACATGTATATATTTTAGTAGTAGAATATTTTAGTTTTTTTCCATATCCCTAATTACTACACCAAACATGCAAGGTGTTTTTGAATCTTCAAATTTTATTTTCATTTTTATACTGTATGAAACATTTTGGCATCTAGTAAGCAAATTTTAAAGCAATTAACACAACATGCTGATATAAATGATTAATGTAGCAATTAGTACAGGACATGAATTTTTAGTTATAAAGTATTTGAATATGAAACTTGAATTTTCAAGGCAGCTTACTTAATATACAAGTAAGTGCATAATGTTCTCCTTTGTGAGGTTATATTCTTCTCACTAATGAAACAATAAGTTCCAAAGAAAAACGTCATCATTTATGACAAAATTGTCTTTACATACCAAATATTCTAGGACTTTCTGAAACAGTGTTTTAATGATGTAACATCATGACCCAAAGTCCACTTTCCATTGCTTTCCAGTATTTTTGTCCTACAGGATGAATGATGCATTTTAAAACAAAAAGCTCTCACTTTTTAAGGGACAGATGAATGTTCTGCCTTTTGCGGATAATTTGAAAGAAAGCTGAAAGCAGCTGCCACTCTTTATCATTTAAATTATAAATAGTCCTTGTAATCATCTGAGAGATACACATAGTAAATTTCTATAAAGTATTTTGGCTTTTTCTCAAAAGGCAGCTCAAACCATGGTTGTGGTAGGTTAGATATCATGTGTCCCATTGTTCATATATAGAAATTATTACCATCACTGCACTAACCCAAAATAACAAAGCAAAAGAAAAACTTCATGGTAAATATAAAAAGAGGTAGTAAATGTCATAAAGGAAGACCTCCTCAATCCTTAGCATTAGATTTGTTTGCAGAGAATCTCTTCAGATCCTGGGATGTCAGGAATAATCTCTGTGTAACATAAGACTTCTAGCCTCGCTTTTTTTGTTCATCAGTTTATCTTCAAACAAAGGCTGTAAAATATTGTATTTGCTTATCTTCAACTTCTAAGCCTTCATCTTGTCATACAGCTCAATTATTTCTTATATTAAAATCTGAAGGCTTACACTCTATTAGTGAGTACCCAGTACTTTTCCTAAGTAAGAATCCATCATCAAAACATCTTGGAAAGATGTCAAGTGAAATAAAATACTCATATGAGTTAAGATTGCAATCTCTGAGTTTCAGTTTTAACTTTTTTATAATGTTATCTATTTAGTTTATTTCTTTCCTTCTTTAGCTAAACTTTGGTTTTCATTTGAAAGCCTTCCTGAATGACCTATACTTTGTTTTCTAGTCTCTGCTTTACATTTTCCTTATGTAAATTTGCCATATTTTTCACTTGCATTGCAAGGAAAAAAAAAAAAATTGCCAGAATCCTAGTTAGTAATATTTAAGATTACTTCTTTTTTGATGTCTCCTCAGTTATGTTTCTGTCTGCACTTGTGATCTTTTCTACTGTTTCTCTTTTCTCTATTTAAGTCAGACTTAATAACTACTAGCACACACCAGTAAATGCTATCACTCCCAGCAAGTAGAAGAGGTTCACATCATTATTTTTGGCTCTTCTGCTCTCTCTCAACTTTTTATCTCTATTTGAAATATAAACTTTTTGGCAATGACATTCCCTTTACTACTGTAATCATAAATACTTGTTACTTGGTTTAGTACTTACTGACGTTCAAAATTATCAATATTCACCAAAGCAGGGATTTGTTGGGTTTTTTTACATACATAAGCAAATGAAAATGTGAATAACAACACTCTGTACACAAAACAATGTAGGTTTTCAAGACAAAATCTTTGGTTTTTTCAACTCTGTATCTCTCAATTATAATTTAGTTTTTATATTACATACTCAATTATTTTTTGAACTTTATTCCATGATGTTTTAAGAAATTCTGGTTTTTCTTCCTTATTTCATCTTGGTGCTGTCATAATGTGTTTCATTGCTTTGTACAGATAGAATTACGAAGGAACTGAGAAAATAATTCTGATTCTGTAAATCATCTAAACCCAGAAGTGCTACAAACATTTCTCGTTTTTCTTTTTTTCATACAGAAAGTATATTTCCTAATAGAATGGCGTTAGTATGTAAATTTTCAGTGCATTTTACTGATTTCAATGGAAAATTAATTTCTATGGAAAGTATTGGTTTCTTTTGAGTTTTAGAAACACTGCATTAATAAAGAAATATAAAATGATTGAAACCTCCAAGACTTATTTTAAGTGAAATGTTGTGTTTATAGTATTATATTAACAGGAAGTCATCCAAGTATGTACAAGCCACTCACATTTAGGCAATGCATTAAGTTAAAAATATCAGGTTTCTTCCATAGGTAAAGGGGACGGATAGACATATCTAAGAATTCTTAAGATTTGAACCATACTTTTTAGACCACCCCTCTCTCTGGTTCAATTATAAAAAATAAGTAAGGAGGAAATTTCAAGTCATAGCACTTCTACTTTAGTTACATTTGGGGTATGTTAAAATTCGGTGGAATGTAAAACTGAAGTACATTGTATGTTAAGGTTTTATTGCCTGCCCCAAACGTACCTGATGAAGGATTTCTGACTTTTTGGTACAGATGCACATGGAGAGACAGAACCTAGCCTGCCATTTCTTCATCAACTGTTGTATTGGCACAAGCCCAAAACAGTTCCTGTAAAGGGTGTCAAAATATAGAACCTGGACATTTCTATCAAAATTCAAATAACAGAGCTATTTCATAATTTAAAGCCCATCTGGACCTGAGCCTCCATTTTCTGCCAAATGAGCACCTTGGCAAGGACATGAGTTGTTAATTTTATGGCATGGCATTTTTATTAAATACTCAGCATGTAGCTCTGTGAATTTATGTCATGTTTTACAAACAGATAATAAAATACAGTTCCCCTCCCAATTCTGCAATGAGATTGCAAAAGACAAAAACAGAAATGCTTTAGAAATTTAAAAAGTGAGGAGATAATGAAGAAAGAAAAGGTGGAAAAACACTGAACTTTATTTCAATGAACCTTATTTGAAGTGAAATGTGTCAGCCTCGTCAGGGAAAAGAATCAGACTTTCTAAACTGCATGATGTGAGAAGGCATGAAAGTTAATTTGGGAGAAAAAAGCTATCAGATGCACAGAAAAGAGAACAGGGAAAGAAAATTTATCTGAAACATCTGTCTCTGTATCTCCAGATCAATTAATATAATGACATCTTTCTAAAACTCCTACATAATCTTATTTGCATTACTGCAAATAACATTGACTCATTTAAGAAGTCAGTTTGCTAATAATCACTTTCTTTTATGTCTTTATAAATGCATCGAACAACACAAGATTGAAGTCAGACCATGAGCACTTACTTCCCCCTTATTTCCTACCTCTTATTTGGTTATCAATCAATTAAAATATATTCCATGGATTTTGTCTTACCACATACTCATTCACTCTGTCTGCTATTTAATTTTTTTTTATTATTTTTTAATTTGACTTTCTGTTGCAAGTATCAGACAAATATATGTAGATATAATAAATGTCAAGAATGTTGGCATGGACAGAAGTATAAGAAAAGTAAACAGTTCTGGAAAAGTTATTTTGGATACTCAGAAAGATAAGAGACAAGACAGGAGATAGAAGGACATCTGTCTTTAACAATGTTATGAAAATCCTATTAAAAGGGCCTGAAAATTCAAATTGCTCAAGGTAGTAAAACAATACTCTGTATCAGCAGTTGAAGTAAGATCCAGATAGCTAAGGAGCTATAAAATTCTTTCACATATTGCTAAAAGTTTTTCTGGGGTGGGTACAAGTTGAGTAACTATAAGAATCCAGAATTAGTAAGAAAGCAGTTTATTCCATAGTTTATTCCAGTCTGTTTTTCCTAGCAGTTAAGAATTAAGCAGAAACAAAAAGAAATCTAGAAATTTTCACTATAATTTTTATTAAGTGAAATTGAAAAAGATTATGAGTATAAATATAAAGCATGATCACTCTGTGACTGTATAAGAAAGTTATTTAACACTGTACTTTGAAATGGATCATATCTGACAAGCAAATTTCAAGATATCTGAGGTCAACGTTTTGTCATTTTGAATTAAATACTCTTAAGAAGAAGTAACAATATACATAGTGATCCTTTTTCCCATGTGTAATTTTACTTTCTTCATAGTACAAACCTGTATGATTAGTAATACCTGGTTGAGATTTTTTTGTCTGCTTGTTTTTAAAATTCAAAATTCTTGGAGGTTTCTCTCTTCCTGCATATTTATTAAGAGGAAAAATGCCTTATAATGAAGCTCAGGTCAGTGTTTTATAGGCTTTAATATTCAAATAGATGCAGTCATATAGAAGGAATTGTTTGCATTCCTATAGAAGGAATTGTTTAACCTGGGCATGCTGACCTATAATGGCCTTACTAAGTTGTTTCTTTACAAAAAATGCATTTAAGATGAAATGATATTTCATCTTTTCCTGGTTTTGCCCACTATCTCCAATAGATGAGTCATCACTGAGCTAAAGCTCTTTTCTATATACTGTGTTCTGTAAGGTGGGATGGATAAGAAAAAAAAAAAGGTATCCAGCATGTGTTAATATAAACCTGACAGATGTTTGCAAGCGTGGATTGTCATGGCCATATGTATTAAATACAGGCAAAATCACCTTAATATGTAGTGCCAATTCAAAGAGTCAAAGATTTTCTGACTAGGACAGGCTTTATGTAAGTTCAGAAGATTAACTGGTAAGAAGTCCCATCAGTTCTAAGGGAAAAAAAAATCCCAAATATAAATATTGCTGTGCCATGAAAAGTATATGGGACTTTCAAAGACCTAAAAATGCAAAAGACATAACTAAGCTACTGGGGTTTTCTTGTTTGTTTGTTTGGAGTTTTTTGTTTTGTATTTTGTTTTTAAAATAGAATCATTTAAATTGGAAAATATCTTTAAGATCCTCTAGTTCACTTGTAAACCACTAATAAACTACATTCCTAAGCACCACATACACAATTTTTTTGGCCACTTCCAGAGATGGTGATTCCACCACTTCCCTGGAAGTCCTATTTGAGTGCTTTTCAACCCTTATCAGTAACAAAATTCTCTGATATCCTGTCTAAACCTACTGTGGGGCAACTTATGGCTGTTTCCTCATGTGTTGTTCTTTATTGCCTGGGAGAAGAGGTTGATCCTCACCTGGTTACACTCCTTTCAGGGAGATGTAGAGTGATAAGGTCTCCCCTGAGCCTCCTTTTCCCCAGGATAAACACCCCCAGCTCCCTCAGTTGCTCTTCATAGGACTTGTGCTTCAGACCCTTCACCAGTTTTGTTGCTATTTGAATATCCTTCAGCAAGTTTTCTTTTGTTCTTATAATAATGACAAGACCAAAGAGTCACTTTTGTCAATACCACTAACTTAAATATTTTTAAAAATTGGCCTTTTAAAAATATTATCTTTTCTTCACATTGGTTAGACCAGACAGTTGAACACAGAGAGGCAGTTGGTAAAGTGGTTAAATGAAAAAATTGTAAAATTGTACATACATATATTGACATTTTTTCCTACATGCTGATCCACATTTTAGTAAATTTATTCCATACAAATTCAATGAGTTTTAGGAATTCAATAAGTGATCTTTCAGCCAGATGTAAATATTTGACAGCATTCTTAGACAGAAATCATTTTTCTTCTACTAAACTTAACCTTTTTATATAGGTCATGTTGCTTACTGCAAAAATAATGGACTGCTGAAGATTAAAGAAACATAAGAATGTAATGACATTCCATGGGTAATATCAAAGGTGCCAGGTAGACAGCCTATGAAAGCAGTAGTCCTAGAACAAAACTCTGCAGAAGTCACATTGGAACTGGCATAAGGCAAGCTTTTCAACATAGCACGGTCAACACTCTTCTGCTCTGTCATTTAAGAGTACTTATTGCTGAAAAATTAACAGTCTCAATACATATTCCTTGACTTCTATGCTAAAACTGCATCTGTAGCAATTGAACTGAGAATGTAAATTTTTTATAAATGGCACAGTACCACGCAGTCATCGTGGATAAAATAAGGTGTCTAATTGCCTAAGATGAACTGATTGCAATTTCCTAAGAGGCTGGGGAAGATACTGTGGGGTTTTTTTATTAATGCCTGAAATATCTAATGTTTCTCCCACTGCAAGTGTTGAACATGCCAAGGATATAGAGATGCATCATTTTTTGTTTCCATCACAAAAAACCTGCATTCTGTAGGGTTTTTCTGATGTTAAGTCATGAAATCTGAAAGTGTGACAGTTACAGGGTAATTTGAGTGGGAGTTGGTCACTGAAATGAACTCTTCCAATTCATATTATTGAGGAGGAGGTCTGTAAAATAGACAATGACCATATTTATAAACCAGCTACACTTGAAAGGACAGCCACAGCAGATCAGTTTATTGCATATTGTATATTTGAAATTAATAATTTTAGCAACATTTACTGCTCTCTGTTAATATCTGTCTTTAGCAACAGTTGCTGCTCTCTGTTAACTGTTGAAGTAATCTGACACCTGATCAAGGGTTACAAAGATACCTCTGAGCAAAATTTTCAGAAATAGTGGATTTACTTTTCCACATAGAAAGTCAAAAACATGATTAGAATAAAAGATATGAAAAGTAGAAAAGAAAACTGACCATGGTGAGATCTGAAAGAAACTGGATGAGCTGATCCTGCTTCAGGTATCCCTTCTCAAGGGGTTACTGTGTGTTACTTTCATATATGAGATTAATAGAAATATTAATTGATACACAGTGAGAAGGATAAGATTATCTTCATCTGTCTAATTGTCTAAGCTGATTTCATGGACCCCTTTAGCCATCAAAGGAGAGGGACAGGCATCTCCAAAAGATATTGTGTGCTTCTCACAGGGTGACCCAATCAGTGCAGAGTCTCTGTCTATCCTGTCACTGCAGAGGAAAACAGATGGGAGTACTTGTAGAGCCAATTCTTTGTGTTTATATTATATTATTGTTTATATATCTTTATATTTATAAACAATGGTAAAAAAAAAAAAAAGAGACGTTTACCAGCCCCTTCTGGTGTAAGTTATGTGGGGAAGACAATACAATCATTGGGTACCATATAGCAACTGGCTGATAGTTACATGAAGAAGGCTTTTCTTTCTGGGCTAACAACAAATATAGACTGAAAAAACACGAATGATAATGGTACGTGGGAGGTGGTTGAAGGCTTGAGCAAAGCTACTTTCTGAAATACTTTTATATGAAAGTGAAAGGTTGTAGAAAAGTGTCCAAATGGTGTCAGCATAAAGTTAAAATGATATTTCATAAGAAGGTAGCAGGAAATTAGTTGACATGTTTTAAGGAGCTTATCTTGGAAATGATGGAAAGTATCAATTACAGCCAAATTTCTAACTTAAAGGATTAACAAAAATATTAACCATCCATGGCAGAAACAATAAGCATCTCTGACATACAAAAATGTTATAAACATAATATTTCTAAAGAACAATTCTAATTCTAAATGACTCTACTTAAGTACTTATTAATTTCAGCAGTAAATACATCCACATACAAATTTAGATGGATGGATGGATGGATGGATGAATGGATAGATAGATAGACAGATAGATAGATAGATAGATAGATAGATAGATCGATCGATCGATCGATCTATCTTACACAAATTAAATACAACCAACTCACAATATATATTTTAGGAATATATTATTAACACTCCAGTACTGATCTACAGAACAATGATTTTCCAGCAAATGAAAGACCTTGCTGTATGTATGACATCAATGTCAACTTCTAATGGAAAAATATTCACATATCTTTATACAGACTGCTACTAAAAAAAGTATTTCCTTATTTCCTGCATGTCAGATTTCCTATGCCTCTTAGCATTTTTCAAGCTTAGTCTAACATCACTTCAGTGCCTATGGCCTTACTCTGCCTCAATGCAGCAATGAGCACAAAGGGTGATGCTGAGATCTTATGAGAACTGGAATTATTGTCCATGAAACCAGTCTGAGGAGTCACCATTACCCATTGAATCTATGCATTTATTAATTATCTACTGACTAAACCCAGATTCTTAGATGATGAAGAGTCAAAAGCCTCAAAGCTCTCAGCTTCCAGAATCAATTGTGTCTTGAGGAATAGAGCTTGCTGTTTATCTAGATCAGCAATGAGTATTTCAGTTATCTCCTTTGTACCTACAAACATCATCCAAGAGCAACATTAATCCTCTGCAAACAGCACCTATGCATGTAGTAATACAATACACAGTAGGGTACTAGTGGGATCACTTTCTACATGTACCACGAGGATGACATTAGGATTTAGCACAAAACAATACTATTATGTTGATTTTACACTATGGAGTATAGAACAGGATTACTGAGCAAAAAGGCTGGGATTAGGTTTGCCTTTTAAGAATGAAATTTGAGTGTGTGGGCAGGCATAGCTTTCTTGGGATGTCTGAGGGGGCTGGAATTACTGCTGTAAACCCATCTGTTCTCCATTGTCTGTCTGTCATTCTCAACAAGCTATGAATAGCAGCAATCAAGACCTAATTAATTTTAATCAGAGGCAATCATCTTAAACAGCTTCAAATATTAAAAGCTTTGTTGACATGACTCCATTTAATTGCAAGTGGCTACAGAGCAGTCAAATAAGCTGGTTTAGAGCTATACCAAGGTATAGAGGAAAGAGAAATTTCTGTAGGTTGGAAGTTTCTGTCAACTTAAAATGAGTCATTGTTCTTTGGTGCAATCTCAGGGTTCAGGTATGCTTGGGGTGTGTGCATTGTTTAGACAATGTCTATAAATTGTGAGCAACAGTAATAGATGCTCAGCAAAGTCAACTCTGCTGATTTCTGTTTGCTTCTTTGTCGTGACTTTTTTTTTTTACTGTTGCTTCTCTTCCTTGGTACATATCTTCCCCAACTCCACTTGCAATGCAGAAGAAATCCCATTACTTTTCTTAGGCCTCTAAACACAATTGGTATTTGGATGGCGTTTCTATGCATTCTAACAAAGTGCAAAATAAAAATATTTGTTGAGCTCTTCAAAGCAAAACAACATAATAAAAATGTTTATTCAATTCTTTTCTTAACTTGAAAAAATTGCAATGAGTGTTATTTCTTCATGTTTAATATGCTTTTAATTATTTATAGCAATCATATTTACAGTATCATTTGGTAAAAGAGATTTATGTTTACTTTCATCACCACAGAAAAAATAGATCCATAAAAGCAATAAATCTTTGAGTGCTTCATAACCTTATGCAGTCTTTATAGGTTGAAAGATAATCAATATAATCATGACAGAAAAACTGCATATGACTCATCTTTCAAATCAACTCGCTTCTTTATGACACAATGCCAATAGATGAGAATTTAAGTGCCATGATCTTTTTTTTTTTTTTTTTTTTTTTTTTAAATAAAAATGCCTGGACTTGAAAGGGTGTTTATTAGAGTTACTTTCCTAGGAAAAATTAACACTTAGATAGATCTTCCATGTTCACTACACTTCACATGCTGTCAGATTGCACTATCCAATTATACAGTCTTTGCTGTCTACTGCAAAGTACTTCTGACTGCAAATTTAGCTATATTTATACTTTTATTCTGACAGTGTTTTCTATTTTTAATTTATTAATGTGAGCAAGTGCTAGTGAGGGCTTTTCTACCCAATATAATCAATAATTGTTGAATAATTCAATAGATTGAATTTCATTTTAAATAAGCAGCTTTTCGTTTCTGAAGTGATTGTATCCCAAAATGTCAGGCTTTTCTTGCTGAATCAGTGTGCTTGAGCTCAGACAGCCTTCAAGATGTTTGTTGTCCTGGTGACATCCTTCATAGCATCACTTCAGCAAACTTAAAGTGCCAAGCAGTCAGAAATTTAAATTTATCCATAGAGGTATTATTTCAGACAGGGCTCTCTGAATCAGGATTTCATTTTCATTAGTATTTATTCTACTGTTGTTTATTCTGCAAATCATGACAAAATGTATCAGGACCAGAGTTTGAAATAATTTCTTCTTTTTCTTCTTCCCCTGCCCTTTTCCCCCTTGCAAATAGAGAGAATTATAGTGACAGCACAACCTGGAAAGTCACTCTGTAATTCTCACTTGGGAAAAGAAATTATCTCTAGCTGCTTAAAACCCTCTTTGCCTCAAGGTATTGCAATTTTGGCCTGATACTGTTACTCTATTGAATGTAAAAACCATGTCAGCATGATTAGTGAGATACTGAACAGCTAAATTGTGACTTAATTTTAACCAGAAAAATGGTCAGTCTCATCAGATATCAGCACAGTGATTAATTTTCCTGAACTAGTGAAAGAAGACACAGAAGCCTTGTTTGTAAAATCAAAGTTTGGTTCAGAATGACTGTCAAGCGCACTAGTTACAGAATAATTACCTTGGGCCCATCATATTCTATACTGAAGAGTTAAAAATACCATATAAATAGTTTTTGAAATATCTCTGTTGTTTTTTCTTTGTTAATAGAGTTTATAGGAACACAAGCAGTTTGCCATTCCAAGTTTTGAAGCACAGAGCATTAATGTGTTTAGGATAGTTGCATTAAATTAAAATATAGTTAAGCTTCATATGCAATGAAATATATATTTAATACAATTTTTAGATTTATTGTTTTTCACTCTGGAATTTATACTAGTTGTACAATAAGTTATAGAGAAAATGAAATATGGCAAAACATTACCTTAACAGATGCAACTAATTTCAGATATTAATCTACTACATATTTGTTTAGGGTTTAATAATGCATGCTATGTACCTCAGAGACTGGGTTGGTGCATGTAAATAGTCATTGTCTTGGGATTATATATGCTGGGTTACACTGTTTTATTATTTATTTATCTCAATTCCAGTAGACATTCATTATGCTGTAGATTATGTGATAGAAATAAGCAACTTTACCATGGTAACTAGATTGAAGTTCTTTTGAAACTTTATTCTTCTCTTGTTTAAGATTTAGGTAGTACTCATATTTTCATTCAAAATTAAAGCAAATATAAGACTGTTCAGGAACTTGAACTCTCTATCCAGAGCATACTCAACTAGATATGTTTTTAGAGTTGATGTGTGAGTGCAAGTTAGGATACAAAGCACCTCATGAAGCCTGATTAACCTTCCTGCAAGAACATGAGATGTGAGGAGTTTGAAAACAACTGCTTGAAGAATGCAGTCCATACTTAGATATGAAAAAATATCTACGTATTTTTGTAAATAAAGACAATTCTATAAATTATATCAAGCACAGCACCAACTGTTGCTCCTAACTGAAATAAACAAGATGCCCCAGTTTCACTTTACCTCTCGTGGGAAAAGGGGAAAACTATGAAGTTTCTTTGAAGCTGCTACTTTCACAGTCTGCAGCTGCATACGTCCGTTGGCAATGTGCTTCTGAAACAACTCCTGGCAATTAGACAAACTGTTACATTTCAAAGCGTTTGACAGTGACTGTTTTCTTGAAAACAAAAGCATGGGGGCTGGAGGGTAAGGAGAGGAAGTGAGCTAGTCCATCTTTGTGTTTTGCTGTAGTGTGGGGCCGAGCCATGTGCTTTTTGACTCATGTCTGGATGTGGTACCCTGGCAATGAGCTGTTTCAAGTAGCACAAATACAAACCGATAAGCTAATGTGTGGTGGACTTGCAACTCTTGCTGTATTTCAGCAAGTCTGAGTATTAAGCCTTTTGAGATTCTTTGAAAATTTCATTCCTTCCAAACTAGTTTTTTTACCAATCCTTCCCATCTTAAGTAGCATCTATTCTACAATAAAAATAACATTGTACATGTATTAATACAGCAATATAAAGCCTAGAGAGAGAAATTATCCCGTAATAGATAGCAACTCTATACAATTCAGAGGCAAGATAGTATTAATTATTACAAATATCCAGAGATTTAAAATTTTCATTAGTTTTATCCTAATCTTGAGGAGCATTCACATAAAAATTCTCTGTTAAAATGTGCATACAAAATGGAAATTTTATTCTCATTTAGGAATTATGCTATGAAATATCAATTGAATTTCCTAATTTGTCATTGCTAGGAATCAGGACAAAAATATTTGTTTCAGTGCACAATATAACAGACACAGCATCCCACCCTGTAGAATAAAAAAAGTTCTTATACTAACTTATAATTCTTATAATAAAAAAATGTCTTCCAGTTTCAAATTACTAATATATCTTGATATTTTATTAAGTTTAGCAAAAGGTTTCACTAGTGGTATAGCCCTCCAAAACAACTGAGGAACGACATGTACTAATATCACACTATAAAACCATCTTGCAAGTCAAAGCTGGAGAATAATTTAAGTTAGCTAATAAAGCAATGTATATAATAAAATTGAGAGTATAGCAGGAACTGAGTTTGCTAAAATGAAAAACTATATATGTGTATATATGTATATAATTTACTAATTCTTCATAAAACTCAGTGGATTATTTAGGGATCTGATTTATGCTGTTTTACACCATGAAATATGCTATAGTGTGAAATTTGTTGCACATCATGGAACATATACAGTCATTCTTAGCTATGTGTGGATGTGCAGCCCCCACTGAGCTGAGTCCAGAATTAACCTGTTTTTGAAATTCACTATCTAAACAGATATACACCATGTCCAAGGGATCTGATGAAAAACTCTGTTCTCTCTCTGACATTCAGAACATAAATTAACAAGAGATATAGTTTGCCGTAGTATTATTACTCAGTTCTTATAATGAAAACAAAAGACAGATGGACACAGCCTCTTCTTTCCTAGGTGTCTGGGTTATTTTGTGTTTGTGTTTTTTGGACTACCTCATATTTAACTTTTGGGGGTCGCTGTTTATTTAAATGGTGGTCAGGCAGTTTTTGCTTCAGCGCATCAATTTAAATAGATTGCATTAAGATGAAAGCGGGTTAGTTGAACAGTTTTTTACCTTGAAGTACTTTGAAATCATTGCATATTTTTAAATCTTAATTCCTCATGTTAAAAGTTGGAGCTACTGTTATCAATCAACATGAAAAATTTCCCCATGGTGGTGAACTAGCTAAGTATTCTATGATCACACTGAATAAAATATGAGGTAGTGGTGTAAAGTTTAATCATCCTGTTTCCTCAATTTCCTTCTTTCCTTTCAACAGCAGCCACTGGGGGAACAATTCACTTTTTTGCTTTGTGGAAAGCTCAGGCAAAGGATTTTCAGAGCGCTTTTAATTACTCGGTTTAAGCTAGAGATGCCAAAGGACCCACTAAGCAGCAATAAGGGGTAATGACTTACTCATAGAAAATTGAAAAGTGTTCATCTTGGTAGAACAAAGGAGAATAAAACAGAACAAATGGCAAGTAAAATTGAAAACACAGAAGAAAAGAAGGTGAACTATATGAACTTCAAAAGCAATCTATAGCTGCAATTAGAAACTATGCATTAAATCAAATTTTAGCTCTTTTGAGAAATCGAAAGGCACAAGGGTAGTTCAGAGTACTGTACCTACTTAATAGATTATTGATTTTCAAAAAAAAAGATAGCAGGACATGTTTCACATAGAGCTATCAAATTCACACTTATGGCACTTTTGCATTCCTTTTCTTTTTTTTTTTTTTTTTTCCTTTCCCTTTCTTTTGCTTAGCTGACTGCTAATTGTATTTTGGTTTAGTATCGAGGCAACAAATTCATGATTGCTTTTGGGAAGCATTGTCTCCCAGACACATAGTGTTCAGGTTGTCTAAATGAAACCCAGATAAAATTTTTGCAATCTTTCCTATAGCTGTAAAGTTATAAGAAAATATGAGAATATATTGAGTTCTGTTGAGAATATGAGTGCTATTTCAGTGTTCTGGTCTTCTTTGCTACCTCATCCTTCCAGCAAGACCTGGTCAAAATCTTCCTTGGTGTCCTTGGTCACCTGTGGTAGAAAGGGTAATACACCGGGAAGAGTGGCTGTTAGAAATTCCTGATGCACTTATGGGATCACCACAATATGACAATAATAATTTCTGAGCTACTTTCATGCAGGGGGGAAGAAAAAGGTAAGAAATCCATAAACTGATATTATAAAATATAGGGGTAATGCAAAAGGCCATCACCTTTTATGTGGAGTTCGGAAAAGAGGGAAGTACCAAAAGTCTCAAGTCCGAAGCAGACTTTCATTTTTTTGTCAATGTTGCATACAAAAAATTCAACACTTTTCCAAGGAACTAAGTTAATTCCATTATGCATCAATAGTAAAGATATTTCTGTCAATTGGAAATACAAGCATTTGGATGCAAGGCAAATAAAAGCTTAGGCATTAATAGGCAAGATAACACGATAATTTCCATTTAAAGAAAATTATTGAAAGATTCATGCTTAAAATATTGCTTATGCAGTGCTGATAATTGTATAGACATTTTGATTTGCTACATTATGCAACTCATTTTCTACTACAAAATATGCCTAACTGCACACTTGACCTGCAGAAAAATCTGTTCAAGGCTACTTGGAAGACAAGTGACTGAGCAAAATAATTTTGAAGTTTTGGAAGTTATTCTAGGGAGTAGTCATGACATTTATTCCATATTCATGGATCCAATTCCTAAACATCCAATATTTGTTGCTATCTTAAATAGGATGCAAGAATGGGAAAAAACTTTAATTTGAGTAATTCTGTCAGCCTTGCCATTAAAAGTGAATTTTTCAAACCAGTTTGAATTCAGTCACTTTTTTGATTACCATTATTCTCTCAGTATGACTGCAAGAGCATAATTTCAAATGTGCAGAAATATATTTGAGCTAAGAACTTGCATTTAATTTTAACATATCTTCCAAAAAGAAAATCATTTAATTTGAGAAACCAAAGTTTTTATTCTGGTTTTACTGCGCTTTATTTGATGGCTATAGTTGCCCAGCAGGAAAATGACCCACTATACCCGGTTCTTTTAGCGGAATTAAATGATCAGGTACATCTCTGCAAAGCTAGCTTTATTTTGTTTTGTTTGTTTGGGGTGGGGGGTGGGGGTGTTTGTTTGTTTGGATTAAACAAATTTCTCTTGGATTGGTCTATCAAACCCCTCCAAAAACAGTTTCAGAGTTTGTAATTTCATTTTCTTTGGATGTACCTTCCAAAACTGAGTTTTCTTTATGACTTTCTCTTCAAGTAGTGTCATTTAGCCCCTGTCACGCTAAAAACAAATTTCTTATTTATCTTGTTTAATAACTATTTTTCATAGAATGCTAAGCTTCAACATCTTAAATCTGCTGAGGGATGAGTTTTCTAAAGACTCATTTTTTTTCCTGCATTTTTGGACAGGTACTATATTTTCTTTATGGAATTATTTATTTTCTATGTTGTATGATTAGCCTTGACAATACAGGCTCACTGCCACTGTATGAACCTTAGTCCCGAAATCATAAAGAAAATAATTTACTTTTTTCTTCTGTATGGGTTTTGCCCTTTTGAAAATATATGACAATGAAATTACTCATTTTTTAGAAAACACACATTTTTCATTTTTTTTCATCTAGCATAGTACATCATATACCATTCGTGTAAATATTATGTCACAGTATTCTTTGGAAATGCAAAATAGTGCTCAAAAATATAAATTCAATCTAACAATTTGAAATGCCAAAGTAATTTTTCATTGTTAGTTCTTTTCATTGAATTCAAAACCTCCTTCATACCGAATATAAGGTGAGAACATTAGTTTCTTTACTGAAATGGTTCTGTGTCACATCTTTGAAGAAACATTTCTGACTAGCCGTGAGTTTACTTTGCTAAACAGGTATTCAAATTTGGTGTACAAAACAGTTTTAAACAGAAAGATGACAAAAGCAGTGCTTCATTTTAAAAATATTTGTCCTGATTTCTTTTATATAAGGTTTTCAGATTGGTGTGTCTGGACATTTCAAATGTTAGTTTTTATTTATTTATGCTTATTAACATATATGTTTAATTAAGTGGAAATTTCAAATCCAAATGAATGATAATAATGTAGATCTATTGTATACAAAACTTTTCAGCCAGGAATTTACTCTCAGTCTTTATTGAAACCCTTAAATGAAAGAAGTCTCTGAGAAGACTGACAGAAGGCTCATTCATGAGGCTCAGGGAAAAAAATACGCAGGGACTGACCGTGCCTGTTGCAAAGTATGCTGAATTTATCTCAGCACAAAGGGGACTGGAGGGTGGTCCTTGGCCTTAATAAATGGCTACATATCAACCAGCCAGCCACATTAGCTGAGCCCTTTTGGCAACAAACTTCATTAATCAAGTGGATCAACTGGCTTTATCTTTACAGTGAAATAATCTTTTAGATTAATGGTAAAGAGCATTAGTGAGCATTGCATTTGCACTGTGATTCTGCTGTAAATTACAACTGTCATGTTCTCATAGGTGCAAAATGTCCTGTGATTCATAAACAACTGGGATACAGTTGTATCCCTCACTAAATTAAAAATCAGTATAGCATAAAAAATTAAAATTTGATATGAAACATTACACTTTCCACAAGTAGACCATTTAAAACAACTTGCTCAGAGTGTATTAGACTCTGATAAAGCCCTAAAGGAAAATCCTCATGCTCCCATGTTAACACTGTTCATTCATTTCCCTGAAGTCCCATCCAAATTTACAAGAGGGAAATAAATGAGTGTTATCAGGCAGCTTGGATGCAGTCAACTGTATTAATAACCAGTTGTATCATTTACTGTTCACAACTAAAGAATGTAAAGAGAGAAAAGCTTCAGTTCATGTGGATTTCCACAGAGTGAGTTCCTAAAGGAAGTTTGCATTTTTAATGCAGCCTTACCTCTCTGAACAGAAGTACGCCATTCTCAAAATAACTTACACCTACTCCCATAATGCAGCCTTACCTCTCTGAACAGAAGTACGCCATTCTCAAAATAACTTACACCTACTCCCATA
>CM031858.1:96434974-96472011 GCA_018697195.1 Certhia americana | reverse complement strand
TGAACAGAAGTACGCCATTCTCAAAATAACTTACACCTACTCCCATATGAGGCAGATTTACCACTTATAGCTCAAAACCTTCTAACATGGAAACTATAAATTGACAAAGAATCATAAATGCACAAATATGAACACAGTTAAGCTAGAGTAGGCAAGCAGTGAAGAATTCACAAGCTGGTTTTAATTTTGTTATTAGAAGATTAAGCCTTCTCAGAACAGCTATTGTCTGGTGGATTGGTTTTACCTTAACTGAAGTAATTCAGTAAAAATTCCTCTGCTATACATAGGTATCAATTTAAGCTGTTAAAGGATGCAATGTATTTACAATATTTTTGAGTCATATATAAGGCTAATTATTTTATTTTTAACATTCCTCTGAAGCAGGAAGAATGTCCTTTTATTGGAGAAAATGAAGTCACCTGCTTTAGTGCTGGAGTTTTGCTTTGGTTGTTTCTGGCTTTTTGTGATTTGGTTTTTGGTTTGGGTTGTTTTTCGGGGTTTTTTTTAAAACAACACAGAATAGTTGTATCACAGAATCATAAAGTAGTTTGAATTGAAAGGAACTTTTGAAGATTCTCTGTTTCCAACCCCCCAGGCATGGGGTAGCGTATCTGCACCTTGCCCTAGACCATGTTGTCAAAGCCCCATCCAATCTGGTCTTGAACCTTTCAATAATGAGGCATCCACATCAGCTCTGGTCAAGAAGCCCACGATGGAATGTGGCTTCTCTGGAGAAGCCCACACTGAATAATGCTCCCAGCAGAATCTGTGACCCTGTGGAGAAAGAAGTCAATGCCGGGAGGAGGTTTACTGGTAGGACTCGTGGGAAACCCACACTGGACCAGTCTTACTCAAGGACTGCTATGGAAGGAACCTACATTGAAGAAAGGGAATCATTTGAGATGTCCTCCCCCTGCAGAGGAAGTAGCAGCAGAGACCTGTGATAAATTAACCACAGACCCCATTCCCTAGCTCCACTGTGGAGAAGGTGGAGGTAGAGAATTACGGAACAAAGTTAAGTGCAGAAAGAATGAGGGTTTGGGTGGAAAGTGGTTTTAAGTTAGTTTGTATTTCTCATTATCCTGCTCTGTTTAATTGGAAATAGATGAAATTATTTTCACAAAGTCCAGTTATTTTGCCTGTGTTGGTAACTGTTGGATGACCTCTGTGTCCTTATCTCTGACCATGAGCTTTACTCTTTCTGTCCTGTTGGTGGAGAGGGTACAATAGAACAACTTCGTGGGCACCTGATGGCCAGCCCAAGTCAGCTCACCACAGATTTGTCCCAAGATTTTTCACTGCTGATGATAAAATCATGACTTTCTGGCTGCCTATCTGGGCCATCACCCATGACAATTTACTAGGGAAATATGCCCTGATTCCTTTGTGGAGTGTCACGGGTGCTTCCCTGTTGCTTCCCAATAATTCAGCAGGCCCTGGTACTTTTATGTTGTGCAAAACTCCACTCGCTTCCCCTTTTACAAGGCAGGTATTGAAACAGGCAGATTGAAGCGTAATATTTTATATGAATTAAGAGATAGAATGAAAAGAACTGTTTAATAGCACTGTATTAACCAAAGTGGAAAATAATGCTGAATATAGTACTATCTCCTGATTTAAGTTAAACTACTTGAAAAAGAAGCATTTTGATTTTTTTTCAATAGTATATACAGTAATAATGAAAACATGAATTCCATATATGAGTGTAATTCATATAGTATCAAGAATCTTTGAAATATTTTCAGGTCTGAATAAGGAATATATGATTTACCATTAGGAACTTATGATTAAAATATTACCTCTTCAGTCTGGCTTATCTATTCTTAAAATAGATATATTGTTACAGAACTGTGCTTGGGCTTGAGTTTCTACTTTCCAGCTGTTAGCAGTCTTTATTGTTGATATGCGACTAGTTTCAAATTTAATTTCTTTATCAAAATGTCTCAATGGACAATTTATTTTTTATCTTATTAAAATTTCTCTTTTCTACTGAAAATAAGTATTAGTCTGTACATATATAAATATTTAATAAAAGAGTTTTCACCATCCAGGGTTCAACAGGTACCTCAAAGTGTATACTATGGGAATATATTCACAAATATAATAATATACCAAATATCTTTGTGAAAACTCTGATATTTTTAAACATAAATATTATAAAGATATTATAAATTTTCTATTGAAACCAATAATGCCATTTCTAGTTTAATGATTATTTTCTATTTCATATTTTCAAAGAAATAGTAAACTATGTGCCTTATATATATATATATATTTTTTTTTTACACACACAATCATAGTTTCTTTTAGTTCATATGATTTGTTTGTTTACTTGTTTGTCTATTTCATTTCATTGAGAGCACACACAGTCCAGTATTAAGGGAATGCATTGAGGTCTGTAATGCTATATACTGGGCTAAAGAACTACAAATAAATCTTGCATTCATATACATTGTCAATAATGAAAAAAATACATGTACAAATGTCTCTGCAAAGCTCAAAAGTTTATCAAGAATATTTTGTAAATGTATGTAATTATCAATAGCAGTGTTCTTTTAAAGCTAAACCATTGCTGATTTCTTATCACTTAAACAGTTTTTTAATTAAAAAAAAAAATCAGCAATGCATATGAAGTAAGACAAGAAGGAAAGACTTTTAGAAAGAAAACTACAGAATTTCATGATATATATGTAATAAAATACCTCTTTCAGGAAAGGCAAAGACACAGTTCCACTGTTATGTCTCAGAGGAGGTATCAAGGCCCAACCAAAAACAGATTCTAGACTCTTTTATCTGAATTTCCTGTCAGTTGCGAAAACCGAAAAACTGTAATGATTAATTAAATACTATAACATCTACATTCCCTATTTATGTGTGATAGATTCTTCTGCACTAAACAAAGTCACAAGACTTCGTTGACTTTTTCAATGTAACTATTAAGGGAAGAAGAAAAAAAGAACACATTATTTGGAAAGGAATTACCGAATACCTGGAAGATATCGGATTTTGGCTCAGTCAGACGCAATTGAGTAATGAAAAATATATTCTGTATTTGCAAGCCTTGGTTGAAACCCCTCTGTGTTGATGTCCCTGTGGGTGGGAGTACAGTATTTGTTGTGTTACTCTGGGAAATAGTTCCACCTTAGACTTTCAATACCTCATGGCATGTTATAATTTAGAACAAAAATCTTAATCTAAGAATGACTTGTAAAGATAACCTTTCATATCCACTTGGCAAATGTTTTTCTCCCATATTATGGTTTAATTAATAGAAAAAAAGGGTGGAAAAACATAATATTAATTTGAAACAGTTCTAGATGACACATGATGGGTGATATATTACTGTGTAATATTTTAAATAATAGCATTATGTTATTTATTTTAATAATAGTAAACTCTGTTTTTTTTCCTGATTTTTTTTTAATACAGACATATATCTATCTCTGTTCTTCACCATATAGTCTTTTGTTTGCAAATTTTCTTCCAGTTTAGAGCACACAGTAAAGGATATTCTTCTGGTAAAACTCACCAAATGAGTGAGGCTGTGAAGATAGTCAATACAAATGGCAAAAAAGTAGGATTTTCTAAGCAAGATCTCCAAAGCCAGTGGCTGTAGCTAACACTAAGATAGCAACTTTGTGAGATGAGTGCCAGCAAAATTTGGAGACATGTTCATTATCTTAGAAATCAATTGCATTATAGAATGCTAGAATAGATGAATTAGATATATAAAGACATCTATCTTGTACTGAACTATGGTCTATACAAAAGAAATTGTTTGGAAAATGGTGGGAAAGTTGTATTTTATTAGATGAGAAAAATCTAATTAGCTGTACTTTTATATAAGGAAAAATATGTCAGTTTGAAATATTACTGTTTTTCCCATGTGTTCCACATTTTCTACAATCTTAATTTTCATTGTTCTTTCTCCTGGATGGTGTAGTGCTATGATTCTTACTCTTTATTTCTTTAGAAAAAAAGAATGTTTCATATAAGACAGTGCTTTTTTCCTCTCTCTTTTCATTAACTTTTGTTGATGTTTTTTAATATTTGATAGTTTTGGTAATTTAGTAAGCAAATCTTAAATATTCTATCAGTGTATTCAGTTATATTGGTTTTGCATGTCCTGGTTTTTGGCAGCAGGTGGGTGGCTCCTGTGAAAAGCTCCTGGAAGCTCCCACCATGTCCAACAGAGACAATCTCTGATGGCTCTGAAGATGGACCTGCTGCTGGCCAAAACTGGGCCAATGAGAGAGGTTGGTAATGCCTGTCTGATAACATAATTAAGAAGTAAATCAGAACAAAATCACACAGTTTTTGCTTCTAGCCAGAGAAGAGAAGGAGGTGAGAACATCTGAGGGAAACAACATGGCAGCACCAAAGTCAGTGGAGAAGGAGGGGGAAGAGGTGCTCCAGGCACCGGAGCCGAGATTTGTCTGCAGGCCCACGGGGGATGCAGAGATCCACCCACAGCCTGTGGGGAACCACGGGGGAGGCAGAGATACACCCACAGTCCATGGGGAAGGTGCCCATGCCAGAGCAATGGAGGCCTGGAGGAGGCTGTGATCCAGTGGGAGATCACAGAAGAAATCTCTCTGGAGAGAGAGGGCCCTGGTCCCAGGCTGGAACAATCTGTCCTTGGAGAAATGTACCTTGTGGAAGAGTGGCCCATGTTGCAGCAGTTTTGGGAGGACTGTGTGCCCAAGGGGGGAATTCACATTACAGCAGGTGCGGTTTGGCTGCTGCCCGTGAGAGTGGACCCACACTAGGGAAATTCATGGAGAACTGTCTCCTGTGGGAGGGACCCCACAGCCTCACAGGGAGAGGACTCCTCTCCCAGAGCAGCATAAGACAACCTTGGTGATGAACTGTCTAAACCCCCATGACCTATCTCCCTGCACTGTGGGTGGGAAGGAGGGAGCGGCTGGGGGGGAAAGTTGTTTTAAGGGCTTATTTTACTTCTCTGGTTCTGTTAGTAATAAATTCACTTTGCAACTTAAGTTAAGCCTGTTTTGCCCTTGAAGTGCTTCTCCTGGTCCTTACCTCACTCAGAAACCCTTCGTTAATTTTTTTCCACTCTCTGCTGTCCAGCTATAGTAGGGGAGGGTGAGCGAGCGAACGACTCTTGTGGGTGCCTGGCATTGGGTTAGTGTTAAACCATGACATCAGTTTACTATAAAAAATTAATCAGCACCACCATGAAAAGCTGGAAGCACACACAGATTAGGAAATTGTGTCTCAGCATACACTGTCAGTGCTCCAAAATCTTTAGAGCTTTGTGAGCCCACTGGATAGAAATTTTCCTTTTAGTGAATATAAATCAACAGGGCTCTTGAACACCAAAGCTAGTTTGGATTTGAGGAAAAACTAGAACAAAGTCTTTTAAAAACAGAGATAACAAAGTAACCAAAACCAATAGAACAGAAATAAAAGAACACCCAGAGACTAACAACAAGGACAAAGCCAGCATACAGATTTTGCTTCTTACTTTCTGATACGCAGTCAAATCATGTTAAGAAGAACATAATACACAGTTCATAAACTACAAATAAAACAGATAACATCTGTAATTGTCTTCAGTTTGTCACAGAGTTTAGAATTGCATGATATCTGTATAATTTTAACACAGGAATCAGTCATTATGTTTACTCTCTTAGTGGATGCTGGTTGCTAAGCTCAGCAGAGATTGTGGAACATTCTCCTTCACTCCAACAGAGTGAGGGAGGACCATGGACTTTAGAACAGGTACTCCACATTTAAATGAAACTTGACTTGTCCTGCCTGAAAAATACCTGGAGACAACCAAAGCCCTCTGTAAACCAGTCTGAGTCTGTAGACAATTCCAGAGAATATGAATTCTCTTGATGCCAGAAATTTAAATGTCACTCTTAGAAACACAATTGACAAGTATCTGGTAGGTTTATTTACTGGAGGATTGCATTTCTGTTTATTTAACTTCAGCAGTGCCTAGAAGCTCCACTGAATCAACTGGGTCCACTGAATTTCACCCTCCATCCATACAAAAGAATAAAATTGTTCCTTCACTGTTAAAGATATTGCTTTGAAAAGGTATGTAGTAACCCAACTACTTTTAAGGAAAATGCCCACTGCCTTACCTTTTGAAATTTTCCTCTTTTCTGCAAAAGGAGATGGATTTTTTTTCTTTTTATAAATGTATGGAATCCTTAATTATATTTTGACAGAAAGTTCTAAAATGTTTGCATTGTCAATGAGACACAGAACTTACCTTTCATACAAAGTAACTGCTCTCATAATCAAAATGTTTTCCTGTTTCTAATATGACATCCAGAAGAAAAGAAAAAAAAAATCTTGACTATTTCCTAATCTGTTATTGTTAATATTTGACTGTGAAAAGAATCAAGAAGCATTAAGGGTATCGTTATATTTTAATGAAAACCAAAACGTCTTTTTCTGAATTTGACTCTTTGTTCTTTCCATCTTTCAAATCTCAAGGGACTACAACCTAATTAAAATTGTAACTAGTTTTCATAAAAATATATTGCATTGAATAATGTTCCAAAAGAACATTTCATTTTTATTTCTACTTGTATAAAATACATAATATAGATGCAATTTTCTTTCTCAGTGTTAAAATTTGACAGTGCAGATCTGCTCATGGATAAGGCTCCAAGGTCTGTAGTGGTTCTTGATAAGTTGTTCCATTAGATTCTCTCATGTACAAGACTGCGAAATTAAATCATTTTACAATAAATATACTTCAAAAGACTCATTAAGGATTAGATCATAAACCTTTCACTTGCTTTGATATAAAGATATTTGAGTTCAGTCCCATTAAATCAAATTATTTTTTCAGCAACACTAGATAATTACTATTATTATTAAAACTTGTTTTTTAATAACCACAATAACACTTTTTTTCCTAAATAAATAAAATAAAGAAAAAATGTTAGAATTAAAAAAAAAAGAAAAAGTTGTGAGTTCAGGGAATCAGAAAAGTGTCTATGTGTCTCAGTAGAAGGTTAATAAAGCCATGAGATTATTCTATTGAATATGGCAGCTGGTTCCTTTCTTCTATTGTTTTTTCAATAAAAATACATAATTTTTTTGAAAGATGACTAAATATTTAGTGTCAGAAAGATAAGGCCTTAAGGCCTAGTCTAATGAACATATTTTTATTCACTTTCTTTGAATGAGATAACGTATAAGTAGTCCTACAGTTTGATCTAGAATAGTTCCAACAAATAAAAAGATATTGCTCTATACAATAAAAAATAGTAATAAGTTTTCTTAAAGCTCAGAGATCTCATTCTTCATCCCTGTACTAAATGACAACACAAAGAAATATCACTAAACAGTGTCCCAGCAGCTTGTGTACAGGATTTAACAATATCAGTGTCAAGAACATCTTGACCTTTTCCTCAGCACTGTGAATGACACCTGATTGTCCCAACTCATCTACGTCTTTGTATCCATATTCTCATGAGAATAAAAGGAAAAAAAAGTGTATCTTCTCTTTTCCAGAGGTGCCAAATGCATACAGCAGAAATAACATGTTTTCTGCTTATTATTATTATTCTAGTTATATTCCTACAAGAACTTTTTACAGGAAAAAATATAGAATGTAAGGATTCCAAATGGATGAAAGAACATTTTTTTGTCCAGTAACAGTGTCTAATTAAGACTGGCTGTGAAAAGAATGAAAAATTAATATAACAATCAGAATGAAAAAATCAGGCTATGGTGGAAAAGAAAACTTTCATTGTACAGTCCATATAATGTCATTTTTTTGAGGGAATAGTTTAGCATGAAGCCCTAAAGTGATAACTGTTCCCTAAAAGCAGAAAAGAAAATAATAAAATATTATATTTTTGTGCATTATTATGTGGTTGGCTTCTTATAATGAAGAAGTACAATTACTTTTCTAAGCCCATGAATTGAGATTTAGTCCTTTTAAATAAACAGGGTCAGACAAGTTTCCTTGATGAAATTCCATGATGAATAATCACATTATTTATCTCTCTTAGAAGAGCTTTTTGCTTGTTTTGAATTTTGTTTCATCTTGCTTATCTTAAGTGTTCTGGAGGGTATTTTTGGAGAGTCAGTTAAAACAATGCCTTTAAGTGTTAGGCAGAAAAATGTTTTCTACAAATAATAAAAATGCATTTTAAGAATAATTTGAAATTAATTACAAAATCAATGATACATTTATATGATTTACATACAATTATACATTGATCATTGAAATGTATCCTATATGTTGTATTTCTGTATTTTGATAACTGTGGTCTTTTCCTTGAAAATATTGGCAAAGAATTATGGCCCAAAATTATTTTCTTTTTGTGTCAGCTGCTGTGGTTTTCTCTCTTGTCCTTTTCCACTAGGCATATCCACCTATCAACAGAATGTGTGATGTTTAAGGATTCATCTGTTCTCTTTCCTTATTCTCAGCTTGAAGACATAAATCTACCTTTATGCCATAATAAGCACATCCAAGGAAGATACCATAATCATAAGGCTTCAAATTGAGTATTACATCCTAAAGTGAGAAATAAGCAACAGAAGCAGATGAGCATAGACTTTGTTTACATGCAAATGATCTTCACAATAAAGGAAGAGAACTGCACAAAGTGCACTGTTTATATTCTACATAACTCTACATGAAATTATTTTTGAAATTTTCCATGTGTCATCTGCGGTCTACTGGCAATTAACACTGTATATAAGATTTTACTGAAAAAGAGACCTCAGTGGCTATGTTTCAGATTGAAAAGAATTTTGCCAGAAGAATACGAGTAAGTCAAATGGGTTTCAATGTAAGAATTTTTTTTAATTGAAAATACATATTAATACTGGCAATATTTCAAAGAGACATGTATTCAATTAAAGAGTTTTAAAAGATATTTTTCCTGTATTTTCAACACCAAATTGTCATGGCTCAATCAGGAATTGACTTATACTGAGTAAATCAATAAAGTTGAACACAGCAAAATCTTTATCTAAATTTAAATTTTTCTTTATGATTTGTAACAATTCTTTACTCATAGTCACATAAGATTAAATACTAGCTGTAAAAAAATTAGTGGGAGAACATATTTCATGATCGGGGACATGTATCATGATAATGAAGCAACATTTTTTAAAAAATTAATGCAGATTATTCTCTGAAAGACTTCACTTTGAATGGTTAGCAGTTCCTGGCTTGAATATAATCTAGACATTGTGTTCTGTTTAAGTATAAAATCTCAAATTTATTTTAGCAGTAAAAACAATATACTATGTATTTTTGAAAGGTTCCTTTTCTTTCTTCAGATAACAGTGGAAAGCATACTCGGTTAAAATTCAGTTGGTACACTTGAAAGTTTTTCATCATTTAGAATATACATAACTTCTGTGATTTTATTCATTATTCATGAGTTGCCAGACATTCTTACTTTTTAAAATTATTTCAAATTTACTATTGAAATGTTTTATATCAAATAGTTGAAAACAGGGTTTTATTAAACAAAACAACTATGTATGGTCTTAAATCTTTATAATTTTGAAAATATTTATATCTTATGCTGAACACTAAGCAAATGCCCACGTTTTGGCTGAATGAAGTCAATGTGTTAGACAGGCTTGTTTTAATTTCAGTATATAAATACTTATTCCTATCATTATTTCTTAATCTGCTACTTTTGACCAGATGATTGATAAGATGGTTTCTTAAAAAACTTATAGAATGGATCTACATTCTCAGGGATATAAACTTCTTCAGGGCTAGATTCTACATGTGTTGTGTTGTGCGATTTTGAAATCTGCTTTTTGAGCAAATTCTTAATTCTAAAATCAAATATAATTAATAAATTGTACCTTAATGTGAATGATTGTCTATGTTTTATGTAATTTGTTTTACTCTTCCCCTAATGTCAGTAGTCTGTTTGAAAGTGATACTATCTTTAAGTGTATGAATGTTCCTTTTGAAGATGTGCCTTTAAAATTAATCACAGACGTTAGTAAGAGCTGCCTGTTGTACTACAGCGTCAATTTTTTTTTTCAGAATATTCAATGAATTCAACATAGTGAATTAAATGAGTTACTGAGAGCCCTGAAAGGTAACCTTTCCATCCACCTGAATATACATTTTTCACCAAATATACCTTAGTCTGTAGTCTTAAAGCTTATCACTGCCACATGTTGATCATTAGCACACTGCACAAATGGCTTCCATGTCCTTTATATAAGTGCCAGGATTGAAAAATGTTCATTACTTTCAGATATCAACAAGAAAATAAACCTGCAAAGCACAGTAATATGTTATAATGTATGATATAATGCCCTTATAACTAGGGAAAAGTGTGTTACTGGTTTCTTTGGATATGGATTATTCTTCCTGAATTACTTAAAGTGTCTTTGTGTGATGCTGTCATTCTGTCTCCCCATGAGGAAGGAAAAAAAACATGAAGGAGGACTATGATAATATTTTTTTTTTTTTTCAGCCAATCACACCAATATCTAGGTTGGTAACCACTGAGATCAGAAATAGACAGTTCTGCTCACAAAATAATGATCAAATTGACCAACAACATAATGGAAATCCTATCAGCTCAGTTGTTTATTTCTATATGAACGCTTTTTTTTTTTTTTTTTTTTTTTTTTTTTTTTAGAGAAATCTTTAATAAATGCAAAGCAGTGACAAAGACAACTGGTGTTAGAAAATTTTAGATATAACTATGTTCAATAAAACAAATGTGAGAAAATATAGGAATTATAGACTTTCCTTTTCCATACGTAATTTCTGACAATAGTATGCATTTCCTTCATCATACTAAGCTATGACTGCATTCAATTAACTTAATATGGTGTTAATGCAATATGGAAGAGGTAGCACTCATTCATCATATTGTATTATAGCAGTAATACAGTAGTATTGTATTAGACTGATGCAATAATGCTCTTAATAGAAGGCAATAAAACTATTATCAGGAAACTACCGTTAATACCTGGGATTTTTAAAGGCCATTTCTGTTGTGCTTGTAAATCTTTTACTCTCTGAGATGCAATAAGAAAGACCCTCTGAGACTGCAGAAGCACTTGGGTATGTGACATTATGAATGTGCTATTTTTGGCTTTTCCATGGAGGAGCACATCTTATAGCACCTAATAAATCTGTGCTGAGAGTTAAAAAGCATATTTTTCTGCTGAACAGTAGGCTGTAATGAGGTAGAGATATATAAAAGGTCGCGACAGGTTCTAAATATTTATTCATTTTTCTATGACATCAAGGCCAATTCCTTTTACTCTCTACTAGGAACAAAAAGAGGGTTTTTTTGTAACCTCTATTTTTTTCATAAGACAGACTAGATTATTCAAAAATCTTTAGTTTTTCTGTGACTTTATTTCAAGAGAGATGGTTTATGTTAGAGTTTACACATGCTGTTTTTGTTAAATAGATTTGGATTAAACAAGATTTATATTCAGGGGACCAAACCAAATTGTTTATTTTCATTATCAAAATACTCTGTAAAAATGAAACTTCAATCATGCCTCATTTGTCTTCAGAAAGACACATATTATCCTCATACTTTTGGTTGGTTTATTTGGGGATTTTTTTGATGGTTTGTTTTTTTTCCCAAGTCATTTGACAGAGATTTATGGTACAACATAAGCTTGTGCAGGTAAGACTTTTTTTTCACAAATCATATTGCTTTTGTTCAAACCCCTAAATTTATGGCATGACTGAATTAATCTTATATAATTTAGTCTCACGTGACAGCATGAAATATGTAAAATTAATATTAATTTTATCAAAGTATGAATACTGGACTGGTATATTAGGAACATATTGAATAATATTCTACCATGTGTTTCAGTTTCATCTAATGCAACCCTAAAATGAAATTTATTGTTCTAGATAGAGCAACTCCCTCTGCACAGTGTTGAACCAGGGCTTATTAAATGACAGTTAAAAAAAGGGAATATTTTTTACAGTGCTGGCCAAATCCTATCTCTGTCTCCCAGCCCAGGTACTATTTCTCACACTGATGGTTCTGATGGATGTTGTGCTTGCATTCTTCACTAGGTTCATAGGCCTAGATAGCTCTGTTGTACGAAGTAATTTTATTTCAATTTCAGTTTGCTATGAAGATTCACACAAAGGAAAAGGGGTACTACCTATATTCTGTCCCCACTAACCTGGATCACTGTAACTATACTTAAAGCTGCATGCCCAGGATCCCTGGAATATACAGTGCCACTGCCTATGTCCTCTACAGCTCAGCTCTTTAGCTTGCTCCAAATAATTTTCTGTTTTGTTATAAATCTCTGATTCCAATTTTCCAAATAAATAATGGTTACACTGAATCATGTGAATTACTAAAATTACATATGATCGGGGAAAAAAATAAATTTTGTAGTGAAAATAAAGATGTGAAAGTCTTCTTTGTGCTATTCCATGAACTGTTCCTCAATTTCCTTTCCTTTTCCTCCCCTACACCAAATGAAAAAGGCACCACCAAAAAAAAACCCCAAAAAACCCCCCAAAAAACAAAAAAAACCCAAAAAACAAAAAAACAAAAAAAACCCCAAAAAACAAAAAAAAAAACCAAGAAGAAAGCTTTCAAATGAAATCTGGCTAGTCCACAGATTAGGTAAATAAATAAAATTTTATTTCCCAGTTTTAATAAATTCTGACATTGCATAGTGCTCATATTTCATTTTTTCTTAATTTTTTTTCCCTGCCAGAAATATATATTTATAAATATTATCCCATGATGACTATTGCAGGGAAAAAGATGCATCTGAGTTGTGACAGTGGATGTTTTCTGGATATATTTATCACAAAACTAGAGAACTGGATAAACATTCAAAACAATACTATTCAGCAGAATACTTTTTCTATCTTCACTGTTTGCTCTAATTCATCTAGCTGGAATACCAAATGCATGCTCATGCTTTCTTATAAAGTGAAATGTGTTTATGAAAGCGGTTTTGCATATTGATTTGGAAGTGTCTTGGATACATAAAGAAGTGACCAAGTTCGGTGAATGCAGTAGTACATCCTGCCTTCTGCCCCGTGGAAGCAACAGCATCAACATTTCCTCTCTTGGCTCTCTATAAAGAAAGCCTAGGAAAAAGTCTGGAACATTGCAAATACTCCTATTGCTATCTATTGAATCTGCCAAATAAAACAATTTACAAACATGAAAAGATGATTCAAAGTATTTCATCTAAGATCCTGGTTTGAAGATCTTCATGGTCAGTAGCTGTGTGTTTTTGCACATGCGTGCACTCAAACATGCAATTTACCTTTTGAGAATTCTTGCTCTCATGTCTTTCAAAGTGAGTCCAAGAGAAGAAAACCTCATCATCCCTGGCCTTGATTCAGGAATGCATTTAAGTCCATGCCTATTCATGGAGAGGTCACAAGAATGTACTTAAATGAGTGATTAAAGAAGTCGAAAATAGGTTTAGCATTTGAGTCAAGGTTACACGTTTTCCAAAATCAGAGCAAAATATATCAATTTGCAGTATACAGGCTGCTCTGAAACATGAACTGTATATAAAGGAAGTAAATGTAAATGGAAAAGAACATAATGTGCTTTGACAGAAGAGGGATTACAGGTATATATTGCTTCTTATTGACTACTGTTAAGAACAAACTGAAAACAAAATTCTACTGTCCCAACTTCTTTGACAGTGGTTGGTTGTGACAGGAGAAAAAAAAACCAAATAAATAATAATTTCAAGACTTATAGGCTTTGATTTACTTCTTCTGAGGATTCATAGAATCATATAATATTATACCATTGAGTACCAAAACCCACTATCAAGGAAGAACTCTAGAATTTTGTTTTTTCCACTTATAGTTAGAAATAACAACTAACTTCATGGATAATGAAATTTCACCCAAAGAGAGACAATAGACAATTCCAAAGGCTGGTTTCTGGCAGAACATCTATGGACAGACACCCAGGCCAGCGAGTACCCAGTGAGGTACTTTTTGCTCAAAACCAGAAAAAACGTGATGTGGCTTGCCTGTCTTACAGTAATAGCACCAGATTATGATGAGGAACAACAGTAATTACAGAGATAACATACATTTCAAATGCCACTAGTTTCTCACTAGTGCTGCTCGTTCCCATATATCTTTGGTTGTGGGGAAGATTGGAGACAGCTGTGGGATGAAAGCCGTGTTAAATCAGGATGGGACCCCAGCAGGTGTTTAGATCTGATCTAGTGCTCGTCAGTCTTAGTCTGTGAGAGTATCCTGCAGGGTGCCTATTTTGGGAAGGAGGGGTGATCCAGACTTGGTAGTGTCAGATTTACAGTTAGTCTCAATGACCTTAAAGGCTTTTTTTGCAACCTAAATGATTTTCTGATCATATGATTCTATCTATAAAGTGCTTAAACTTTTACCTTCTTACCTAACCACCATTCAGGTTGTTGATAAGAAAACTAGTTAAATAAACCGAAGAGAAACGGTTTGATACAAAAGTGTCTTTTGCTATACTTAAAATCAAGACCTTCTCTAAGCAAAAATTTCTTCTATACTATAAATAAACTATTCATAATATCTTAGCTTTCTTTGTACTCCTATTTATCTTCTATAGTTTCTCCTAGCAAAATAGCATACACTATTGTGTAAAATAGCACTACACTAGTGTGATGTCCTTCTAAAATCCCAGGCTTCACTGAAAACTATCTTTTTTGTAGAAAACAACTGTATGTACTTAAATGTCTTATGAATATTTCACAATTTGCAACCTGAAACTTCTTTACCTGCATGAAGTGTTGAATGAAAAACTCAGACACTATTTTTCTTGTATCTTAATTACAAAGAATCTCTTCTACTATAGTTAACATTTCCTAAGAGCTGGAGAACTACCTATGCAATTATTCATCTGTTCCTATTTCACTCTGTGTTGTGCTACTGGATCTTAAGACAAATTCTGTACTGGTAGGCAGAATATGCTTTAATATGATTTGTATCAGTCCTAGAATAATCCTACAAATCAGTAATACTATCTCACAGACTTGTTGTGTTCAGAGGTACTTCCTGTCTTAGTTTATATATTTGTATTTTCCTGAATCTGAGTAACACAGTCTACACTAAAGAGAAAATTTGCAAACACTGCTCCCTGCTTTAGAATCAGAATATTGTAAATACAAAACAGTCTGTTTCAAAATATGAAAAAACTATCATTGTGAATTGTTTAAAATAATTTCTCACATACAAGAATCACAAAATACACGCTCATGTTGTACAAAAATTAAATAAAGTAAATTATTCATCTTGCTATTAGATGCAAATCTCCCTTCTCCAGCTTATTTTCTTTCATGTTTGAGCTTCCTAGATCTCTTAATTTGACTTTTTTTTCCCAATCTAGCAACCATTTTCCTCAGTTGGCCTTATATTTTTTCACCTTCACAATTTGTTTTATACCTTGAACAATATTGCTCTTATATACTGATTCAGTAATCTTTCCTAATTCAGAGTCTGAGCAAAAAGTACATTGAAGTCAGCGGTAATAATCTTTGTACTGGCAGGTAACATAGAAAAGGGACAAAGATGATTAATACAGATGAACATTTATTCCCAATCTCTTCTATAAAAAACACCTATTGAATGGACAAAAAAAATATAAAATCTAGCTTTAATGGAATAAAATTGTTCCCAAATTCAGGCTGAACTGACAGAGGTGTTTTGCCTAAAAACATGGGGCTTATTTATTTTATAAAGTAGAATAAAGAAAACAAAAGGCACTTTGAAAATCAACACATTCTTTTTTTTAAATAAATTTATTTGGATGGTTTCTAGCTAACATTGGTTTACATCTTCAGAGCAAAATACTTTTGTGTCCCACTGATGAGAGACTAATATAAGCAAAGATTCTTCTGTTCTACAAATCTATCATTTGTAGAATACCTTTCTTACCTTCACTATTTATACTTTTTTCACTGCTTACCTTCTACCCTGCCTAGCATTTTCCTAAAAATTCTTACTGGTTATAATATATAATTTGTTCGAGAACATCCTTGTTCTACTTTATTTTCTTGAAGAGTTGATCAACAAAATTCTGTATCTCTTCTTATTACCTAAGATGCACATATCTATGAATGACTATCGAGTGAAATATTCTGAATATATTTCTCTGTGTAAAATACTATTAGAAATAGTTGGATAACTATTTTTTTTCCCTAAATCCTATTCTGTGTGTAATCATATATGTTGTTTCAACTCAGGTTCGGTGGAAATTCCTCTTCACAGTTTTTTTCTTAAATAAATTCTCCAAACCCTTCCCTTAACACTCTTGGATTAAATTGGTTGGATTTCCTCCACGTTATTTCAATATTTGTTCTGTGAGATCAATAAACTGGTTTTCCATCCTTTGTGGTCTGATACCATGTGGATGATCTACAATTTTGAGGGGCTTATCTTTCTGCTGGGCTCTGTTTATTCCTTCCTTGTGTGCCCATTTAGAGATTTTTGTCTGTGAGTTCTATATTGCCATCTGTGACCTCACATGAAAGTCATTCTCCAGTCATTAAACCTGTTCATACTTCACATGAGAAGGATATGGGCTGCAGAAAACCTGACAGAAACAGACAGATGTCGCTGCCATAAATGATATTTGCGCAATCAAATTTTAAAATACTTGACCTGTTCTGTTACTATACCCATCTCAGTAATTTCTAAGTATTTATTTAAGAGTCTCTGTGAGCAGCATATGGATGTAGACTTCTGTTAGAGTGTATATTGAACATCAGGGTGTTAACATCAGAAATACCATATGCAGTTCTCTGCTGAAGGTGTATATCTTAGCAGTCTCAAGGTAGAACAGACTTTTTAAGTTTTTGGAAGTTGTTATAAGCAAGATTACTTTAGTCCTCTACTGTAGAAATTCCTCATTGTCACTATATTGTTTTTCTTCCTGAACTTTCTTTTATGAAATATTATTCTATAGAAATATATTCAGCATTCACTACAGGTACAGGTCTGCCTTTTCGATACTGTCTTCCTTCCCATTTCAGTCTAGTCTAAGTGCAAGGAAGGTTGAAGTGGAAAAAAATGTGTCTCCACAACTCTAACTGCTTCTCTCTACATGTATATATATAATTTTATACTTGTTTTGGATGGAAACAAGTTAATTTTCTTCATAGCAGCTCATACATTGTTGTGTTTTGGATCTGTGGCAAAAACAGTGCTGATAACATGTTGGCTGGGTGATGCTTACATTTAGAGTCAAGGTCTTTATGTTTCACACTGCACACCTTCAGGGAGTAGATTGAAGATACACAGGGATCTGGGAGGCGACACAGCCGGGACAGCTGACCCAAACTGACCACAGGGATATTTCATACCATATGGCATAGTGTTCACCAAGCAGAGCTGTGGGGAATAAGGATGAAGGGGGGATTTTCAGAGTTATGCTATTTATCTTCACATGCACCTGGTATGTGTGATGAGGTTCTGCTTTCCTGGAAATTGCTAAACATATACCTGCCCATGAGAATTAGTTGATTAACTCCTCATATACTTTACTTGTGCATTCAACTTTTGATCTACCTATTAAACTGTCTATTTCAATGCTCAAATCTCTAACCCTAAATTTTATTATTTTTTATATTTTATATTACAATATTAATATATTACCCTTTAACCTATCCCACTGCAGGGGATGTGAGCCAACAGCTACATTTACCAGGGCTGACCCACAAAAAAAGTTGTATCTACACATCAGCCGTCTTTTCAACAGTTAGAACAATGTTACTAGAAGAAATACCACATAACATTTTCCTGTTTTGCCAGACAGTACTAATATTATGCCTTTCTCTCAGGGTTTTCCTGATACTTAAAGATTTTTTTATCTTTTTAGATACTTTTCATATGTTTGTAGTTTTGTAGACTGTTAGTACATGGTTTTAAGACTTCTGGTATTTTTTCTACCCTTTCCCTTAGATTTTAGAATAATAAGCTAAACCTTCTAATGCATACTTGGAATTCTGTTTGGTCTTATCTTAAAAAGAAGAAGAGCAACGAGGACATTTTGTTTACCGCTAGAACTTAGAAGACATAACAAAAAGTAGTACAAAGTCCCTGGAACAACTCCAATGGAGCAGAATCCAGGGGAAATTACATAACCAACTAATTGGACAATATTTGTTAGATATATTAATTAAGTAACATTATAACAATTGTAGAAATACTGTATCACATGTGTATATAGCCATATTGTGCACCTGAGAGCTTTCCATTAAAGACTTCCATTTATATTATCATTTTAACACTGTTTGGAAAGGTTTTGTGTTTTATTCCACACAACATTTCATTGGCCCGCCAATCCTTACTTTTCACTTAGGACAAAGACAACAAATACTCCAGAACAGTAGTCTTCACTCAGCCACTTCACTTAATGAAGTAAAAAAACACGCAAATTTTGAAATTTGCAAAAAGAAGCCCCAAAAGGTTGGTTGTTGCCAGTTTGTTCTTTTGTTCATTGCCTTTTCTCTGAATATTGGACTCTATGTTTGAATGTTGTTCTTGACATGGATAACACATGGGAACAAGGCTCTATTGAGTGATGATATTCCAACAAAAAAAGCATGCAAACATTCAAAATTTGTTTAAAGTGACAAGCAATGATGATAGCATATCACATGAAATTTATAACCACTGTATAGAAGGTATAAGCACCCCTCTTTTTCTATGTCTGTCAGCTCGATTTTCTTTTCCATCCATCCATCCTCCAGCCATCCATCCATCCATCCATCCTGCATCAGCCTCCATTCCATCCATCCATCCATCCATCCATCCATCCATCCATCCATCCATCCATCCATCCATCCATCCATCCATCCAAAGACATATTTAGCATATCATATCATGTGTCTGATATTTTGATTTTTCATTCCATCAGTAGACACAAGTCAATAAATAATTGTTGTTAATAATCTATGTATTTAATTTCTTGAAGAAGTCTTGTCCAAACAAAACCTGTTAGTTCTTTTTTGTAAGATTTTACTTTGTTATTGTTCTTGTTAAGGATTTTTCTAGTTCCTTATTCAGAATTTATGTGCTTGCTCTTTGGGGATAGACGACCTTTTCAGCTGCATGATATACTTGACAATTCAGGGCTGCTGTAGCAGGCAATGGTTTCTGAATCAACAGAAAGTTTTTTTATGAAAAAGTTTTTGGGGTTTTATTGTTATTTTTTTTCCTTGTGATGCTGTTTGGGAATGAATATCCAAGTGGTATAGGCATTTTCCTAACATGCTAATACAATATCAAGTATTTTGTATGGCTTTGAACATTTTTTTTAATTCTATGTCATTCTTTCTAAAGTAAAAATTCCTATGAATTTCACTCTGCTGACATCTTTATCTTTCACTATGCTGACATCTTGACAGGCCATGGGAAACAGGACTTTTAAAATATCTGATAAATATTTATTACAAACAAGTTATAAGTATTTCTGTACTAGCCTGCCAGACTCCAGCTGAAGTCTTGGACTGAAGGTTCTCCACAGACCTCTAGAAAGAATTTTTTTCATTGTTAATTTACTTTTTAAAGCTCCATTTTATGCAAAAGTCACAAAGTCCTGGGTTCTGCTGCCCTCTGAATCTTTCTCAGGAAGAGAGACAAATAGTCCTTGGGTCTCTTCTGATTAAAGGCAGTATAAGTTTAATTGCAGTGTACAGCAATATATTTGAATTTTTGATAGCAGAGCACAGCATTTCAGACACTATACCAGGCTTCAACTAATTTAAGTGCTACTAATATTACTTTTAGTGAAGTGGGATGAAGTTATAGTTAGTGTAAAACTTGGCAGCATAGCTTAACTATAATGGTCAAGAATTTAACTTTTCCTTTGTGAGACTCTGCTTTTTGACCAACATATTTCCCCAAATCTTACATAAGCTTACATTAAAAAAATAATAACCTTAGAATTCTTTGGAAATACATAGAAGCAAAATTGTTACAGAATGACATCTACACAAGCCAATGTCATTTAAAAAATTAAATGCAAAATTAATTGTTTTATTTCAAATAACAACCTGGTTGTTGGACTTTAAGGCTCTTGGTTTCATGCTGTTGTCTAGTCTGGGGTTTTATTTTGATTTATCTAAGTGATCAAAATAGAGGCTTTTAATTTGATGTAGCTGTAGTAGAGTTCATAGTCAAGACCCCTGAATAGTTAATGCTACCTTTTATCTATTTTCATTTTCTTTTATGAGCTAAGGGATTGTACATTCAAGTTCTTCTAATCCTCATAATATCTTGGCCATTATTACAAATCCTAGCTTTTTGGATAGCATCTAATTTCTTATGAATCTCATGAGTGCTGGAGGAATCTTGTTAAATGAAAACGAAGCATCACTTTTTGCCCATTATTTCATTTGCAATTCAGTACTTTTAGTATGAAAAAATAGAGATTATTAGCTGTGGATTCAGTCTGCATACTCATAGTTATAGGCTTTTTAATGTTGCAGGTATCTACCATATACTAATGATCATAGTAAGATGTTACAGGCAGCGTGCTATTATTTATTAAATAAACCTTTCTTCCTGGGAAAGAAACTTAGGAAATAAAAAATTCTATTACAGCAATAGTTAGTGCTATAAGCAACTTTAACATTTCCTTGTACTCATTTGTACTGTCAGTAATAATTTTTAGGAATTTAAACTTAGTGTTCCAATTCCATACATTTTTTCCCACTAACCTCATTAACTGATGACCTGGCATTACTTAAAAGGAAAACCACATTTCATTTACTGCAGACAGAATGTCATGACCACAGAGCCCTAGGAATTCTCTCTAATACTAAGCTACAGCTGTCCCTTGCATATTTGTTTTGCACTAGAGAAAGTTAATGGATACAATATGAAATAAAATTATTTGGGGTTTTTTTGCTTTAATAGTAGTTGTGGGTTTTTTTAGGTGTGTAGGAACTGATCTTCTGAAGACTATTAAGGAGAGAAGTATGATCAATGTCTAGTTCATTAGCATAGGCCACAAGTCACCTGCATTTAGTTTTCTATTTTGAAACTCTCTCTCTACCTCCATTGCCTCTCCTTTATGTTAGTGACTGCAAGATTTTCAAATTTTGCCTACACCGTCTTGGGAATTAAATCCCATTCCATTCCTTGCATAAATATATCTATGTCTGAACTTCTAAACTTGAAGGCATCCAGTTGAACTGATATGCAAAACAAAGAGTGAAGTATTTCAAACACCTTGAGATTTTACCTGTATGAAACAGGAAGCCCTGAGGTCCCACACTCAGAGCTCCCCAGTCTGTAAGTTCTTATGCTAAACAGTCCCTATCTTTGATTTATTACAGAGATTCTTGCTGTAAAATAAACAGAGATGTTGTCCCACTTTCTAGAATGGTGCCACCACAGTGAGACAGTCCACTGGGACTGTTGTTTGATGAAAAGATAAAAAAGGAAGTAGATGAACAGGGTGAGGTGATACCAGTGGCTGGGCCATCTTTTGTGTGATGAGGAAACCAAGTGATCTGGGAGAAAACAGTACCTAGGTTTTGGGAACAAGGTGCTTCTGCCCAGGTGATTTCCTACTTGTCTGAAAATCCCTTCTGCTTCCTCCAGCCATTTTCTAATCTCCCTGGTCATTAGTATCAGTCAGGCTAAAACCTCTAAATTCATTGCCGGACAAAGAATCCAAAGGGACAGTAGGCCAACATTGCAGTGACACAGACAATAGCTCAGCTGTAACAGGCATGGAGAGCTGCTTGCAATGTTGTGGGACAAGTTAAAAGCACAAGAGCATCATACGATTATGCAGGAGTCAGACAAAACACTGAGTTTTTTCCTGTATGCCTGTGTTGAGGAGGGAGTCCTCCCATTTGGGACTTCTGCTCTGACATTTGCAGCTTAAAGATCAGTTTTACAAAATAAAACATGGCCTTGGGATAAACATAAATGTGGCCTCAGCAACAGGGTAAGAGTAAGATAAGGTAGCACACAGTAAGGCAACTATATTGACATATACATAGATAGTGTCAGCATGGTAAATAAAAAACATTTTTCTACCTTATGCATTCAAATAAAGGCTCAGTGTTCCCATTCTAAGTGTGATTTTTTTTTATGTTGTAAGCAAAACCATTATATTTCCTACAGGATAAGGATATGAATATATACTGGTTAACATTTCTGAAGGTTCAGTGTTTTAAATATATGTCTCCTTTTTACATGACCTCTGTTACTGAAATTATTTCAGCCTGGTGAGAAAAGTAATATTTTATTCTGTTGAAGAAATAGAGAATATCTTGTCATACATCTGGTTATGTGAGATGTCATACATCTTTTTAACAGAAGAGATTTGAGAAACTTGATTTATAGAGCAAAACCACACCCAAAATCAAACCAGATCAAGAAAATAAACAAAACCCATACTGTCACATCAGAAAAAGTAAAAACCAGAATGAAAGCAGTTCAAGCAAAAGAGACAATGTTGGCAAATGAGCACAACCTGGTCATTAATAATTTAGGATGGACTTCAGACAAAAATTTTCAGTCTCTTGAATGGTGACATTTCTGGAGCAGATTGCAGCAGAAAGAGTGGGAACTATACAATACAGGGTAACAATTTAAAATTAAGCTTGGAATAAATTATAGGGCCATGTACTTTACTCTATGATGAAACTTGAAGGACCAGCATGTCTGTTTATGCTATCAGATGATTCAAGTCTGTGAAGTGTAATTAAATAATGTAATGAGCCTATCAGATGGCATTTCAATAATAGGGTTTTCTGGGGGTAATACTAACTCTTGGTTTACATTTTTTTCTTTTTTTGTCCAGGAAGTTTTAAAATTTAAGGGTTTTTTCAGCTTCAGATTGTATTTTACTGAGTCCCTTTTAATAATGTTTAAATTAATAAATATTTTTAAATTATTAATTCTTATATTTTCCCCAGCTGAAAAAATTTTGGAAGATAAAAAAAATTTTGAGGATTTTGGCCAGGAGTTATCTGTAAACCAAGCTACTATTGAGGTTCATCCATACATGAAATTGCAAAGTCTGATGCAGGAGAATACATTATGTGTTTGAAACACCATTTCAAACAATGAATTATATAACTAAACAACAGAAAAACACAGTAAGAAAAATGAATTTATTTTAAGTCATTCTGGAACCATACCAGAAAAACAACTCTCCAGAGACTTATCTTTCAGTCCATGTGTATGTAATTTACATGTATTTTGGTGTGAATCAATCTTCACTGAATGCACATAGCCAGAACAATTTTGTCAATAAGAATTTCTGTATAGCAATTAGTTTGTCTGATAAACCCCTTCTATTTAAGTTTTCATTTCAACAGTGACCATCTCATAAAGGGCTAATAATATTCAGGTTTTCGTCTTCCTTTCTCATTTACACTTGAGACATATAATTTTTCTCACTCTGTAAGTGAGAACAGTTGAGAAAAGTGATTTTAGGCTCCAACAGAATAACCTTATGCTATAACCTGACCTTATGCAATAAATCATCTTCCAGTTCCTAGTGTAAACTGATCCAGACCTTTGTACATAGTAATTCCATCCTCTGCTGTTGTTCTACTCCCCAGCAGAGTTACTTATATTTTTGCACAGCAAGATTCTAGTATTTTTATCCATCACTTTGAATATAAAATACACCAAACCTTCATCTTGATTATCAGACATTCCTTCAGTCCTATTGTTTATCTTTCATAGAACCACTTTTTCATCATCTTTGTAGGTCTTTATTTCTAGATTTGCATATTAATTTTGTTAATACTTCTCCTGTGTAATATTACATCAAATATTAAATTGAAACAGAATTATCTCCTACATTTTTATTCCTTAAAGTACTTATATGAAAGAAATTAATGAGGCTGAATGATCCATTTTTGCATGTGTTCCTTTAACTGTCCATTTCATTACATTTTCTTGGCCACTTCCTCAAAACGGATCCTAAAGCTTCACACATCTTAGCTATACAGGTTTTTATACCATTAGAAAATAGAAAAGATGGGATTGACAGCTTAGAAAATGTGTGATTTCTACCTCTTCTGATTTAATAGACTTATAAAAATCCTTGTCATTACACTTGCAATTTCCTGTGGCAGCTGTCTCCCTATTTAGAAATGGAGATTATCTTTCCTTTCTCCACCTCTGCTCTCCACACTTTGTGACCTGAACACACCTATGTTCTCAAGTTTTCTTTTTACGTTAGGTGCAATGATTGAATTTCTACAGACTATTTTAAATTATGTCAACCCAGGTTTCAATTTTGCAGGCATAATTTCGTGCCTACAGGTAAAGCCAAGAATATATACTTGAACAAATTGTATCTATTATGTGGATATCTATTTACTTAAATTGCAGGCTTTATTGAGTGCCAGTACAAAACTGCATCTAAGGGGATTCTTTGGAAAATATGGGTATTAATTTCAACAGTGCAGAAGTAAAGAAATAAATTTGTTATTTTATAATTATCATTTTCCCTACATACCTAATGTTCATTGACTTTTAACACATGACAATCATTTTTCTCTGTTCCCATAACAGACAGATAGTGAGTCAGTCAGATGAGATAGAATCATAAGCAGAAACTCCCACAAGTCCAGCTGTAAGAAATGTTCATGTAAAATAATCCTACTTCAACCTAGCCCACTCACATTGCACTGAATTCTATAGATTAATGATTTAGGATTTGTTTCCTGTGGGTATAATAGAGACATCCCAACTGTCTAGAAAGGATCTTACGGAGATTTAAAAAAAAACCAAAACAACCCATTGTTGTTTATATATAAATGTTTTATAAAAAAAGTAGTAAAGAAGTACTCTGTCAAGTGGAAAGTTCAGAAAAGAAGGTTTAGTTTTTGCAGAGAATAATAAGTCCACTTTCAGCTGATGATGTTTGTGAATTAGTTGTCAACAATAAAACAGCATCAATAAGGAGGAACCTACACCAAACAGAAATTACAGCACATTTTCACATCCTCAGAAATCCCTGTATTACAGATTAAGTGAGACACTGGGGTTTATGATGACAGTGATGTCTACAAAGACAAGATCTAGCTTCTCAAGGAGTGTGTTACTCAGTGGTCACTGAGTGTGTAAGGACTTCTATCTTTTTTTTTTACACCAGGGTTTTATGTGCCCCTAGCTATCTGGAACAAACAAACAAACAAACAAAACAAAACAAAACAAAACAAAACAAAACAAAAACAAAATAAGTAGAAAATTGAAATGGTTGTAGATTTTAAAAGTGTCTATAAATTAAAATGTAACTATAATATTACCTATCTAGGAAGATGAGGTCACCAACAGGCAGAGTAAAATGGAACAAAAAGATGTTGGTGTATTCACAATGAAGTGAAAGTTTATTTCAAGTACACGAAGCATGTTGGAAATATTACCACCAACAATTTGGGCAGCATGCTTTCTCAAAATGCTTAACAGCTTTAGGTAGAATTCAGACTTAGTCTTGTCACATTAATGTAAATATTGAGTGTACTGTACAAGAAACCATCAGACTTGAAGTCTTTCCCTTGGGGGATATTACTTTCAGTCACTGCACTAAGCTCTTGAGTACTGACACGTACTCTCAAGACAAGTCTGAAGATCCACCAAGACCTTGGAAGATTCATCACAATCATGAAAGTGTTCTCCCGCAGTACATTCTTTAAGCTGGTTCTCATGCCCTCTTCCAATAGTTTGTAAGGGCATGTTCTTTCTTATATTGCACTATTGCTCTTACTTTTAGGCTAGAAATATATTTAAAAAAAAAAAAGAAAAAAAGAAAAGAAACTTAAAAAAGTCGAATTCCTGAGACAATGTACCTGAGAAACATATCTGCTTCTTGAAATTCTTGGCATATAAGCAAAGTTTCAGAATCAGGCACTGAGCACCTAATTTGAGACAAAGGCAATTTAATTACTAAAATTGCAAGGGTGCTTCAAGATGCAACAGAAGTCAATACAAGAACTCTTGTGAACATATAAAGTAAAAATATTATGAAATGTTGAATGATCTGATAAAATAAAGCATTCCCAATCTGACTAGAGCAGTGAATATGAGTACCTAGACAATGAAAACCCTCAGTACTGTGCCCTCCTTCTGAGGATCCCGTTTTTGTCAGGTATTTAAAGATCTATGGCAGTGCAGTCAAGCATATGCATGCAGTATGGAAAAGCATATTAAAAGGTTGATGGATTAAGTGAGTAGGGCACTGGCTTAAAGTTTAGCTCTTAAGGCCCAGTGCTAGTTCCAACTGCTTTTTGTTCCTCTTCAACCCAAAAAGTATTCAGGTTGCAACAACTATGTACATTCACTATTTCATTTATTTCTCCTCTCATAAAAAAAGAATAAAAAGCAAATAAATAATGTTATTCACTACAAAAATTATTCCTTGTTGCAGAAAGAGCTTTAAAAAAACCCCATAGATTGAAACATTAGATTTCATACAGAAAGTCAGTGGTCAGTTAAACTTCACATCTGAACTTCCCTGTCAGCATCCTAGTGACAGCAGCATCAATCGCTTATTTTGTCAGAATCAATCCCTTTTTTCCCCTGCACAGTGAAGGAGAAGTTGAAAGCATCCTACAACAAAGAAAGTTCAAAAGGTGTACACACTACTGCATGTTAGTAATCTCAGTATTAGATGCCTGTTGCTGTTCCATGGAGAGGTAACCTGATTTAACTTATACCCTCAGTATGTCAGTGAATGCTGTGCCACTGTTGGGACATACCTGAGCCAGCCTGGATATTGCTCTCCTACACTTCTATCACACAGTTCACGTAACACAGGAGCAGGAGTTTTTTAAAAGCCTATGAGACAGTAGGAGTGATACCTTTATTCTGCAATAACAACATAAATTAAGTTGCAAGAGAAACAGTTTACTTTTTATAAAAGGTGGACTTTCTTCATAAATTTAGTCCTATTTTCTTGCACAAAAGGTGCAGTATCTCGCAACAGAATTATCCTGCCTACTCTTAATGTTTCAGAATAAACAGACGCAGAAAAACATTTACTTAATATATTCTAGGTGTATCATTCTAGCAATGCACTTATGAGCTAATGAGCATTCATACCACATTTCTATTCACAGATAGTTCCTTTTTTAATGCTGCTGAATAATGTTAGACAGTAAAACTCGCCTTAAAATTACACTTTATACATAACGAATAAATAAAATGAGTGTCTTGTGATGGTAGCGTAGTTTTTATAGTTACGATAACTGCTTTATTCATTCATAGCTCTGCCATTTATAACTTATGTAGCTACTGTAACTCAGCAAATATGGCTTCATCTATAGCTATCAATCTTTTCTGGGTTATTTTGTTCTTTTTTTCTCATTTTATGAGATGCTACTCTAGTGAAGTTGTGGCTGAATTACAGGACATACCTTGTTTTTCCTCCTGGTATTCCATTTAAGATCTTTATTCTTTTCTTGGCATGAAATTACTCTATCACATGGTGAATGCTTATGAATAACTTAAGAATTGGTGAGTTATTATAATTGTTATATTAAGAATACTTGGTGAGACAATTCAGAAATCCTTTTTTGGGATTTTAACTTCACAAAACATCACTCTTTCCAATAGTCATTCTTATTCAGCCAGATTTTTGTAGACTGAATAATCACATTGTAGATGAAAAATTAAATTTAAAATTCAAAAATTTATATAGGTTGAGAAATAATTCCTTAGAAAAAGTTAAAGAGTTTCTTGGATAAATTATAGTACTATCCATTGTGACAATAATCCACTCTTTTGACCACTCCATGGAAAGAATGAGACACCTACTTGCTTTATGCATTAACAATGTTTTTATTAATATTATTACTAGTAGTACATAATTTTTTGTATTTTGCAACCAAAAGGTTTTGACCACCATGTTTTTCGCATATGAGTGCATGACATGTAATTGTCTTTCAGGTAGATAGACATATCTATCTATCTATCTATCTATCTATCTATCTATCTATCTATCTATCTATCTATATATATATATACACACACACCCCCTGGAATCAAATACTGTGTTTTAGCATAGTGAAAGGATATTGGATACTCAATATCTATCCTCTATTTAAGACCTTTTAAACTCCAAAATCAATGTCAAGGATGGAAGCATAAATGAAGAAATAACAGGTCTGGAGCATGGCTCTAATACAAACTCACCATATCCTGCTGCAGGTTTTCAGCAAGTGCAGAGAGAAAACAACAGAAAATTCCACAGAACTGTTGAGTAATTCAGTAATTTGTTTGCAATTCTTTTTAAATAAAGAACAGAAATTATCTCTTCTTTTTAAGTAAGTAATGCACAAAAGAAATAAGATGGCAAAGAGAATGAATTTAAAAACCCAATAAATTTGAAAGTTAAGCATGATATTGCCAAAAATGTGAATCATCTGCAGTTACCATAAAATGATAAGAGCTGAGGAAGATAACTTTATGATTTGGGATATACGTGGTAACTATTGAATCACAGGAGGAAACCTCTTTCCCAGATGTTATTCTGATGAAGTAGTGCAATGTTGTTGTGATTATGAATCACATTTTATCAGCTGCTGGACATCTATGAGGACACAATTTCAAACACCTACTGTTTAGAAAACTGACAAAAAGAAATTTTTCAAGAGCCAGAATCATGTTGAAATCATTAAGAATTAGTGCTGCCTAAAACATGAATATTTTTCTGGTCTTTCTATCCTGCTATTCCAGGAGATGTCTCCACGCTGGAAAATAAAATTAATAGTTTTTGGATCTTTGTCTAGATCTCTGATCCAGGCTATCTTGCGTGAATACTTAAGGAACTGCCCCTAAAGATCGATTAAAAGATATGCATAAAACTTTGCATTTCCTCTGACATAAAGGAGGTGTTGTGCAGAACATTTACTGCATACCCTTTATTCCGTTTGCCTTCCTGTCAGGGTGCAGGGGGCTGCTCCACAGTGGAAGCCAGGCTGTGGCCACAGCCCAGGCAGGGCTTTGCCCCATCAAACAGGGAACAACAGGCCAGGGAACCTAGCCAGAGTCAGGTTGGGGACAGCACTGGGACCTGGGGACCTTCAGGAGGTGAGGTACAGTCCAGTCCAGGGTCGTCCTGGAACATCCAGCCACGAAGCCAGTACTGCTGGAGGCAGGGCTGCCAGTCACGTGGATCAGACTGTTTAAGCCCTTGAGCCCATGGGCTGGAAGCCACTATTGGGAAACCCCAACTGAGGCTGCTCAGGTTGACCGAGCCTTGTTGAAATCTTCAGGGCCCTGAGACTTCATGGAATCATACAATATGCTGAGTTGGAAGAGACCCATTGGGATTGTTGGGCCCAACTCCCAACCCTATCAGGTGACCCTGAGTCACACCATGTGTCTGAGAGCATGGTCCAAATTCTTCTTGAACTCTGCAGTCTTTATGCTGGGGCCACTTCCTTGGGGAGCCTGTTCCAGGGCCCAACCACCTCTGGGTGAAATTTTTTTTTCCTGATATCCAACCTCAACTTCCCTTGACTCATTTTTGTGGTCATACAAAACAAGTACTAAGGTAATTTTAGGGTTATCTTTGCTGATTTTCCCCTAAGCAGCATTGACATAATTCGTTTTTTTTTTTTTTTTTTTTTGCCAAGGTAAAGACATTTTAGACTGCATTACTGTGGTATATAATTAGTTTTTTATCAAAATTTATCGCAGAAGAACCCAAAAAGGCTAATCTGTGGTTTTAATCAGCTTAAGACTGCCTTGACAGGCAGTGCCATGAAACTGTGAGATCTGTAGATAACATGGATATCCAAATACATGTACATGCACACATACACAAACACGCAGACATACACATTTTATTTATAAAAGTACAGCTAAGGTCTTTTCTTCAAAACTATAAGCTGGCAGGTTGAATACAAACTGCTTCAGCTCTGTGAAATAGTAGGGAAAGGAAAATAGAACTACCTCTGTTCTCCTTTTATAAAAGCTAATAGTTATCCATTGTTAACTTCCATGACACCAAAACATCTGTGCCAACAAAAAAGCATTTTTATGTTCAAGTTCCCAAGGAAAGTAGCTACAAATATTTCAGTGGACCAGTATGGAGAACATTGTGTTTTTTCAATCTATTGCAGGTTAAAAGGCAGTAGTCAGTTTTGCCTTAGTTAAATCTCTTAATTTGTTTTGATAACTAAACTGTATAGACATGATTTTGCTGTTAGCTTCATAATTGAGATATTCTCTTATGCACTTTGGCTGAGTGATTTCTCACTGTGCTTCATTTACAACTGCACAGCCTCTAGAGTCTGCAGAAATCAGATGTTCATGCTTCTGTTTCATCATGTGTTGCTTGTAATTAACTTTTATTGTCAAAACCTGTCAGACTCATGACTATCTCTTTGAACCAAAAATTATATTTGACACTTTTAAACCAAAATTAATCCTTTAAGTGATTTGTATTAATCTGGCATAGGACCAAATCCCCAACAGGTTTAAGTAAGCATAAAGCTGTTGACTTCAGTGAAGAGATAATTTACATGAGTCAAGAATACAGCTGAGCTATCCTGGCAGCACTATCTTGAAAACGATTGATTTGAAGCATCTAGACTCTTATGGGTTTTTATATTGCAACACACATGTTGCATACATTCCATAATTAAAATAAATGTAATAACAATATATATGATATTATTTTTTTTTTCACTGACTTAGTCTGAATATCTTAGTCACAAACCAGATTTTTACAACTTAGTTGCTTGTATCAAAGTGGAAATCTGTGGCTTTAGATCTTCTGGATCCAGAAATTACCTGCTCCTTAACTGCAGCCATCCATGCCTGGTCCAACTCCTACTCGCTGATCTCAAAGTAATTGTTACACAGCAAAATCTTAACTGTCCTTAATGAAGGGCTATTCACTGGGGATCTCTTTGATGGAAAAGCAAAACTTCTCCAGCCTGATATACAGCTGTGATCATGTCTACCTGCTGTTTTTTTGTTACCGTGACCTTAAAATGTCTCTTACATGTCCTAGAAAAAAAGAGCAGTAACTTTCTCTGCTTATACTCTGACATCTGGTGCACAAGAGGAAGTGGTAACAGAATGACCCTTAATTTTTTTTGCTTTAAGTAATAGGGGTTTTTAGGGGGAAAGAGGTTTGCCTCATGTGTCAATAGCATTTCCTATACATTTAAGAGTACCGATTGTTTACCAAGAGTAAGCAATTGTTAATAGAATATACTTATTATACTTGCCAAGTTATTCTATTTGCCTTAAATTATTCAGTGGTTAAAAAAATTAATTAAAAAATAAAGATGTATATAAATTTCTTTGCTTTTTTTTTTTTTATTTATTTTTATTTTTTTTAATTCACAGCGTATCAGGGCAATGGAGCATGAAATGTTAGTAATATCTCTTCATGAAAATTGGCTGAGCAACAATTACAGGGTAGTCACTACTTTTGAGTATTTGCAAGAGATTTGTGTAAGTCTGTGGCTGAAATCTCGCCAGCATGCTTGAGCATGAAAAAACAAGTGTTTAAGCATTGATTCTAGATTACAGATAATGAATGTCAACTATTATGAGCAGGGAGAAGAAGAAGTCAATTAGAAAAAAGTCAAATGTAAACGATCCCACACACAGATAAGATCTAGAAGGAAAGGGATACTTCAAAATGATGCACAATTCAGAATTCCCCCCCCCAATTTTTTGTCTAAACTTCTCTGCTGAAGGGATTGTCTTGATTTGGGATTTCTACTTATTTGTTACTCCTTGACAGGTACCTACAATAGGTTTGAGGCTCTTAAAGAGATAGTGGCAAGATCTTTCCTTTGATGGAAAAGCAAACAATTATGGTCAGCACACTGTACAATACTGAGAAGAGTTTTGCAGAGGACATGTACTCAGGTTTATTTCTACAACAGCTGAACAGCAGTGTTGTGAAGCAAACTCTTCGCATGATTACTGGCCTTCTGAAGCATCACCATGACATATTTTTAGCATGACATTTTAGAATTATGTTTGGGGCAGGGGAAGTACGATTGCGTCCTTCCAAAACTAAGATTTCCCACAGATGTTGAAATGGTTTAAATGACACTGTCCTTGCCTAGCAAATGCAAGCAACTTTTTCTACTAATTGATTTTTGGTACCGTTCATTAGAGTCCTGGTTGGAGAAAAGAACATGTTTCAGGCAGTATTCCAAACTTTCTGTTACAGCAACATCATTATTATAAATCAAATAGAGAGCTCTTCAAGCTACATGGAATTATTTATAAGAGTGAGTTTTTTTCATTTTTTTTTCATCTGAAGATCATAGAAGGTAATGACAGATTTTGAAAGCTTGTTTACCATAGCAATAAATCTGTTAATTCAGCACTTGACTGAAGCCTTGATCTTTTGGAGTACATTGCATATAGGATAGACAATGATCATTTCTACAGAAAAAGATATAAATGCAAAAACATCTTTTAGTCTTGCTAATGTTACCTTTTTTCACAGATTAATTTTCATTGTATACGTGAATAATATGGAAATACTGAAATGAATTCTTCAGGTAGTGGTGGTTTCTTGTCACACTGAAATGTGGCTTGCCAGCCACCATGTAAGTAAACATCCAGAAAAATTTGTATCTCTGAATAAATAGGCACTGAAAACATGTCATATTTAACACATTATCATTTAGCACACATATGTCTAGAGAAACCGCTTTCCTACAGCAACTAATCCATTCATAGGCCATCTGTATTTTTCTGCTTCTGCATTTTCTGTGTCAGCTTCTATACTTTTTCCATCCATATCACTGTAGGGTTAACTCATTTTGCACCCTCCTCTTCCTCTGAATTTATCTCACTTGAAGCAGCTGTGATAGTTGCAGTCACCCTACAAGTGAAATGGCAGGCAGCCTCCTCCGAGATTGCACTAGCACTCTGTGAGCAGCTGCTAGGGGAACACAAAGACACAGTGCACTCTATCTATCTTTTCCCAGAGTCTCAGACTATTCTCTGTATGATAGCCCCTTTTCCAGCTGGTTTGAAAGTGGAAGGCCCAAGGCACCTCCAATAACTATGCTTGTGGGGTGATAGGCCTATTCATTGAACTATTAGGAGAAGCATTAATTTCTTTGACTGAGAGTTAGAAATTATAATAAATCTGACTGATGCTAGATCTGAGAGTGATTTGTGAAGCCTCTCATTTTTAATGTATTAATCTAAACTGCATTTGATGGAATAATGAGAAGGAAGTAAAACTATCTTTACTAAAAGACAATGTAAATACATTGCTGCAACTGTACGGCTTCTAGACAAAAAGTAATTCAAAATACACACACATACACACAGTATATAAAATCACATCTTACAAGAACTCACAAAATCTGGTTTGTCAGTTTTACTTTAAAAGAGAGAATAATTGTACATAATAGTGCTAAATAAGATGTTTTCATTCTGGAAAGTTAACTATTCAATTTCTATGTTTGAAGCAGAATATCAACTATGGACTCCAGGGGGATGTTGTCTGCTTCTTTTCATCTTCAGCAGATGAATCTTGCCTATGGTGCTTGATTCATGACTCAAGAGAATATAAAATGCTACTATAAAATAAAAGATATCTACAATGAAAATACAGTTATAGATTATTGCACAGAACTGTGATGTTCTTCAGAGGGTTTTATAGAATAGAATCTTCAAATTCCATCTTTTTTTCTGCAATGAAAGCAAACTCATAAGACTTTTAGTTGACTTATAAAAGAATCAATCATATTTGGAAAGTTTGCATGGGCTGTTTAGGCTTTTGTTCCTTAACTTTATACTTCTGAGAGACAGATCCTCAGATAGCTTTAAATATCTTAGCTGAGACTGGAAAAATATAAGGCAGGATTACAAGAACAGAGAAACTGATCCAATTTCAAATTCAGATTTAATTTCTTGTACCAGTGAGGGCTAGCCAAAGATGCTTAGGGGAAGCCTAAGAAGCCTGCAATAGACAGCATGAGATAGTCTGTCCCTGCCTTTAGTTTCAATTCAGTGTTAAGCAGGAGATTTAGGCCTGAAAATTAACAAAAGACAGGAGATTTAAATAAGAAAATTTAGTAATCCCCACTAAATAGTGCTACATGCATTGCAATTAACTTTGTAGACAGTCCCCTACTATTTCTCCATATATCTAGTCTCCAGTTTCTTTATTCTGATCTCTCTCTGGCAACGGATTCGGCATTTTTTTGAAAAATATTTTTTTATTAATTTCCTCCTCTTTGCTTTTCAGGTCTACCATGTGGTCCCATTGCTCTTGTATTATTACAAATGAGAGCATGTAAAATCTGCCCTAAGCAGCTTCACATATTTTTGAATAATTTTCTTTTTTTGCACCTATGTCCTTAGCTAAGTGACCCTAATTTTTTGTGTCCATTTTCATACAAGTGTTTTGTCAATTGCTGACCAACCTCTATTCACTCACCTGTGGTGTGGCAATGATTTTCTTAATACAAGGCAATTGGCCCTCTAACCCATGTAAAGGTGACATCTCATTATCATTTAATTTAGTTTTACTGCAAGCACCTTCTTATTATTGTCTAGTGTTTATCAGATGCTCAAACACTGAGGGCTTTTTGTTGTTGTTTTTTAGTCAGGAACTGTTTTTTTTTTATTTTGAGCAGATGAGCAGATGAAAACATTGATATTTAATACTTCAAATTTAGAAATATGAATCTTTTTTTGATTTGTATGTTTTTCTCCTTTTGTTTTGAGATTTAAAGGTAGGCAGGAAAAAACATTGCTTTGTCTTAGCTGCAGCCTTATAGCACAGTAACACCTCTGTCTCACAAGACAGGCTGAATACAAAGTATTGCAGGACTTCTGTCCAGGCAGTCCATCCTAACAAGAGGCTACATCCAAAAAGATATTATCTGGTTAACATAAAGACCTGTTAAATCTGTGGAGTTTGTAGCAAGCCCTAAAGCAAGCATTTTTGTTTGGCTGGTTGGTTGGTTTGGGGTTTTTTTGTTTTAAGAATTGAATTCTTTATTTTTATTTAATAACATTTCTTTAGAGAGAGAACAATCGCCAGTTAGTAGTGTGGATATTGTAACTTTGAATAATAATGACTTACTTGGTCAAATTTATCTTCCTTTTGAAAGATTTTGCAAAGTTATCTCCAATGCCCAAAGACAGACATGATGACAGAATAATTTGCTCATACAGTAAGAATACAATGAAGCCTCCAAAACCCTTTTGCAGTGAGGTTGTCTCTATGAAACAGATGAGGAAAGAATTTTGTGACCCAACCTTGGAAAAATCCAGGAAACCAAACTTCCTTAAAATATCTGCTATCAAAGAACATATCTGTTTGATTTTTTTTTCCTATAGAGTCTGACCAATATTTAATTGCTTCACTTAGTATAGGCAAGGTCAGCAGATGCACCCCTAAAACTTCACTTCAAGAGGATATGATTTTTTACACATGTCACGATAACCCAGATTACATTTGTGCCAAGACAAGAGAAAGCACCAGGAAAACATCAAGCCAGATTGTTTTCTTACTATCTTTAACCTCCTCACCTCTGTCACTGCAGTTCCTCATCCTGTCTACCAGCCTGATAAAGCAGCAGCACCTACATGGTCTCCCTCACCTGTGCAAGCCAGAATCCCAGGTACCATTGAAGTCAATACACAGCATATGCTGATGAAAAAAAACTGTTCCCTGATTTATTTAATTTGGGCAGTGGTAGTGATGCCTTCTGAAGGCTGAGCTGGAAGAGAGACTAGGCAGAGCAAAAGGATAAAGTAGATGTTTATTAAAAGGCCTCAATGGTTACTCTTGGGCCACACGAGTCCAGCTGGACCACACCCAAGATGCCCCCAAAATGGCCACAAAAGTGGACGCCCAATCACGAGGTCTCACACTTTTATAAGTTCTGGGTCATTAGCATAATAAGTCAGTTGTCCAACCATAGGTACAAGTTATGAAGCTCCATCCTCCTTGTTTTTTTCTTCTCACTTCACCATTGTTCCTGTTCTTGGGCCTGAAAGTTGTCCTTGGTATCCAGCTAGAGAAGGAATTGTTTTGTTTATCTATTTTGTGAAGAGAGCTTAGTAGCACTTAATATGAAACTTAAAACTACCCACCAAAACAGCATAGAATCTAAAAAAATATAAAAGCTGAAACTTAAGGCATCAGTAGGAGAATTTGGGGTGGGGTTAAATGCAATTTCTATGCCATCATTTATGGGATTTCTACAAAAGACTGGAATGGAGATGTTAACAGACCAGAATGCTGGGGCTGAATCTGAAAAAAAAAAAAAAATTAAAAAAAGAAAAAAAAAAAGTGTTTATACATGTTATAAATGGATGTGGGACTCACATAGATAAGTCCTTGCTTTCTGTCCAGGCCTCCAGCAGCAGGTAGCTTTATTGAGGTGGCCAGTGCCCCAAAACCCACTCTCATCCTCCAGTTCTTTAATAATGGCTGATTCATTCTATTATAGAAGGAATTATTTATTCAATAGACAGAAAACTAACAGACATAAGACTTAAACCAGGAATAAAGACAAAACACACAGGAATAAAGAAAAAAAGAGAAACTACTAGTAGGTATATAAAGCGGGAGGTTAAAGATACTTGTTAATGTTCCAGCTAGTGAAGAAATAATAAAATTTAGGATATAATGTATCTTATCATCCAATTGTTGGTGAAACACATGGATGTCCTTTCCCTCAATCCCCAGAGAAGTAACCACAGAACCTGCGTCCAGATTCTGGGAAGAGATCTTCCACACTTTCAGGGTGTGTATGTAGAAGGCTGCTGCCTCTGTGATAACTCATGTGTCTTTTGCAGTTTTTAAAACAGTGTCTCTTAGTTAAGAGTATTTCCTTTATCTTTTCCCACATTTGCTCTTCAGATTAAGATGTGGATAGTTATCTGAAGCCTGAGCCCTTTTGGTGCCAGAGATAGCCCCTCGTTGTGCCTTTCAGCCTGGGATCTTTATAGGCACCACCTGTCTGTGGTAGAGAGGAGGGAGAATTAAGAGCTCATATTAAAACTCCAGATAACTATCTCTATCTATTTATCTATCTATCTATCTATCTATCTATCTATCTATCTATCTATCTAT
>CM031858.1:96398323-96434964 GCA_018697195.1 Certhia americana | reverse complement strand
TATCTATCTATCTATCTATCTATCTATCTATCTATCTATCTATCTATCTATCTATCTATCTATAATCTATATATATATATATATATATGGGGAAAGAGAGAGAGAGAGGTGGATGGATGATAGCCAGATCTATTTATATATACATATAAATAAAGAGATTTGTAACAAATTCACGGTTAATTTATTATACAGTGTCTTTGCTGAGGAAGTGTCTCTATCAGGCTTGAACTGCACAGTTCACTCCACTGAGCTAATTTATAAGTTTTTACATATGTCCAATAATAGTGTTTACAGGTAAAAAAGAGACAAACCTTAATGTTTTTAAGGCAGAATTTGTTTTTCTTTCTGTTCCTGAGTAGTTTGACAAATATATGCATTCAGTTGATATAATTTTCATTTTGTGAATAATTTTCATTTTGTGAATAAGAAGTTTATATTTTAAATAAATTGGATTAATTATATACCAATGGCATGAGCTATCAGCATAAAAAATAGTTATTATTCTTGGAGTACACTGAATAATGAGAGTGAGAACAATTATTTTTCCTAAAGTGATATCTCCAAGTCAGGACTGAAAAAAAGAGTTATAACTAAAGACAAGTGAATGACAAGAAGCTCCCTTTATAAGCCTCCCTTTATATTAATACAAGACTGTCTCTCAAGCCTAATCAAACACAATGTAACACATGAAAGCACAAGCAGCTAATGACAAAAGAACATCTACATGATAATTGACATTTCCAAGCCTATTAGACTGTTATTAAGAAAATTTTAATGTACATCTAGGAAACATAAACCTTCTATTTTTCCAAAGTGTTATTCAAAGATGCATCTATTTAGACAGACATTATTAAACTATCAGTCCCTGTGCCAAAAATTAGCAAGCTAACAGGAAACATCTTTCACACAGAATTGGTTAATGTCACGCTGTCACTGAGCAAATAAACTAAAAATAAATGCTACCTAAAACACCTACCCCTGCAACTCTGCTATCATCTGTGGGTTTGGGAGTTTATGTAATGTTCATTGTGGTAGTCAGTAGAGCTGGTAAAATTCAGTCACATATTCTTACAATAAAAGGACCATGTAGTTATTAATCTATTACATGTACTTTGATCTGCACAAACCCAAGGCAATTACAAAACTAGTTCTAAAGTCACACTTCTATATTCTTAGTAAGTAACACTTTACTGAAAGTATAGCTGTTAAGCGGAGCTCAAGAGTTGCTAGATACATATATTTCACGTCCAGCTGAAAACCTACTGAAAACTCATAAACTTTACTATAAACTTGTGTGAAAGATCCAAGTCCAAACATTTCAGTATCAATATTGCTCATTGAAAAGTTTTCTAATAATATCTGTCATATTACATTTTTTTTTAATCACCATAAACTTTTATCAATACTAGGAAAATCATCATCACCTTTAGAGATGGTAAGTAACAATGTGTTTCACAACCCTTAAGAAAATTTTAAAAGCCTCTCAAAAATACTCAAGAAAAAATTATTTATACCAGGAAATTATTAAAAGCTATTTTTTTTCCTTTAACAAAAATTTATAATAGGTGTGATTTTCAATATATTTTATAGAGGAAAAGATATTACTTCAGTCAGTGGCAGATGATCATCTTGCAGGTCAACATATGTTTGCATGGCTAATATTGAAGTCAGGTCTTTGACTGTCATGACTTATCAGAAATGAGGACTATTAAGAAAAAATTGAATGCAAATGGGAAAAGAAAAAAGTAAAACCAACCAACCAACCAACCAGTGCAAACAAACAAAAAAAACAACAAAGGATTCCCACCCAAAAAACAAAAAACAAAGTAAAACAACAGCAACAAAACAACCAAAAAAAAAAAACCCAAAGCCATTCAGATCAATACCAACAAGCTGGGAAAATTAGATGAACCTTAATGGAAACAAAAATGAAGTTCTGCACCAGAAGTTGAATAATCCCATGTGGCAGTACAGGTTGGGCTCTGCCTGCCTAAGCACAAATGTTTTGACCACATGATCCCAGAAACTCTTTTCCAGTCTAAATTGTTTTATAAACCTATACAACAAAAACAGTTAAAAATGTACAATTTGGCAGAGGGGATGAGGGGAAGAGCCAATGTATGTAATTGGCATACTTTAAAAGAAATTAAATAAAATCTTATTTATTCTTTTCTCCCCATAGGATTAAAATTGTCTGTAAACAAACTCCCTGTCACTGGATTTATTTAACTCAATGCTTATAGCTCTTAATTTGTCTTCAGCAACTCTTCAGATTTAATTAATTGCCTTGTTCTTGTCATGAAATCAAGTTGGAGTGTTCACAAAATAGTTTTTTATTCTAAATTATATCTTCTTTTATTCTGAAATTCCAATAGCTGAGATTTACCATTCTAATTACTCCCAACAAAAATATATACAAGAGTAAAGTTTAAATCACTTATTTCTACTGCCCTAATTACTGTTGGGATTTAATCCAAGCAGAAGTCTATCTGGAGTCAAAGGAAAAGTCTTATAATTTAGACAACTTGTAGGATTGGATTAAATATGCTAAGGGAATGAGTGTTCACTGATTGCTAGAGAGGGATCATGAATAACTAGCTAATGAACATCAAATTTCTTTGCAGATAATTGAATTATTATTGTGGTTTCTCCCATGTTTACTTTAAGTCATGTAGTTCTAATTTTGTGGGCCTAAAGCAATACAAAATCAAGATAAGAATATGTCCATGCATTGTGTAAACTCCTTCAGTGGAGTATTTATGCTGGAAACTATGAACCAGCTGGAAGTACTAAGATTAAGCATTGATCATTTGCAAGTTTTTTAGTTTTGTACCACTATGGGCCTCTTACAATGTAGAGACAGCTGGCCTGACATGGAGGTGCCTGCATGGCCTTCCCTGGAATCCTGAATTCTGCCAGAGAAACATATGTGACGCTGATGACATCTGCCCTGTGTCACCAGGGCATCCCTCCCAGGTCACCAGCTGGGTGGTACACGGCTGCTGCCACCCACAATGTCTGCTGTCTGGAAATGTGGCAGCCAAGCAATGAAGGGTCAGGAAATATGTGAAGGCACCTGCCTGTGGCTGTGTGTGTTACCCTGTTTGGCTAGAATCTATTTGCACATTAAAAATTATAATTGCTATACAGTTTTTACTTAGAAATGGGATACTACAAGTCAATATTCCTCATGGCCATTCAAACACCATTTTCTGTGCAAATTGACCTTTTAGTTTCAGAGCTTTGATTACCCTGTGAAATGGAGGTATCAAGGGCAAGGAGCTTATCAGATGGCTTAATGAGCCCAGATAGCACTGCGCAATTTGAGTCTCAAAAGCATTATATAAATGCATTAGTTTGGCACAATACCAGGGTGAAGACAGTGGCAGGCAGCTCCCTGTACTGAGGCCTTTTAACCAGTTCTAGGCTGACTATTGAGGGCCATTACTAATAAACCATGCTATGTATGCCTATAAGATCAGTTTTCTCACCTGCACTACATTGAACAATATTTAAAAAAAAAATACAACAAATCCACATGCCTTTTTTTTTTCTAATTTTGAGGAGCATTTCTCTCTTCCAAATGGTCACATTTGCATGAAATTACACATAATTGTTTCCCTCAATTGTTTTAGAATTTCCCATTGCTAATAAATATTGCTGAGCAAGACAGGTTTCTGCCAAACTCTAACACTGAACACTGGCTGCAATGAACAGCAAATTTCCCTGTGGGAAGCCAGTACAAATGACTTCAGGTAGATGATGTAGATGAAGGAATTATAGGAATTCAGCTTCAATCCAGGGCAAATCTGAAGGACTTCATAAAGTGTGGTTGGCCTGATTTCTTGTTGTGATTACACATTTATTGCTTTTCTCCCAGACTACTCTTAGTTTTGTTTGTTTATGCAAATGAGCCCTCTTACTCTTACATGAGATTTTATTTCAATGGTCCAGTACACCACTAGCCAATATCAAATCCAGGTCCACATGAGGACTTGATGAAGAAAAATATTCAAGCAGTAAATCCATTCACATCTTTGGCGAATAATGTTTGGATATCAAAACTCAAAGCATTGATGTCCTGTGGTTATGGATATTGTGCAAAATACCCAAATAGAGTAAGAGGAAAAAAAAAACAACATGAAAAAGAAATATTTTAAGTATATTCATATGTATGCCTGACAAAGAACAGATTTTAATGGCTATTTCCCTATTAGAAATACTGCTGTTTTCACATAACAGCTTCTGAACTCATGGCAGCCCTGTATATTGACAGTACTTGTTGTTGGTACATTCAGGTTTTATACATCTGTGAGCACAGGAAAACAAAAGGTACTTCATACTGCATGAGTGGAGAATATGCTTGTTGCAACTGACCCAATTTGTTAGTGAAAAAACAGATGTTCTCTGTGCTGTATTCTCTCTATTCGCTAGGGTTAGTAATGTCAAAAGGATGCAAATATGTGGGTGGGGGAGCTATTTATGGTAAGATAAAACATAACTTCAAAGAGTAAAATAATAGGAGTAATAGCAATAGTAATAGTAGTAATAGAAATTTAGTCTGGGTGTCAGTGAAAATGTCTTAGCATAGAATGTTCACCTACAGTTAGTTTCAGAAACCATATTTTCTGTCACATTTTAAAAATAGATAAGAGAAGGAAAGACATTAGTAAATACAAGATAGCAAATATACAGTAAATACAATTTTGGGGAAAAGTTTTTTGTAGGAAGAAATAATTAGATCCTTTTCATCACTGAATTTCACTTTTCTAAAAATGAAGATTTATCAGGACGCTTTCTGCAAATCCTGAAAACAAGACACTACAAGAAATTAACATTTTTCAGATGTATTTTTGACACATGCTTTCCAAGCTGATGTAAGAAACTGTGGGAGATGGACTGGAACGTGACAGTTCCAGTGTAACTGTCAAGATTTAACCAAAAACCACAGAAAAAAAACACTAATGGCTGTGAACCATATTCCTCAGAACTGCTTCAACCAGTCTGCACTAATAACAGAGCAGGTACCCCTTGGTGATGACACTGTGCTTAATTTATAGAGCACCAACCACATGTAATAGGTTACTGCTATTACCTGCAATAGTGAAATCAAAACATCTAGGCTGACATAGACAGATTTGTATCCCCACCTCCCCACTTTATAAATAGCAGCCAAAAGAGCTATAAGCAGCTGTCAACATGAATCTTATTCATCTGTCCAACAGCTAGCACTTTTCATGCCACTGAATATCTAAATGGGCAGGTTCAGTTCCTATGAAGCATTTAAAAGAATTTAAAGAGGCTGTCATTCTGACACTTTAGATCAGAACATACCTGTTATTTATACTGTGTCCATTAATGCTTGTGCTTGTGTGTGTTTTTTAGGTCTATATAAACACAGGCAGACTTTTTACTTCACTCAGCTTTTCCTGAGTTTCTGTTAAGTAAATAGATTATTAACTTCTCCCTGGGAGACTTTGTGGGCAGCTTCCCTCCACAGGAAAATAAAATAATTATGACCAACTTACAAACAAAGAAAATTGAGATTAAAGGAATAAATTTCTATGGACCATAAACTAATGTCTTCTAACATTACCTGTCTCAAAATTTAGTTTGAAAGAGGTGGGACAGTGGTGTTGTAACCTTATTTTAGTTATTCAGATATTAAAGAAATGGAGAGTGGGAAGACCAAGGTCTTCAATTAACAAGGTACCAATTCTGTTTTTGCTGAAGTCAATGTGACTGGAAGTAAAAGGATAGAAGAACATGGTGACTCATCTAAAATGTGTAAAATTCCATATTTGCATTTTGAAGATTACTTACTTATTTTCTAAGGAATAATTAATATAATCGGGAGTCCCAACATATCCAATACCTGATATTGCATACACAACAGAACATGGATATTTCAACAAATGGATTGCCGCAATCTTTTCTGCTGTGTAAGGAAGTCGGTGGATAACTCCTTCCTTCTTTCCCCCAGCTGTGCTGGCTGTGGCCAATGATTCCATTGTCTTCCACGTGTTTTTCAATTCCTCTCAGAATAATGTTCATCATAAATTTACCAGGCACTGAAGTGAGACATCAGTGACAGGCCTGTGGTTTCCAGGTTTTTCCTTTCTGTTCTCCTTGAAAATCAGGATAAAATTGTCCAGCTTTCAGTCAGCTGGGTCCTCTTGCTCTTCAGTATCAAGACTGCTGAAAAATCACCAGAAGAGGTTTTGTGATGACGTCATCAGAGCTTTGAGAATCCTTGGACAAATACCATCAGACTCCATAGATTTTTGGAGATCCACCTGTGGAAGACAGAGGCAAAAAATGAGTTAAATACCTCTGCCTTGACCATGCCCCTGTTTTTGAGATGACCATCTTCATCCTATATTAAATGTTTAATTAAATGTTATTTTTACACAGCTTATTGCCATTATTGTATTTGAAAATCCCTTTATTGTTCCCTACAATTCTGGCAGCTTCCACTTGAGTTTTGACCACATGAATTTTCTTCCTACACTGGTGAGCAACATCTCTGTGTTCTTTCCAAGTCACCAGGCTTTGCTTCCACCAATTGATTCACATGGAACATGTACTGTTACTGGAACACTTGGACAGCTGTAACAAAAAATAAAATCACAATATTTGCCTGTCACCACAGCCAGAAAGCAATATCCTTACCCTCCAATACTTAAAATATTGTCAGTACAACTCCCTTTTTGTGTCTGTATGTGTATGACTAAATTACTTTATGTTTTTTTCTTGCTCTGAAACATGAAATGTAGGATGCTATTTCATATAGTACAAGTATTTAATTAGCAGGCATGGAATTATATTAGCTTCTCAGTAAATTTAACTGATATTTTCCTCTGCTAACATTTTAAAGGGAATTTTAAGACAAAATGCAGTCAGCCATGGTTTGTCTGGTTATAGAACTACACTGATATGAGCATGTCAGGGATCAAGAATTAAATGCTAGGCTCTAAGCAGCTGCATGTCACAGGAACTCAGTGTAGATGTAGGATCTAAGAACAATCTTGTTCCCTTTGATAACACGAAGAAAAGATTGATGATTAGATGTCTCAAGCCTTCAGTTAGGGTTGTTATTGTAGTGTGAAAATAAGGGTTATCTTCAAAGAAGTATTTTAACTATTTTAAAGTGTGATTAGTCATCCTTTGAATGTAATGCAGTTAATCACTTGCTTAAAGGTACACACAGGACTTAAAAGCCTTGAAACAATGGGAAACTAATTAAATGGATTCAAAGTTTATTAGTTAAATAAATTGAACAGAATCACTTAAAAAAGCATTGATGATAGTGACAGGATGACTGACTGGGTCTGTCCTGATCCACCAAATGAGACTCAGGCAGAAAATTACGTGCTGGGGATAGGGGTAAGACAAAGATTCCCAAACTGTTAGTCATGAAAGTGGACTCACCACCCACTCCTACAATATTTCTTCCCCTTTTCTATATGAGTTTCCATATAGTGGGCTGAGTATTTGAATACAGAGGAGCTCCACAGACTTTCTACTGCTCTTGATAGTAGATGAGAGATCAATAAACTGCATGTCATGCATGAAACCCAGGAGCAAAGACATCTTGGTGCCTGTCACTTGTTACTGCATTCAAGTTTTCATCATAGAGGAGAAACTGTAGGGGCACATGTGTGATACAATTGTCAAAATAATATGGTTAACATTCAAGGCACAGGAATTGACAGTTTTGAAGAGAGATGGAGTAATCTTGAAGAGTGTGATAAAACAATCACAAGATAATATACAAAGAGGCAAGATGTCTTAAGAATAGCTTTCAGTAGGGGTGCCGAACCAGCAACTTCTGGAAGGATTTTCAGATCGGATAAAAGTGAGTGTGTTGTAAATTTAAGAAGAATATCAGAAACACCTAAAAAATGGTAAAATGCTCTTGTTTCTATTCCAGATGACTACTGTGTTAGGTTTGCATGACAAGGTTCTGGTAGTGGGGTCTAGAGGTGTGGCTTCAGTGAGAAACTGCCAGAAGCTTCTGGAGCTCCAAAACTGACCCACTGCTGAACAAGGCCAAGTTCATTAGCAACACTGGTAACAGCTCTGAGATAACAGATTTAAGAAGAGGAAAACACTGCTGTGTAATTGCTGCTGAAGAGAGAAGTGAGAATGTGTGAGATACAGCAGACACCAAGGTTGGTGAAGAAGGAAGGGCGGAAGGTGCTCAAGACACCAGAGAAGAGATTCCCTTGCAGACCATGGGCAAGACTGTGGTGAGACATGCTGTCTTCCTGCAGCCCATGGACATCAGCCACAGAGCAGAAATTTACATGCAGCCTGTGGAGGAATCCACACTGGAGTATGTGATTGTCCAAGGGTGGCAGTGGCACTGTGGGAATACCATGCTGGAGAAGGCTCCTGACAGGCCTGTGGACCCATGAAGAGAGGACCCCACATTGGAGCAGGTTTACTGGCAAAATTTGTGACCATGTGGGTCTGCACTGGAGCAGCCTGTTCCTGAAAGACTGCATCCTATGGAAGGGATCCACTTTGGAGCATTTTGTGAAGAATTGCAAACCATTTGAAGGAGAATGTGAACGTCAAATTATAGAAATTCATGGAGGACTGTCTCTTGTGGGAGGAATCTTCTGGAACAGGGGTAGCCTTTGAGGAGCTCTCCTTCTGAGGACAAAGAAGAAGAAGAAATGTGTGATGAACTAACCACAATCCCCATTCCCCATTTCCCTGAGTCAGTGAGAGAGAAGAAGGAAAGAAAATTTGGGCTAAAATTTAACCAGGAAGAAAGGAGCACTGGACAGATAGTATTTTCAAAATTTTACTTTAGTTCTCATCTCCCTATTCTGATTTAGTTGGCAATAAATTAAACTGATTTCCCTGCATTTTGCCCGTGACTGTAACAGGTGAGTGATCTCTTCCTGTCTTTATCTCAACCCACAAGTCTTTAGTTACATTTTTTCCCTTGTCCAGCTGAGGAAGGGAGTGACACTGGCTTTGGTAGGCACTGAGTACCCAGCCAGGGTCAAACCACTACAACCATATATGCAAATATGTCATATTGTTACAGTTCCTTTAATTATTTCCTGCTGAAAATTATTTTAAGCATGAATGGAGCATACAAGAGTTTAAAATTCTCATAGAAACTATGAAATCCATGTTCTATTAACTTCACAGTTACCTTCTACCAGATGGATTTTTCACTGTTACTGCACACATTGACAAGTGAGAACTTTGTCATTTCCTAAAACTGCTGATGTGAGCCCTCCTACTTAGTCTGAAACATGGGTGTGAAGTTGTTTTTCTTGTAGCTCTTGAATCAATTTCTTGCTTACCACAGTAATATAAAAAGACAATATATATGAAATATACGCTACAATACAGACAGCATTTAACGTTCCTATGACAACATTCTAAATAAACCCTATTACAGTGAAATAATGGACTGCCACTTCTTCTTATTGGCAGAGAGCTCTCAGCCCCAGAATGCACATTAAGCCACCTAACAAGCTGGTATTCAGGGCTTTTGGTGGGCATATGGGAGTTCTCAGTTAAAACTGCTTGCTCTGCAATCATCTGAATAAGACAGCATATATACTATACCTTCCACTTCCCAGATAAAATACTAGGGTATTATCCTGTGGACCAATAAAAGTAGTGTCAAAAGGTAGATTATCTTCAATAAGAATGACTAAGAGAAACTTTTGCAACTCTTGAAGACTAAAGAATAACCTGAACTTGACAGAGCACTGACCTGTACCTCCATCCTTCTGACTCCCCAGCAAGTACTTTGCAAATCACTTCATAGTCCAATCTATACTTTGTACAGTAAAATATTTAGTTAAAATATTTATATCTCAATCCAGAATTTAGTCAGTATAACATAGCTGTGTTTCAACTATGTTTTCAAGAACCTACTGTTACATTCAGTTATATTTCAGAGATGATTGCAGAAGTCAGAGAGATGTTGTAAACACACTTGTACCTCCAGCAGGAGATTCCCCAGTCCAACCCAGAATACATCTCAGTATATTAAATTTTGGTGAAAAGATGTGCATTACTCTATTTCAGTCAGACTTATCTCTTATTTTGTTAATTTGTCAAGATAATATCAGTAATACAATTTAACAATAAATAATTTGGATGGCTTAACAGGAGATAAATGAGCTTGTTGACGCAATATATATGATGCTATTTGCTTTGATGTACGGCATTTCAGTGATAAAGCACACCACATTTAATAACTTTGCTGTAGTTCAGAGTGGAAAAGCCAACAAAATTCCTTTTTTTTTTTTTTTTTTTTTGGGTGGGTGTATGAGGTGTATGCATGCATGCATCTGTTAAACTTGTCTTTGTGTAAAGGGCCAAGTAAATGGCAATAACAGCACTCCATGAGGAAGAACAGAAATTCTGTTTTCCGGTGTTGACTTTCTCTCCCACAGTCACTCCTTTCCACCTGTTCCCAATACCCTGTTCCAGTACAAATCTTCTTTCAGGTTCATCTCCATATTTCTTTTCTGATGATTCCTTTTAATTTCTTCTTTCTTATGGACCAATTCTCACATTTTCCATCTCTAATCTATAATTTTTTACAATAATTGTTGTCAGAGCCAATCATCATTCATGACCACTTAGGTAAAAGGTGTTTTGAGTTTATTCTTTGGCACAAGACAAACCATAAAGGAAATAAAAAAAGTTAACTTTTATGTAAAATATTTTTAGTAAACTGACTACGTCAATAATAAAAATTTAGTATTGTTTTTATGATTTCCTGTTTTTTATTAAATTCTGGCAAACAATTGACACTCTGCTCTAAGGTTTATCATTTACAGTGGAGTTTTACTGTGTTAGATTCAAGGAATGTCATTCAAGATTTGGAAGATAATTTTCACAAAGCTGATAATTTTTATTTTTTGATATCTATTAAACAAAGCTACTCTCAGAAATTAAAAGCCACATCATAACTTGTTTATGTGGTGTATAAATGTGTATGAACAATTACATTTTTATTTGGCCGAATGAGATCAAAATACTGTGTTTGGTTTTCTTTCAATATAATACAACTTTTTTTGGAATTCATTACTAAGGCAAACTAAAGAGTGGAATATAGTAAGTGATTAGCACTCTATGCAGACTGAAAGATTTATTCATCTAATTTCTGATGCAATTTCACTGAAGTCAAAGCTCTGTTAAACTCGACCTAACTCTTGTGATGACAAAAGTTCCAGCTCTGTTTTGACCCAATGGATTCGACATGGTTTATGCAGTTTGTACCTTATGCCTTGGGACAGTTGGAGAACAGGAGCTCCTGTAGATGATTTATATACCACCAGTTTAGCTTCTCTTTCTCTTTGGATACTCCTTGTGTCTATGATCATATGCCTAAAATGTAATAAACATCATTAGTCAAACTATGAGCAGGTTTGATGCGGGGAGTTTAAACCGTTCACCCTATTTAATATTAACTTCTAGTGATTTACCTATATCATTGTTTACATTTCATCTCCTCTGTCCTTACCACCCCAAAGAAACAATTTGTGATATGCCACACCAAGAACTAAGCTTTTCATGGCAGAGATCTCAGCATAGACTCTGCTGTGCTGTGACAAGGAGAACCATCAGGGCTGGAATTGTCCTGCCACTACTTAGTCCCTTGGATATAAATCTGATTTCTTCCTGTGGTGTCAGTAAAAAAAGAGAAAAAAGGAAGACAAAAGTTTTGTGCTTCTATCCTTCCCCCTTCTTTGTATTCTTCTGTGTAGTAAAGGCTCTTATGGCTTCTCTGCGAGCCACTCTTCCAGTCAGGAAGTCTGTGTGTTCCCACAGGTATTTTATGATCTCTTTATTGTTGATTAGTAGCTTTAGCAGTCCTCCTGCCACAGGACATACTTGAGCTCTGTATTTACCACATTATCAAATGTAATTACTCCTTTTTCAACCTGACTCTAAGAAGAGGAGTTGACCTCTGTGATGGCCTTCGGCATTTCTTAGAAATCAATTCCATTTTAATACTTCATGCTTTCCTCATCCATTTCCTTCAAAACATTTAGATATCAACTAGTGTCTTTGGTGGATTTCCAACTTTCAGATACATATGTTGAGTCATAAACAGTATTGGCACTGAAACTGGCAGGAGTTGGGGGCATTATGAGACTACCACTAGAAATGAGACTACATTTCTAAAACAAAGTTAAGATCTCCTGCCTTTCAATGATGACTTTAATCAGTAGAGATTGATAGAAATTGAGTACCTAAGCACCTTAATTCTAACAAGTTTTCATCAGGGACTGTATATTTCAGTCTATGAGGTGAATTTGAACATTCACACAACTACTGTCTCACAGGCCTGTTTTGAGAATTGATGAAATCATTGGATAAAAGTCATCAGAGTAATACTGGTGTAAATACATGTCTCATTGCCATTTGTTGTTATGAAAATATGACACTATCTGTCATAGAAATATTTACAGTTATTAACAAACCCACTACACTAAGATAAAAACTTTCTGTGAAGTTTAAACAGAAATAAGAGTCCCAACTACAGGGGCAGTTGTCTACAACCTTACTTTTGATATTATTCCTCTGAGTCTGTAACAGTGTAAATTCTGTCATTGAAAGACAATGACAGCTAAAAGAATACAGACCAAATTTCATCTCTAATTTGTTTTCTCCTATTTTTGGCGTTCCAGTTTACCCTTCAAAAAACAAACGAGATCTCTGTTGGGGAAAGAGTATTTTGTCTTTTCTTTTAACCTTTACGAAGTTTTCCTTGGGGTAAATGTAGCAATCCTTTTTCTCAAAATAAGACACTTAGTTGAGAAAAAAAAATATTTAATGGGGGGGGAGTGTTCTTTTTCTTCATAGGCAGGAATTAGGTCTTAATCTTAGTTGACTTCTGTGATGATTCTTAAGTAACTGAAGTATTACAATTTGTATATTATGCAGCTTGACATGTCCCTGCTTTTTGGTGGCCAAGTGCATCTTAAATTATAACAAAGTGTAATGTTTGTCATGGTAAGATTTTGGTCATGTGAATGTATCAAGAGGCATGTGATTGGTTGATGTAGTTCAAGTTGACCCACTCTACTCAGCCTCATCTCAAATTTTGGGTACCAGAGTAGAAGGACATAAAGCTATTAGAGATCATCCAAAGTAGGGCTACCAAGATGGTGAAGGGTCTTGAAGGTAACTCATATAAGGAGGACTGAGGTCAATTGGTCTCTTCAAGCTGGGGGTGACTGAGAAGAGACCTCACTGCAGTCTACAGCTTTCTCATCAGGGGAAGCTGATCTCTGTGGTGACCAGTGACAGGACACAAGGGAACGGTCTGAAGTTGTGTCAGGGGAGGTTTAGGTTGGATATTAGGACAATTTTTTTTTACCCAGGGTGTGACTGGGCCCTGGAACAGGCTCCCCAGGGAAGTGATCACAGCACCAGACTACCAGAGTTCAAGAAATGTTTGGACAATGCTCTCAGACACATGGTGTGACTGTTGGGCTGTCCTGTGCAGGACTAAGAGTTGGACTCAATGATCCTTGTAGGCTTCTTCCAAACAAGACATTCTATGATACTATGATTCTAAGAGGTCATGTATAGGTATCTACCCTAGAGCCACCCACTGAAAGACCTGATTTCAAAAACATTCCCTGAGTATATAAAGATGAAAGTTAGTTGCCATAAATGTCCTTTCATTCTTCTCATTAAAAAAAAAATACACTGCTTTCACTTTCCTTTTTTGTTTCTCTTTTATGTCTACCACTTGAATGAATTGAATGAAAATAATTATCCCAACACATAGAAAAAACCAAAAAATCTGTTTTGGGATTTGGGATACTACAGCAACCCTGGAATCCAAAAATATGTTTGGTGGTGCACATATTTGAGAATTCAAGACATCATGGTAGCAGCATTCCAGGACTGCCAGCTTGCTAGTAAATGTTGGTAAACAGTTAAAGCTGCTCCACTCAAGCTATATAATAAGTAAATTTGCTTTGGCATGCTGATATTTCAATTTTCTTTGCATATTTTATCTATGCATTGGTGCTACTAAACTGCATGGGGTGTTTAAATTTTAAAATATACTATACCAGTCTTTCAAAAAATTTCATTAACTTGCATACTGTAAATTAATACTTTCATACAGTTGAAAATATTGCAATGAAATGGACTTTCAGCACATGATGTAGTGTCCTACAGAGTATCGGTAGTAGGAAATGTACCCTTAATGACACATACATTAAATTTATAGGATTGCAGTTTTTGCTTTGAAAATTTAGTCTCTGTCTGTCAGTCAACCTTTCAGCTAGAACAATGCAATTTCTAGAGATGATGTTCTTTGTCTTATTTTATAAAGACAAGAACTGTACAGATTTAAGTTTCCAGAAGTACTACAGTGTGTGCCTGTTTCTACTTCATTTAGGGACTACAGTATCTGTTGGTAAGTATCTATTCTGAGTGCCATTATAAAACCTACTTTAATCCTAACATTTTACCATACATTTAATTGCTATTTCATTTAGGGTAATTTCCTACAGAAAAGGGCTATAAAATTTAACAGGCAATGATAACTCTCTTAGTTTCAGTTAACCAAGACATGAAATTTGAATTTAATTCATGTTATATAGTTAATTGTCCTTGAAAGTGAAGAAAGAGAGGCAAGACATTGGGAAAAAATTTTAAGGTATGACTTCATTGTATTTCACATCTGGGAAATATCAGTCTGTAAAACAGTCAATGTAGGTCATTCCTTCTGCATAGCTTTGCCTAAACAGGAATGTTATGACTCAACTACAACACAAGAAGATTTCTATAGGTGGTAGGAGTAGCGACAGGATATAAAAGAAGAATTTAAAAGCAGGTCATGTGGTAATGGCATGAGGAAAGTCAAACTCAGCTGGAATTTAAACTTGCAAGTGACAATGTGGGCAACAAGAAGGTACCTTCTACTGCTGCATTATTTCAAACATCTAAGGAAAATGGAAGCCCATTGCTCAGTGAAGATGGTTATTTAGTGGCTGTGGACACAGACTAGACTGAGGTTCACAGTGCCTTCCTTGACTGAGCATTTGCATACAAGATCTCACAGGCACCTGTGACCAGAGGCAGAATTCAAGGAGGAGGATGACCAGATGTGGATGAGAATTGAATCAGAGGTTACTGGCAAGATTTCAACCCTTTCAAGACCTCCATGGTTAACACCAAGAAGTATGACCAAAGTGTTTACAAGGTCTCAATCTATCATTTTCTAAAGGTTTTGAAGACTGGAGAGGCCACTAATAAATGAAGAAAGGCAAACCCATTCAAGGTGATTCAGGAAACAAGAGTCTCATCAGTCTCATTGTAGTCTTTGGGAAAATCTCGAAGCATCATTCAGACATCATTCTTGTCCTTCAGCAAGAAACAAAATATCTTGGAAGGATTTTTTTAAAGAGCAATTATAATAGCACTTAAAAGTATTTGGTTCCCAGATAAATGACACATGACTTTCCCATAGCTGTCATTGGCACAAAAATAAAATCATTGATCCCAAAATAAAATTATTCAATTGTTTTACTTATAAACCTGAAACACGTTTCTCTTTTTTGGTGTCACAAACATCTTAGTAGTCACCTGCATCATTAGAGAGCAGTAGATGGATTCACCCCTTGGGAGGTTCTTCACTCTTAAAATAATCACTGAAATTTTTCAAGGAATTTTTTTATTTGATTATGCAAATAAATAAAATTATGAATTCCTCTGCTTTCTTTAAATGAATAAATAAATAATTTTAGTTTTCTTTCATTTTGCCCTGAACTTAGTGCATAACAAATAGGCAAAATAAAGTCTGAATATTTGATTTAGTCAATTAGGTTTTTTCCAACTAAAGCTTTTTTTGCTTTCATGTTTGTCTTTACTCACTGTGTAAAAAATTGGATTTAACAATAGCTTTATTTTTTTCTTATAAAAATCTTTGTTTCTCCTTGTATTGTAGTTTTAGTAAAATTTTAAAAGCTGTTTTTTAAATACATCCCACAGTTTAGGTTTAATACTACTTAATTTTCTTCTCATGAACTACAGCATTTTTCTCATCAAATTAAAATAAAAATAAACTTTTTTTTTTAAACAGTTGTAACAAAATAAAATGATACATGCTTGTTGAAAAAAAGAAGGCTGAAATATAAGAAAAATACAAGTAACAAAGACTCTTCTATCAGTTCGATTTTGTCAATGTCCTTGAAGAGCTTATTCCATTCATTGGCTTTACACTTGATCAATGTATCAAAGCTAAACATCATTAATGTACTATGACAGTCAATTCCAGACCACTTTGTTTCTCCTCCTTTGACCTTACTAAAGTTTCTGGCCTCTCCTCTGATGTTCAAATGCACAAGAAAATATGCCAGTGGATAACAGAACAGGCAAGGTTTTGTGTACACACCCCTATAGCTATCACTCTTTCAGTTCAGATATTACACTCTTTTGCCTACTCCCTCTGTGTTCCTACTTGCTTCATTAATGACAGTGAACAGTTGCTACATTCTCTGTAAAATAGCTTTCACATGGGTGGAACAATAGAGCTTTAACCACCGATAAATAACTTCAGAGATTAAACCAAGCTGCAAGCAGCATAAGCCCATTGAACAAGTCGATAACATGCATATAATGAGATTTTGTGTAACAGTTATAGGTCAGAGAACGACAGCCATGAGAATAATTTCAAAACCATGAGAGTTGAAGTAATAGCTTTTCTTGGATGGGGGGAAATCATTTGGTGTTTTATAAGGCAGTAACAGCATTTTAACACCGATTTACAAGCATTTGATGTGTCCTGCATATTTTCCAAATTAATTGAATTTATAATGTCAAATTATAGCCCAAATTTAATTTAAAACTGTTGTAAGAAAAGACACAGAGCTAAGAAGTTATTAAGCATATGAGACTAGTATCGACTGGACAGTTTCACACCATGTCAGATTTGAAATATTGGGCTGAGACCCCAAGAATTAAGATATCCGTAATTCATCACTGACAAAACTAAATAAGGAGACAGGTACCAGCTGCCTTCTGATCAGAGAGAAGAAACTCTTTCATAGCAGAGCTGCAGTAAGCAACATGCTCTTCAGATTTGAGAGCTGTGACAAAGAAAAGCTCTCCAAGCATGAGAGCTCACTGCTATTAACCTGGTTGGCCTGGAACAAGCAGGAACTGATAAGCCACTGATAAAAAATGTCAAGCTGCTGCAGTCAGAGGAGGCAGATCAATTGCAATGATCATACTGAAATCATGTTTTGAACAATGTCATGTTATTTCATTTCATGCCTGTGATAGTGTGAGTATGAGGAAAAGAAAATCAGTGAAGGCTGAGTAGATCTGAGAAGCATGGAATAAATCTCTAAAGAGCACACCTTAATTGTCATCGTTCTGTGAGCATCTAAATGAGCTACAGATGAGTGGAAACTCATACAAAATGGAAATGTCTTACATTTTTCTGCATATAAGTTTTTTCATGCTTATATATAAGCATGGGCATTTGGCAAGGTGCAAAAAAGCAGGGGAAGAATAATTGGAATTAGTAGAAATTCAGTGCTCATATCTAATAGTTTCTCCATTATTTTCAATTAAAAATATGTTTAAGACCAGTAGATTGCAGGAAATTTTCTTGCTTCATTCCCCTCTCTGTTCTTGTGTGTTGCTCCCAAATGATACAGAGCACCTTTCAGACTGCATATCGCTCAGGAGCATACCTCTTTTCTCTTAGGGGGGTCAATCTTCCCAGCTCATTTGGGTTGAGGAAAAAATGTTTCCATTGAAATTTATTTTAATTTAGTTTCTTATGGAAACTGAAGCCTCTGTGTGAAAGGATTGCATTACACAAACATATAATTCTGTACAAATAGTGTATGTTCTATGGGATTCCTCTGTGATATGAAGCAACTCATGTAAAAGGTTTTGACAGATGGCCACTATTTAATATGAGATTCCTGCAGAATAACTTGCAGATATGCACTGTATTCTTCTCTTTGATGTTGGTCACTGAAAGCTGTGCTCCAAACACAAAGTAGTGAATAATATAACTATGGATCTTTTGTGTTCAAAATCATTAGGAACTTTTAACAATTTGAACTTTAAACTTGCTTTGATATAATTCCTCTGTTATAGAAAATGTGAATAACAATTCTTCACCTTATAAGGGTGTTCTGAAGATGAGTTCTAGAAATGAATAAGAGCATTGATGTTGAAGCACCTGAGGAAGAGTTGTTATAAAAGAAACCAAACCAAACATCACAAAAGCCCAGACTCAGTTATGTTGTATTTTGTGTTTTTTTTACATGAAGCATAGTAATATTTGAAAAGGACATGGAGCAAATAAACATAAGTCCTGGAAAATAATTTCTTTGTGAAGTATAGAATGATATTACTACAGAATTGATCATAAAAATATATCACTATCATGAAAATATACGCAAAATACATGGAATCATGTTGAATTTTCTACTTCTTTTGAGTTCTTGGTTGTCAGCATTCTAACTACTTACTTTTCTTTTAAAGTCTGTATTAGAAGATATCTGAAGATATGTGTCAGAGTAAAGTAGACAATATTAGAGGGTATTGTTTTAATAGGTACCTGGGTTAGTATTTCAAGCAATTTATAAAAGTTGTTGCCATTGTTCAGTATTTTGTATACATTTACACAAGATTTCAAACAAAAAATAAAGTTCACTTATAAAGTAGAAATACACAGATAAGACTTAAATCAAACCCATTTCAAGCACTAAGCTTAATTTTACATGCTTAGTTACTCAGGTATACAAAGGATAGTTTAATATTCATTCAGGAGTAATTTATTCAGTTAGACATAAACTTAATGAGCAGTAAGTTAAAATCACTGTACAGACTGTTAACAGACATTTGATGTAGAAGAATAAAGCAATGAAGCAAATCAAACTGATAATCTGTGACTAGTCCGGTTCCTTAAATGACAAAAAAAGACAAAGTGGTTTGGACAAAACACTTGAAGTACCAAGTCTGTCATCATTATTGCTAACACATACATGTGCAGTCAGTACAAAAAGCAGAATTTCTATATTTAGATTCTAAATCTAGCAGAGCAGTTACTTGTAAGTACAGGTGTGAATGGTTTATCACAGAATGACTTCATGGTTTATATTCGAAGGGATCTCTGAAAATTGCCTGGTCCAATACCTCTGCTCAAGAAGGATCATTTACAACCAGTTGCTCAGATACATTTCCAGATTTGTTTTGAATGTGTTCAAAGTGGGAGACTCCACAAGCTTCCACGGCAACCGGTTCCCGTGCTTGGTCACTCTCACATTAAGAAAGCATACCCAAAAATACTGTTATATTGAAGCACAATATTAAAAAAATAGTTCCCAAACATAAAATCAGAAACACAGTGTAGATATGTAATAAAATAGTCTGTTTTATACAATTTTACATATACATGCATATATATGTGAAATTATGAGCAAAACTGCAATCAGTTTAACAGTATAGCTTCTCATATACAATTCCAGTATAGCTTGTTCCATGGTCTGATATGGATGAGATTACTGTGTGAACATGAAGAAATCAGAGAAATTCAAATGCAAAAGATGTGAAATAAGAATAAGAGTATGGCCCACCCTGAGAAAATGCAGTTGTCTTATTCAAATAGAAGAGGAGGTTTGAAATTGAAAATGTCTAGAGAAATCTTATGAGTCTACAAAATCTTAAAAAGGAATTACAGACTCAAGCTATACAAAGGAACATACATAGTGACTAACAAAGGAGACAGCCTCTGTGACTGTTTGGACATTTACGTACAGGAACAAACTGCCATCGGCGAACATGAAATCATCTCTGTAGGGGATAATAAAGCCTAAATAGAATCCCACGTATTTCTGAAAGGTGAAGAATGAATTTTTTTCCAGCTAGAAAATGAAAGAGTGACCACTCAGGGATTCTTACTGCAAAATTATTCTATGTGTTCTACATAACTCTCTTCATCACCCTCAAAACAATCAACTTCACAAGTGAGCCACTTCATTTCCAGCTTGGTTCACACTTTAAAGAGGGCTCTGTTTTTCAGAAGTTTTTATTATTATTATTCCAGAATTTTCAGTATGTATTTTGGGGCTTATATAAGACAAGATGGCAAACTGAAATGCAAAATGTTAATCTTAAATATAGAAATATAGAAGTATAAAAATAACACTTAAGAGAATTTATGTGAAAGAAAGCGAAAGATTAAGAGTAGAAAGATATCACCACCTATGGACCCAGAGACAAGATCTGATAGTTGTAATTTTGAGTCCTTTGGTTGAAGTGACAGCTGTTGTCTTGATCCCTTAAGGTGAGGGAAAGCCCATGAAACAAAAATTTTAGTTGGTTAATATTAGCTCAGGTTCAGGTGGAATACCCAGGTACCTCTCCTATGAGAGATGAGGGTTTGCGACATTGTGGATCTGTTGCAATACTGGATCATACTTAGTCCTCTGGTGGAAAGCCCCAGAAATTACTCTGGGACACTTTGAGGGAGGTCTTTGATAGTTTATGGCCCCTTCTAAGAAATGACAGCTGCCTCTCACATCATCTTCTTTGAGCCCATTAGGCACCATCAGAAGGGATGAATACCTTCAGACCTACAAGCGCATGTGGGCACCTTTCCTGGGGAGTTTTCACACCTGAGCCACTTGTGTAAGGGAGGTCATTGAAATGATAAAAAGCACTACCCCACCTCACAGGATACAATTCTTATAGGCCTGTTCCTTTATTTGGCTCAAACCCCAACTTGCAGCCTCACGAGGTGTACCTGGGCTGTTACCCCACACACTGTCATCAAAGCACCTGCTGCTTTTGCAAATAGCCAATTGTTTGTGTCATTAACCATCAATGTTTTAGTCTCTCACAACCTGCTCTTTTCAAATTTCATCATTTCTGGTAGTTGGTTTTTTTAAGCCACCCAAAACTGATATTTGTTTCTTCTCAGACAACATAGATAGCTAAACATACAATGTAATCTACAATCTGATTGACAATGCCTTGGTTGTGGTGACTTTTCTCCACATGTAAGGAACACAATCATCTTGTTAGCTTCTTCCATTGAAAATAAGGAGTTCAGTTGCTGATCTTAACAGTGTAGCCAGTCATTGCAAAATGGATACTATTAAGATTTATCACCATTAAATAGAATGCCACTTTGAGAAATTATGTCTAAATTTTTCTTAGCATGAAACGTATTCCTTGGGTTTTCCTTTTCTTTTCAGAAGCAGCATCGCAATACTTCTTATGTTACTGAATGAATAAGGTTTCTGTGATCTGTAAAAAGGCAAATGGCATTTGACTATCTACTCTTTTTTTCTTTTTCTGAAGTTTCCTTTCTAACTTTATTCATCTCTACCCACAGATGAAAAATGAGTTTTTCAGAAAAAAAAAAATATACCTTCTGTTATCTTTCTGTTTTTCTGACTTGTACTGAAATATGTCTTCCTTTCTCTCAAATACACTGCACTTCCTTACTGATCAAATGATACCACAAAAATTATGCATAATAATTAAGAATAACTAAAGAGACAAAGTACAAAGAACTGGATTAACACAATTGGAATATAGAAGCTGGAGGAAGAAGATAAAAATCAGCAAGAAAAATGTGGAGAGCAACATAAGTCACACAGGAAGTATGAACAGACATTCAGAAACAGAGAATTTTGAAATACAACCACTGAAAAAGGTCATAGGAGCTATGGGTGATTTACACACTTTAAATTCTTAATGCAATGAAGACGCACCAAGGTGATGGAGTTGCAACCGGAGAGAAACAGCTGCTATCTAATTTGATCCTTCCAGGTAATTATTCAGAAGTTATTAATTGTTATCATTGGGAGCCTGTAAGTCTGACCAATAGAATGTGAGGGAAACTTAAAACAAATGAATTTGAATGCTCCATGCTTTGAATTTGAAAGCTCCATTTTTTTCCTTATGAGGTCGTTTTTCACTTCTCAATTTTATTCTTTTGACAAAATAGTGTGAGAAGGTTTTGGGAACAAGAAAGGAAGATTTGTGTTATTGCTTTTTTAGTGACCAAAATTAAAGAGTAAAGATTCATTATATATGTAGACCAAATATCAATGGTATATAGATAATGATACATAGATCAAAATATTAATGATAGAACATACCCCACAATAATATTTTAAGAAGAATAATATTGTTTGCCAAGCCAGTGCCAATTAAACTACAAAAATAATAAGGGTTGTGGAATTAATTCTGAAGACCTTAAAATTTATGGTGATTTAGACATTCAACAGCATCAGCACAGCAGGAAATGTTCACTGGTTTATATGACTTTCCATAGAAGCTGCTTTTACTTCCTATGAACAGAATTCCAGCATTGTCTCCACATAGAGTTCATGCTCAGAAATGACAGCTTAGGGTTTGTGCCATGAGATCTGATGGACAGTGCTCATCCAGTTGGTTTAGAGGTGACTTTGTAAGAATGCACAATGTACATGATGATGCCTTGGCTGTCTTTCTCCATCTGCCTTGGGGCTCCCAGGAAAGTCCTTTCACAAGTGTATCTCATGCAATGATTCTCTGGTTGCTTTTTAGGTTTTTTTTTGTTTGGGGTTTTTTGGGGGTTTTTTTGGTTTTTTGTTTTTTGTTTTGTTTTAGTTTGGGGGGTTTTTTTGACACAGGTGAATTCCAAGCAGCAATTTAACTAGCTCTGGACTCCTTGCTTTTAATCATCCAGTTCCTTATACTTGTATATACTTTTCATATTTTAGATTACAGAATCACTTGAAAGTCCTATAAACTTACATATCCCTGTTTCTGGGAAGAAACCAGAAACACAATCATTAATATGTGTCTGTGTTTTAGATCAAAAATACATAATGTTTGACAATTGTTTGCAGGAAAATTGCTCCTGTATAACTTAGTGTAACTTGAAGACTGTAAAAGAACTGTATGGAAATTGCATATATACTTTGATTTTCAGTAGAGGCTATATTTTCTTTGATAAAGAATGAATGCTGGTGTATTGAAGTAAAAAAAACTTATATTAGAAAGTTGCATTTGAAAGAGAAGCAAGCTTAAAATTCTTGGTGTTAGAACTAATCTTCTTTAGAACAAAGTTTCAGTCATGTTAGGCAGAAGACTGGGACCTCCTCCCCCTTTGGTCATTCCTATTCTTATTTCCAACTGACCAGTGAATAACCTCTTAGGAGCTTAAATACTGCAGTTGGGTACCTAAGACATCCGTGGAGATATAAAAAAGGATCCAGGTTAATGAATATGAAAAAGTCCAGACAAAAAGATGGAAAAATAAAGACAGAAGTAAAAAAAAACAAAAAGCAAAAAAACACAACCCCCTCCATTTTATACCGTTATATTTAGTTTTCAAGATATAGCTAAAGACATCAATATTGGGCTCTTTCTTGTTTATAATTAAATAGCATGGGTGTTTCTGCAACCATTCAGCACCTGTATTGAAAGTGTTCAATACAATATTTGACTGAATTGACTGTACAGTTTAGTGATTTGCCAAAATTTAATTTTAATTTAAAAAATTATTGCTTCCGATTTGCTATCACTTGTGTGTACCAATATCTGTAGAATGCTACAATTCAACATTCAAAGTATTTTCTGTCCTGCAGATGCAATTACTCTGAAAATATTCCCTTAGTATGAATATTTTGAAGTGTATCATCAAAGGTATTTTGGTATTTAAAGATGCACTTGAGTTATACAACTGGATAGCATTTCTTCTATTGTTTTTTCTTAAATGAAGGGTAATTATGATACAGACAAAGTAATTTGTTTATCATCTAATTTGTAAAGCAAAATTTTTTGTCCCACATATGCAAGAAAACAAGCCCAAAATTATTTTCTGTTTTTTTGGTGTTGTTTTTTATGACATGGCAGGATGGGTTGAGGAGGGCAATTATTTAAAATGCTAATGTAAAAATGTCAAAAACTCAAAGAAGTGGATAAAAACATCTAAATCTAAACTTGTTTATTTTGATTTGAAGAATTCTTTAACTGACCTAAACTTCCACTGTTCATTTTAACAAAAAAAAAAAAAAAAAATCTTATCTATATTTCTTTTCATGGGATATGTATTGATACACGATATCATATGCATATCAATTATACAACTGTTTTCCACCAACTCTCAAAGTTTAGCTGCTGTGCATTTTAAAAGCTGATAATATTTTATTGTATTAGAGAACATGAAAATTATTTCTGAAGCCTCCTAAGGACCTGTTATAAATGAGGTGAGCAGATTTTAAGTGTCTAACCTACTTAAATGCACATCTAAACAACATATTAGAAGAGTATTTTCAGGCACATTTTAAAGAAGGACACAATATACAACAATGTCTTTAGAAAGAGATAATGAGTAGAGGAACAATATTATGAATTGCTATGCCCTAATAATATTGTTGTGAGATAATAAAAGCATGAAAAATAAAATGTGAAATTGCCAGGGGGTAATGGGATGACAAACAAGGAGATCTAAGCTCCTTAGACAAAAAGGCCTGAGCAGTAATACTGTGTGGGATACTTTTCAACTGAGAAGCATGACAGTAAAACACTCTGTCTCATTTTTTTAATGCATGAGAAACACTAATAGAAACCAGAAAATAAGGTTTAAGATCTCTCTCTTCTAAGCTCTCCCTTCATTAAAAGCCCAATAGGAGTTTTGATCAGTTGACACAGTATGAATAGTAACTATAAGGATCACAACTATGTCTGTTATTTATTTTGCCAGTAAGAAAGATATTTGGCATAAAGAGCACATATGCAAAGAAAAGATTAATTACACAAGGGAAATAAATTAGCATGCATATTATGACCGGCACTGGCAAGGTATGCCACCCTGGGAAAATAATTTTCATTATTAATTTTCATTATTAATATAATTAATTTTCATATGCCTGTTGATATCAGGCATTTTTCTCAACCTGACATTAACACCAAGGTTGCCAATTTAAAGGTTACGTTGGTGTTTTTCACCTTTAAAGATTCCTCTTTTCAGTAGTTCAAACTCCCACAATGTACATGTGCATCCAACTCAAATTTACCATGAAAGGTCAAAATGTTTTTAACTTCTCATTTTAAAAAAAAAAAGGTCATTTTAGTTCAAAAACCAATGTTACATAGATTTTTAGATGCAATCGCTTTATGAATAATATTCCATTTTCTCCAGATAAAATGCCAGTCTTAGAGAGCATGCTTTACTCTGAGCAAGATACATTCAAGTACATACTGAATTAAGGAAAAAATATTAGCAGTGTCTAAATGATTTTTAGCAAAATCTGAGAAAATGTAGAACTTATGGAACACCACAATAACCTGTTCAGTTTTACTAAAAGAACCATATTCCAGTGAAGCAAAACAAATTTCTACCTGTGTCTGCTGATTTTTAGTGTTGTATTTGTACAATTTCTGTGTGAATCGAGTACACCAAAGTGTGAGTTACTTTGACAAAATTTCCTTGAAGTCTCATAATAATATTTTAACCACTGTCTCCATCAACACTGAAAATAAAGCATTAAGAGATTTTGTAGCCTGACACCTAATAAATCAGATTATCAGGCTTCAATGGCCTTTATGGCCTAGAGACATAATGTCATTTTCCTTTCAGGTTCCCAAAAGCAGTGCTTCCAGTAGCACTGAAGAGCTGGCTGAAGATCTTCGGTTTCATCTTCAAAAAAAGCACAAACAAACAAACAAATTTTAAAAAACCCACAGGATTTTTACTTTTGAATCATCTATCTTGTTAAAGTCATAAAAGTTAAGCAAAGAAGAGAAGTACACAAATATACATCAGCTTTATTCTAGCAAAATTTTCTGATAGTGAATTTTGACTTTGAAAAAATCAAGGACAATTCTCTTGTCTTCTGCATAGACAGTTTCTCAAAACTATGACCACTCAGATGAAGAACCTGGGTACATGACTTTGCCTGTCTTAAGCAGATTTTTTTCTTTCTTCTCAAGACAGCATCACTGTTGAAAATTCCATATAGTCTCCGTTTATTTTCTTTGGAAATTTTTCTCCATGTGATAATTTTATTTGCTTATTTTCAACAACAAGATAAAGGTGTTACCTAGTTCCCTTATGAGGGAAACTTTGAAGGAAGAGTTTCAATATAATGTTCTGTTGGGAAAATTTTAGCCACTTATTTATGACATTTGATAGTAGTAAAAGGCACCATAAAGGAGGGTGATTTATTTACTCTTCAGCAGTATGGTTTATCCATATAACAGTGGGGTATTGCCATTAATCTGCAAAGCAAGGTGTTTCCTTAAGTTTGTGTTGTTTTGGTGGGTTCTCAAAGGAGGCTGTGTCCCTCCATTGGAAGTCTGTGCTGGAAGCAGGCTCATGCCAGGACCTGTGGCACTGTGGAGAGAGGGACCCATGCTGGAGTGGGTTTGCTGGTTGGACTTGTGATCCCACAGGGATCCTATCTGTGCCTGAAGGACTGCACCCTGTGGAAGGACCCCATGCTAGGGTGAACTTGAGCCTGGGAAGAAGGGGAGGGTGAGGCAAAATGTGCAAGATCTGGTTTTATTTGCTGTTAACCTACTCTGACTTTTGATTGGCAATAAATTTAATTACTATTCCCAAGCCAAGTCTGTTTTACTCATGATAGAAATTGGTGATTGAGTTCCCAGTCTTTTTCTCAACCCACAAGCATTTTATCATATTTCCCATCCTGTCTTGATAAGGAGGAAATGATAAAGCAGCTTGGTGGACACCTGACATCCAGCCAAGGTCAATCCATTACAGAATCTCAGATCTTTTGATGAAATGACAAAACACATGCTTAAACTCTGATAACAGAGTTTGAAAATGCCTTATACATAAACACAGAATGTTAAGTTCTACATTGTAAATGCATAACCTATATTTCACTTATTGTCTTTGCCCTTTTCTTGACAATCATCTTATTAGTGCAGAAATGTACGATTTATGTGAAAATAATGTGCAGGCAATAGAATATTTCACCTTTAGAGATAAAAGTGGTCTACTACAATCTAAAGATGGAAAAAGTCATGTAGTAGCAGAGGCATGAACTCTCCGTGCGAAATCTACTACCAGTTTTAGACCTCCCAAAACACAAAGTCTGGATTTAAAAAAAACCCAAACCCACAAACTACCATGAAAACATCTACAAAAAGTATATGTGCTGATGTATTATGATAATTAGAGTCACAAAATGCATGTTCAGATTGGGTTTTGCAAAGGATTTGAAACCACTGGTAGAAGATGACAACAGACACTTTAGCACTAGAGCATTTAAAATATCGCCTCCTAAGATGTTTGTATCTTTTTCAAAGTTTTCTGGTGCTGAGATTCGCTTTTAGATAACAGCTATATTTGAACAAAAAAGAACTCATGCATTGGTATTTAACAAAATCGAGTGTTCCATGTCTTTTCCACCTTTTGAGAGAGAATAGTTAGCTCCAGAAGGAAAAGCTGACAACAATAAAGTCAAAAGAGGGAAAGATTTGGAAGCTAGATCACATCCCCTCCCAGATAGGGAAAGGGAAAGGGGAAAGGGAAAGGTCAGGGAAGGCAAGGGAAAAAAAACAAAGAAAAGCAAAAGTAAAGCAAAGCAAAGAATTATTGAATCAACTTTGCTTTCCTCCCAATGTGAAAAGCAATAAGAAGCCTTTCATAAAGTCAGGGTATAATTCTGTTCTGTTGAATAAAATTATTTAATTGTAGCAGTGGAAAGACTGTGTACATAAGCCATGAATCAGCTAGTAGCCAGCCATGGATATTAAAATATGTTTTCTTCAGAGATGAAAGACTTGGATATGAAAGTAATCATCTGTCAGTCTTTTACTATGACAGAATAGGTCCTTGTACCATAAAGATTATTTGTGCAAGGTGAAAAAAAAAAAAGCCATGTTGTGGTTTCTTTTAGTTTGGTTTGTGGTTATTTGTCTGAAGGTGGAGAAACTCTAAATCAAATAACAGCCTTTGTTTTACCATTTCCATCTCTGTTCTACATAAAATCTGGGTTTCATCAGGCCCTCTTTCCTTCATAAATCATCTGATAACTTTTGCTGTATCTATCCCTGGTGTGGTTTTCCTCTCAATGTGCCTCTGCACCTCATGTCTTGTCTTTCAGATTTTTCTAAGTGGCCTTCTGTAACTCTGTGTACTCTTTAGAGAAGTTAACTGCTAAACACAAAGCACTAAAGTCTGTAGGTCAAGGTTCCACAGGTTAGCTGGACTCCAGGGACTAGCTACTCCCTTCTGAACAGTAAAAACCAAAACAAACCTTAAAGTTGTTTCTGTAAGGAATCAATAGGGCTAATTAAAAGTATAGTCTGTCTTTCTCAAATCACTCTCTTAGCCCCTCTGGACAATGCCACTTCTTGCACTGAAGCCCTAGGCAGCTACAGTCAGATAAACAAGTGTACATTTATGGTTGATAACAGTCCTATCAAAGACATCACCTATGTTTTCATCAGCTACAAAAAACATAAGGTTTTTTTCCAGCTCAGAAAATTATGTGCAGCCACACCACTGTGAGAGCCTTATAACAGACAGAGGTTAAATGAGACTTAAATGTCAGCACCACATTTTGTCTTTAAATGGCTTAGGAAGGAACAGTCTCAGGACTGAAAGGTGCACACATATAACTTACTTTGGCTTACAAGTGGGATTCATGCATTGTAGAAAGTGACTCAGAGTAGCTTTAAAATACTTTGAAATATAGGGACTAAAAAGGAGTAGTGGGCACATCTCTATTCCTAAACATAGGAATAGAAAAGGCCCTAAGTGGATTGTTGCATTAAATATGTGAACTATGAATGCTGAAAAAGATTATGCTTAAACTGAGTGCCAGAGCAACTGTATTCTTTGTATATTTTCATTTTGTGTCTGAGCAAAAGTAAAATGAGAATAATTCACAGCAAGCAAACACATCCACAAGTTCTAAAAAATCATGGGAAAATCCACTTTTGTTTTAATGAAAATGCTGCTTTTCCCATAGTTAGAAAACAGTACAGATATTACAGGCACTAGAAATACAGTACATGCATATGTGTGAATAAAGATTTTTTTTTACTTCATAAATGTCTGGAAAAAAAATCAATATACTTTTTTATGGCCCTTTTATTTAAAAATTGAAGTCATGCTATGTTTATTTGAAGTGCTCTGTATTTTCATCTGGCATACAAGATGGAATTGAAGGATCTGATCCATTCTACTAAATTTGGAAGGTTATTTTATTTCTGTTTGTTTAGTTTTTCTATTTCCAGCTAGAAAAAGCCTCATCAATTTCCAGACATCTCACTAAAGTCTCCTGAGGCTTGGTCACACCATCTGTTTGGGAACTTTCTCATTACAGGACAAGTAAATAAGCATTAGATGCTGTGTTCATACTGTGAATGTCTCTTACGCTGTGGCTTTTCTATGTCTAACAGATCCACTGCGTATTTTGTGTTTTCACCCTACAAAGTACTATCTGTGGACATGAAGATGATTATCAGCTTTATTTCTGTTATCTTGACTCTCTGTTTATGCACTAACAAAAAGTCTTACAATTCAGAACTTAATAAAAGTAAGAAATTTTTTTTCTTGGAAAATCTATTTGTGACACTAATGAGGTCTCAAAAATCATGCTTGAAAGAGACACATTTTAGAGCTTGTGTAGGTACTGTACCTCCTTCATACATTGCCCCTTTAGTATTCTTAATTTTTCAAGATCAATGGAAGATTAAAAAACTTCTCCATACATACGTTTTCATTCTTTTGTGTTTTCATACCAGATGTCATTTACTTTTTCATTTTTCTGATATTCCGGGGACAATGAGGAGGAAAAGGAGGAGAAAAGGAGTGCTCATACTGATCTGTGTTTACCATGGGGAAGACAGAGCACATTGCATTTCATATTTTGTGATTGACTTGCTGTCAGGAGCAAGAGTTCCATGGTTTCAGATTCATCCCCAAGAAAGCCCCATTTCACACAGTATGGCTATTAAAGGTCTGTACTGCCTGAAGTTTCATTACTGTGTTGAAATCATGTGCTCCCTTTGGTAACTGGGAAATAAGACTGTCAAGCTTCTTGAATTTTGGAAAGCCATGAGCTTGATGAAGAGCCAACCACTATGCCTAAAACATATTTCTACATATGCACTTTTTACTCCTGAACTTTGAGAAGACAAGGTCTGACTTTTCAATATGGCTCACAAGTTGTCCTGACTCTCCATGTTACTGCAGTATCAAATTGTTACAAAAACATCTCTTGGAATCATCAAGGATTTAAGTTAGTTTAATTTAAGTACTTGTTTAGAAGATATTACAAGCAAAGTCAAAGATATTTACCTCTAGTTTTTCCAATCTCAATTATTTTACATTATTTCATTGAAATATGTATTTTACTGAGTACATAAAAAACTTTCAAGATTCTAATCTACTGTATGGCTCATGTTGACTAGTTATTCAAATAAAAGGTGTCTGAGACTGGGAGAAGTTAAACAACTGATGAAAAATGCTTAAGCAAAGCTGCAGAATCAAGTTTTAGCTGAGAAATTATTGTGAACAGCAAACACTATTTTTCCAGGAATAAGGCTCTGAGGAGTACCAACAACCAGGGTTCAGTCTGGTTGGTGAATTTATTTATTTATTAGTCATTTATTTCTTGAGAGAGATTTTCATTCCTCCTACTGTTGTTTGTCCTATCTACAGCTTTTGTACCTAACAAGCTAATATTTTACACATTTCCCCGATGTCATCTAATCTCAGTGGAATGATTCTTTGTTTTCCCTTTCCTTCAGAAATTTTTTCATCTCTGATGGGTATTTCTTTTACCTCACTATGGTTTTTTCTATTTAGACTAGCAATTATCTCCTGCAAATTATTTTTAAATATTCTTTTTTATATAATATTTTCAAAATAACTTTAAATTTTTGTCTTCTATGACCACTTTTTTTTTTTAACTTGTACTGCTTGTTCCTTTATAGCACTGCACTATTTTTTAAAGGGGGAGTCTAATGAAAATAATATTCAGAAGCATGCAAGGACCAATTGTAGGTCAAAAATGTATTTACTGTTTCTTATTGTTTCACCTGTTTTTCTTCATTTTTCAGAGGAAGAATTATTATTCTTAATTTTAATTACTTTATAATCATGGGTCAGTTATCACTTATTTGGTTTAATCAACAATGAAATACTTAAAACCCCAAACTAACACACTCAACACTTACCAAATAAAGTCATAAAAATGATTCTGTAATTGGTAGATATCATCAACTGAGTATGCTGCTGCTAAATCTGCTGTGGCAGGAACTTTCCACCTCTTTGTCTGAATCTAGTGATGCCAATGAAAGAATATTTTTAAGTCCATTTTTTCCAGTTATGTTAAAGATGTAGTACAGGTCTCTTCCTCACATTACCTATTACATATTGCTGCTGAAAATTAACCAAATTAAAATTAGTAAGTAGCACGGTGTTTTGTGCTTTATGTAAAGCTTAAATCAATAACTATTTCAATTAATATAATTAATTATTTATCTGTATCTAGATCTAAACCCAAATGGAATCTGAATAAATTCTCAAATATTATGGTTTCCTGAATACAATATGTTACTTTTTTGTGCATCATACAACTCCATGTAGCTTCTTCTAAGTCACTAATATCCAAATGGTAATTTATCAATCAAGGATACCTGAGGACTAACACAGAAATTAAGAGTCAGAGAAGCATAAGGTCTTTTCTTTTTATATGCTCATTCTCTCTGTCTCACAAACAAACTGGAAATAAATACATGATATGTAAAGGTTACTTTGGTCTATTTGTAGTGATAACTGGTCTGGTGTACAGACTGAAGCATGTGTCTTATAAACATTGAGAGAAATGGATGAAAGTTTCTGCCAGAAACCGAACTACATTGTTCTCTAGAGCATTTCAGCAGATAACCTGCTCTTAAAATAGTTCTCTCATGATGGAACTCAGGACAAAGAACATTGTGAGGTCTGATGCTACCCTAGCAATATAGGAAGTGCTAACAATGCATGGGCAGAACTCAGCTTAGGAACTTGCAGTAACTACTGCTGAGCAATTCAGGGGTTCAATGTTTTCTTATCTGTAGTCTTCCACTGTATTTTGGTATTGAAGAATAGCTCACAAAAATTCTGGCAGCTTTGTTTTTATTTTGGTTGTTACAAATAGAAAAAGACCCCAGACTAATCTCAGCAGGTTTTTGTTTCCCTGTCCATATCTACTTTTCCCTTGAAGTGTATTTATTCTGGTAAATTTCTAAAGAAGATAGCATTAAGGTACAAGGGAAAATAGAGGCAACTTTACTGTATTTAGCAGCTATATTTTTTTTTGGCACTGGTTATTTTCATCTCTGGTGAAAAAGTTTTTCTTAATAATTTTGTTAAAAATAACAAGTTGTGTTTGAGATTAATTTTAATCTCCTGGTACTAGTGCTCAGGCATATAATAAATGTTTAGTTAGTGTCTGACTATCCTAGTTGAAGATTCAATCTTTTCTCAAGTAGAAGAAGACATTTTACCTGGTTTGAGTGTTCACCTTTTTTCTGCTTTGTGATGACTCCAAATGTCTTTGAACATTTCTTCTCAGTTTTAAGACCTTCTTGTAAATGTTTGTAAACAAAGGCTGGAAAACCACATTAAAAAGAGTGTTTCTGAGAATTTCTCATCTTCACAACTGTATCTGTTACTTTTAGGAGTCTCTCCATTTCTAATAATTTGAAATAAATTTAACTTCTCAATTTAAAATTTTTGTCAGTATAGGACCTAAGTAGTTCATTAGCAAATTTCTCCCAAATTTTGCAACTGCTCTTTAATGAGCAGTCCATATTGATAACAATGTGTGGATGAAAATTCAGACTCCTTCAGATTTTTCTGTCTCTCCATTAATGGCTCAGTGTTGAAACAGCAGGAATATAGTAAATTGAAAATGCAGACAGAAAATCAATAATATTGGTAGAAAATTATTTCCCTACTTCTATCACATTGCCTCATACTTTATTCTTTAAAAAAATCTATAGAGTGAACATTTTCTGTTATATATTCAACTGGACTGATTTAAGGACTTCAGAAAAAAAGTTACTGTGTAACTCAATAATTATTATTCTCTCCTTTCACCCATTTTATATAAGTAGATAAATTAATAATTTGAATTTAACACAAAAAATTATTTGAGGACTTTGTCAACATTATCAAATGTCAGATTTTAAAATGGACACCAGAGCGAAATTCAATGTTTATCCTCTCCTTGTAGAGACAAACTTCCCTGAATCTTTACTCATTGTGTCGACATTTTGGCAAACACCTTCTTCAGTGAAGGAGATTAGGGAAAGATTTGTCCAAAGCTCTGTACAGCTATCATTCCTAACATAATAGAGTACTTATGTATTTATTTTTGTTTAAACATGACAGGCCATGGTAAAGACAACTAGCTTATTCCCATGCCCCAAGACTTGGTTGACTTGGTTGCCAAAGCCTGACCTCTAAAACCTTGGGGGTCAAAGAAAAGTCTGTATTAGTGGCTTTTGTTGGGAAACACTCAATTTGTTCCGTTGTTAATTTGGGATCATTCCTGATTTCTTATACTGAATTTTCAACTTTCAGATAAAATACTGGAATAAAGGATCAATTGTATAATATAACAAGGTAGACAAACTCAGAATGATTTTAAAATCTGTGAAGTGCAGTGCTTTCCTACTGTTTTCCTCTATCCTTTTAGAACTTTAGTGTTATTTTGGAGAAAAAAAAATCCAGTTCACAGGTGAGTATATATAATGCAGTTAAAACAATGTCTGTATGTTCTCTTATTAATGTCAAATTTCAATGTTGTGATTAATCTTTCTTAAAAAGAATTAAGACAAAAGCATCCGCTCTGCCTGTAAATGTAATTATATCAGAAATCTGACAATATTAGTATTATGATGACTATAAAGACTTAGTGTGTGTACAAACTGACACCAAAGAAGTTATTGAATGGAAATAATTATAAACAAATAAAAAAGAAAGGAATCATAATTCTTTAACTATTTGCAGATCCTAAATTTAAAAAAAAAATCAATGATGATTTTGGTTTTTACTCCTTTGAAATCCTACTGTAAGACCTATCAAACCAAAAAAGAATAAAAAAAATTTAGTGCAGAAAACCTAAACCTTCAACTAATCAATGCTGATTAGATTTTACAGTCTAACTGCAGTTTTTATAGTTTTCATCTAGGCATTTTCTCCTAGATTATGTTTCTGGACAGATCTATACTATAGGAATGGCTTTAATCTCATTCACTGACAGGCTGACAACTACCATGCAATGCAATTTAGCTCTCAAACCAGCCCAGTATTTCTTCTCCTGCTCATTTATAACAAAACTTACTTGGTTTCAATGACATTGTACAATAATTTCCCACCAGCAGTTTCTTCAGTTGTGAATTTTCTGATCAATTCTTATCTAGAGGGATGACCATTTGCATCCCGTTAGAGCTTTCATGCTCCAATGAGCAATAAAGTTACAAAATGCATGTTAAGAGTTGGCCTCTACATGCACCTTTGCTGAGCCTTCTAGGAACTGTGAAGAATGTCACTCCATGCAGAAAAAGATCCCTCTGCTCAGCAGGGCTTTGGAATCATTTCCCATTCTGGTATAGTATGAATTACTTTTGTACCATTATCTGGCAAAAGGGCAAGTAATACATGCAGTTTATTGACATCTCACATTACTTACACGTGAAGGTCACAAAATCACAGAATCACAGAACCATTATAGTTGGAAAAGACTTCTGGAGATTATATGATCCAATCAAAAGCTGGTGACCAGCTGCAATTCATAACAGGCGAATCTTACTAAAATAAATTAGTGCTCCTTGCTGAATTGCCAAAGAGCTCTTAGACTTCAAAATTCTGCCATGACTCTCCTTGAAGCTGAGACACAAAACCTCTTTTCTTATTTAAAGATATTTTTTCCATCAGGATTGCATAAAAAAAAAATTTAAAAAAAAAATATATTTGTATCCTGTCTGCATCTGGAGGAATCTTACTGGAGGGGTCTGAAATGCTGATAAACTTTTTAAAATGTCTTTTGAAGCCTATCTCAGAATTTTGTCAACAACACGAGATCAGAATTTATTGTAAAGATCTGTTAAATTAGGTCCTACAAAGAAGAAAAAATAATAAAAAATGAGAAGCCCTAGTGACTGAAAGAAGGTCATGTCTGAAAATATATTCATTAAGAAATCAAGTTACTAAATATTCATTAATTTAATGCACAGTTATTGATTATTTAATTAGTATTTATAAGATTAGTTGGCAGCCACCAAGATTTGATCTAGTCTTTTTTGGCTGCTTCAAAACCACCTTGTGCCAGAACAAAACCACTGAGCTAAGTGGCACATATCTTTAAATGTGCGATTAGTTACTGCCAGTGCTCATAATTAGCTTATTTCTTCCTGATTAATTTCAACTTCAAATTATCGTAATGGAATTCATGTAGCCCTAAATGGTTGGGAAGCCAGTGCAAATCCAGCACACCATTGTCACTGTTTTGCCACCATGCTCTCAGCATCTCAGCTGCAGCATCTGCTCCTGGCCCTTGTTGTGTCCCGTAGAGGCAAACCTGCCTTTCCTAGCAGCTCTCTGACGTCCTTGTCACATGCAGTGCCTGCCCTTTAGGAGCTCTGTATGTGCTGAAGCCGTGGTGTGAACCAGACTCCCTCCCATGGTGGTGAATCCATCGCCTGACTTTGCCTCTCCTCCTACAGATGATTCCAATCACAGAGAAGTACTGCATAGTAGTGCAAAAATTTTGTAAAGAGAGGATCAAAATCCAGTGATGTCTAAATTGCTCTTTAAGTGCTATAGGGATCCTCTACACAGGGGAGGAACTTTAATTTGATTGATCAGAAGCTTATTATTGAAAAGAGTACATTAAGTCTCTAATATAACCTCAATATTACATATAAACCTGAAAAATAGTTCAGGTAATTCTTTTGGGAGATAATGTAGAATAAATTGTTCTAACAAAATCTGTGATTATCAGTGATTCTGCAATCCACTAGTTTAGGATTTAAATTGCATGACTGTTCCCTGCTTGGAAACTTTTCCTTTGCTTTTATTAATTCACTAGTGGATTTCCCAGTTCTTATAAAATATGAGAAGACAGGGATAATAACAAAGATAAAATTGGTTATAAAAGTGAGAAAATAAGTAGAAACATTGTTTGAAAGGCAAGAGATAATTTGAGATATGATCTTGTCCTATTTTACTGTTTATCTGCCTTCCAATCTTAGACTCCTTAAGGGAACACAAGGCTAAATCAACGCCAATTTCTTTATGTGCTCATTTTTGCCTCAGTTTTGCTGTCAGAAAAAATATAGGAAGGACTATTGAGTAAGCATCCCTTTTTCATGCCTTCTCTGGTGAGTGCCAGAATACAAATTTCTGTAAATAGACTACTGCTTTGATTTTTTTTCTTTTCTTCTTGTACCAATAATGCAAAATTTTTCAAATTATCCAAGATTTGCAGTTTTCTTTTAGGGCTTTTCCTGACTTCTACTTTGAAGGATGCTAGTACTAGGAAAGGGAAGGGAAGCAAAGGGAAGGGAAGGGAAGGGAAGGCAAGGCAAGGCAAGGCAAGGCAAGGCAAGGCAAGGCAAGGCAA
>CM031858.1:96363820-96398313 GCA_018697195.1 Certhia americana | reverse complement strand
AAGGCAAGGCAAGGCAAGGCAAGGCAAGGCAAGGCAAGGCAAGGCAAGGCAAGGCAAGGCAAGGCAAGGCAAGGCAAGGCAAGAGGAAGGTGAGGAAGGAAGGCAGGGAGGGAGGGAGGGAGGGAGGGAGTCCTGGTTTAGGGCAAATTTGTGAGGAAACTTCCAAAGGGGTCCCTCTAGAAAGCAGATTCAAGCACACCCCTGCCACCTCCTCCTCCCCACCCCAACCCCCAACAGGGGCAGAAAAGATTTCCTTGGAGAAAAGTGGGAAAAACTGTTTATCTAACAAGCAAAAGTATTCACAAGTATAAAACACGTATAATATAAAACAGTAAAACCTCTCGCTGTTCTGAAGATATGGCAAATTCAGAAAGTCCTTGCTATGGACTTGTCCTGAGCTTAGCTCGGCTCGCTCAGTCTCTTATCTGCTGCTGGACAATACCACGTCCAGGGCCCCGGTGGGCCACAGGTGTTCTTCTGGGTTTTCTGTCCAGAGCAAGGCTGATAAGTTCCAAGAAAAAGAAAAGCCACAGTCTGAGAACTTCTCTGCCTCATCTAGCTAAAAAAAAAACCCCAAAAAACTAACTAAAAAAAGCAAAAGAGAGCTCTTTCCTGCTGTCCATGCTAGAGACAATACAGTCCATGAGAGAGAATGTGTTTGAATTTTAGTGTTTATTTGTTTGCTTGAAGTCATTGCATAATTTTCTCTTTACTCAGTAACCATAGTGTTTGTGGTTTATTTCATTGTCTTGCATCACTCCTGGATTTGTCTGTGTGAAGTGAAAGAAGTGCAAACCTGTCTGGTCAGCTGGAGCTGTTGCTCAGACATTTTCTGAATGCTGTCTTGGGATTGTGTTTCTTACTATCCCAAAGCAGAACCACCTGGTCTTCACATAACAGAAACTGAGAGATATCTGTAATTTCTAAAGAGATCCAAAATTCAAAAATAAGCTACTATCATACCTCTTATTCCTACGAACAGTTTGTTTTGCGACATTGTCTCTCATGACAGTACATAGTACAAAATTACTGTGCATGTTCTTAAAGCACAGAAACCTTTAAAAGAGATTGATAAAATAATGACAATGTATTATGGCTGCCTCAGACACAAAGTGTTTTGGTATCATACAACTTATTTAGTTTTTTAATGGCATGTCACAAGGCAAGGATAGAACTTATTTTTAGAACATTTCATCTATGGGATGGCGTATCAGAACTTTGTAAGAAAAAGTATGACTGAATCATTGTGTTCTTGTTTGATCATGATAAGTCTCATGATTTAGATGCAACATTAATTTACCAAAAAAAGTAGGAATAGGGACAGATCTTTAAAGTAAGCTGTAGACATAATAGTAATATAATATATGACTTAATCATCAGGGTGAAAATAAACTGTGTCCTTGCAAAGTTTCACAAAAAGTCTATTTTGTACACAATTAAGCCATTTTGAGGTGTGTTGAATAGATGTTAATTTTATCTTAAAATTTTTTATACTGATAAAACTGAATACATGACAGGTACTTATCTTAATTAAATTTTCACCAGCATGGTTGCATTTATTATCAGAAATGCTGTGTATTAGCTAATTAGACAATCAGCTTTAATTAGGCTACTTGATATCAAAAATCATTTAGATAGAATTCAAATATCATTATTGCTTTAAATTCTGGCAATTGCAAGTATAGAGACATTTTTATATTTTCTCATTGAACAGAACAAAAAGTATAATGATTTCCATGCGTTATCAAGTGCAAACCTGAATGATATCTAGCAGTCACAAAAATTTCACAAGCACTGGCATGCCTTGTTGTATTTCATGAATTTTTTGAACATGTTGCCAGCCATTCTTCTCTGCCAGTTTTATTCTATCTGTTGACATTTACTGGGTGTTAAAACATAGGGGCTCAGTTACCCTGTAAGTAGATACCTTTATTCTAGATTTCTGTACTCCTGTTTATTACAAAGAAGATTCCTCCAGTGTTGGAAGAAAAAAGAAAAGCATCATCTATATTATATATTTATATTAACACCATGGACCTAGTATTTAAATACCTTCAAAGAAAAAGGCAAAGAGAAAAACTATTCAATATTTTGTATGCTTTATCTCAAAAACCTAATCACTTAACTTCATATAACTAAGAGTAAGTAAGTAAAATAAGGTGCATAGAACATTCTATACCTAGTGGAAAATCTTGATGTACTTTGTCCTGGGCAAGTCTGAAGGCTCACAGGTGGTGGCTGGGTGTAGGGAACTAGAAAGCAGAGACAATGAAGTGGTCATTACTGCAGAGTAAGCTCAAAATCAACCTTGTTTAAACTGGACTACTTACAGTGTAATGCATTTTTCTGGGGTTTTCTTAGTTACTCCAGATCTCCACAATTTATAGGTTTCTGAGTGTTGCCTACATTTTCTTACTTAGCTCCTGCAGTCTTGAATGAAGTGACAGAAAGGTCAGAGTTTCAATGATGCACTTGATCATGTCCAGGACCCTTGAAATTTCTTAATCTGTCTAATTGTGACTTCTCTTGGTGAAATCAGCTCCTGTGACATTTCACCAATCACCAGGAACATATATATATAATATTTGAGTGCATTTTTTCCTAACAGATCAACTTAGTTATATTATGATTATCTATCTCATTTGAACTGGAAAACCAGTAATCCATTTATGATTTCAAGTAAATGTCAGCATGCAATATATATATAAATCTGGTAACTATATAAATAGTTGATAAAATTGAAGACAATAAATCTAATAATAAATATTCATAAATATTAAAAAAGTGAGTGAATCAGAAGATAGATTTTCCAAGTGTTCCATATATACAATAATTTTATCATTTACTATAAATTAAAACAATATGTTAAATTATTGCAAATAATTCAGCAATCTTCTACTGTTCTTGGTTTAGCTGTTCTAGCATAGTGTATTAGAATATTTTGATATACTTAAAATGTTCTACTACTTTATTTTTGTGTCGTAAGTGTTTCAACAAGTGTACATGGAAATCCAGTCACCATTTCTTATACATTGAAACTAGTTTCTCTACATGCATTAAAAAAAATATTGGAAATGCAATCCACAGACTTTTCATTATCTCTACTATATTTGTAGTCATTTGGTTCTCATCTCTGTATCTCACTGAGGAAGAAAGGTGCTGCTCTGAAGCACCGTAATAATGGTCCTGAGCCAAAATCTCCAACATCTGTAGTCATACCCAGGTCATACTCATCCAACATACCTAAATGAAAAAAATAGGCAAAGACAATCCCAGAGTTTATTTTTATTACTATTTCTCTCTTATAAACATGCAATTTTTTTATTTAAATAGGTTCTATTTTCCATTTAGGAACTTTTTAAAAATAATTGTGGTGGGAAGCATACTTGAGGGACTGAGAGGTGTTACATTTGGTAAATTATCTCTTGAAGATTTTACTCTTTTTTTATAATCATGCTGGCCATTTACTATAATTTTATAGTAATGTTTCTACTTTAATGATAATTTTAATAGCCATCTTTCAATTTGGACTCTGCTAGATATGCTTATCCCCTTAGATTAACTACTAATTATTTCAATGATAGGATTCCAGTTATACTGTCTATGGACACACCATATAAATTAAACTACTCAATGCTTTTGGAAAAAAAAACTCTCAAGTTATTAATGTGTTCATTTCTGAGTCATTGTTTATTTCCCTTCATTATAAATGATCTATGTGATTCATTAGATTCTGGTAATTATCATTTTAGACTCATAAGTTTTTTATTTATGCAAGTTTTGCTGGTGATGAAGTACACTGCAATGTACAAGTCAGGTTTGATAAGTAGTAAATGCAGGATAATGAAACCAGTCAAAATACGTTTAAAGGACAACAAAATGTGTCGTGCCTTATTCATAGAAACACCTTAGCTTGACATTACAAAACAACTGCATTGTCTCCTAAGAAGAAAAAGGAATTATTGGATCTATTACTGTAGTATTTCTAGAAGAAACAAAATACTCCTAAAAAAATAATAACAGCTATGCTAACACCACATCTTCTGCATAAAGAAATTTCCCACTTTAACACATCACTGCAAAAAGATATTACATGGTGAACTCCTGAATTAATCATTGGCCTTGTCAGCTCTCCAGAGGTCCCTCAACACATTCATACCCTTTTCCCTCCTCTGCCTTCTGCTTGGCAATGTAGTTCTTCTAGGCAAGACAAACTTAGTGTCATTCCAGACAAGGCAACCAGTTTACTTTTGAGCCTTCAGCCCAAACTAACGAGTGCAGCACTCCTTTGTGCTGACCTCCCTCATTAACTTCCAAAGATTTTAGCCTGTCAATCTAAAATTGTAATTTCCATACAGCTGTGCCTCTACCATATCTTTTGAATGAAAAAGTTAAATCATTTATAAATCATCAAATAATTTAATTCTGTCCTTTATTCCTTTATCAGGAATTATGTTTTGCATTTTCTCCACGTCCTTCCTCTGGTTATTCAAAAATATTGATTATTAATATTTTTCAAAGATGTACATTTTACAAAGATGTACAAAAATGTACACAGTACATTTTTCCATTGCCTGTTTGAATTTGTACATGACTAATTAAAAAATTAGGAGGAAAAAACCCCAAAACCAAAAAAAGATCAGGCAGGAAACATTCATATAGTTAGAAGGGACTAATTTCATATTAAAATTAAATAGAAAATGTAGTTTAAATTTGGAATTTAAAGTGGAACACTTTTTTCCTTTGTAAGCATGAAGTTTTGCAGCTAAAAACAGGTTTTGGGAAGTGAAAAAAATCTTGCTCTTAAAATCTACCTTAAGATACCACAGGGACATTTTGATGAAAATATAATTAAACAGAAATATTCTTCCTATTGGGATTTCAGAATTATTAATTTATTCATTTACTTATTTTTAAAAGATTTGAACTAAAATAAAATAATAACCAGGATGTCTTCACACTAGGAAAAGCGATATTTTTATTGCCTAGTAAGTTGCACTTGAGGTATTTTTTAAATTAATGTGAGTCAAACTAATCAGTAGGGAAGTTAAATTCTTATAAAGGCAATTTGGCAAAGAGTTTACAGCTCTGGCAGCAGGGGAAAGAAAAAGCAATTTTTTGTCTTCCAGTTAATTGTCTTGAGTTACAGTCTGAGTGCAGCTGACATTTATTGTTTTGCAGACCAGAAATGTGCAATATTTATCATTATTCCTTAGATTTTAAACAATCGTTGACACCAAGTACACTACCTGAGAGACTGTGGAAGCAGACAATGTCATAAAACATTTGAAGAAAATATTCATGTTAGAACATGTTAAATATAATTATAATAAGATTTTAAAAAATGGTAGTGTAAGCCAATCTTAAATGTAACAGATTGATTTAAGGGTTGGTATTATGCAGATGCATTCTAATGTCTTATTTCCTAAATTGCCCCCTAATTTTTCCTTTGTTTTTTTTTGGAGGGCCTGGGACCTTAAAGTTAAGATGTGCATTGCAGCTCCCATGGTTACACTGTGCCAGGTGAACAGCATGATTTGCCATTTACCCCGTGGGTCATCCCACTTCTCTTGCAGTGAATTTAGACCAAAGCAAAACCAAAGTACCCTGCTTCCTGGTGGAACAGTGAAGGCAGCTGTGATCTGCTTATATATGTAATACACACATAAGCATTACTTTGGCTTGGAGAATACATGGCAGCAGCAAAATGTGGGGCAGTAGGAAGCAGGGAGTGTTTGTGGTTATGGCTTCTCTCTCCCCCAGTAGCTGTTAACATATGAAGCCCTACTGCTCTGGAAATGGCTAAACATCTGCCTGGCAAAGGGAATTGTGAATGAACTCCTTTCTTGCTCTGCTTGTATGTGCAGATTTTCTTCCTTTCTTAAACTGTCTTGGAATTGTCCCATGCTTTTTTGCTCTCCTGATTTTCCTCCCCATTTTGCTGGGGAAGTGAGTGAGTGGCTGGGTGATGCTTAGATGCCTTTTGTGATTAACCCAAAATACTTGTAATTATCAGTGTAGACATAACAAATATTTATTAGTTTAATTGCTTTGGTGGTGGATCATTGATCACCTTTTTAGTTTGATCACTTGGTGGAAAAAACAGGACAGCAAAGCTTATAAAGTAGTATTCACATAATACAGATATTTACTTTTTAAGTCTGAAATCAATCTTCCTGAACTTGAACAAGTAACAAATTGCTTGGTTTGAAGAACAAAAAGTGAGAAGTCAAAATTCCTTTTCATAATTTATCAGTAATTTTAGAAGGCAAAGCTATAGATAAGGTAGGGATATTTTCATTTGATTTAGTGTGTTGTATTTGGCTATCATGAACTTCATTTTTAATTAAACATACTATAACTCTGTTGGGAAAGTTGAGCTTTAATTGTGTATGAAAGTTACTGAAATAAAGTTCAGGATTTCACTCTTGATGAGGTAATAACGCAGTTTTCTGGAATTTGCATATTTTTGCCATTGACCTCTCTGAAAATTACAACAGAAACATGAGGAAAATATATTCATAATGATGCAAATAGGAGAAGTAGAGCAATTTCTATATAAAAAGCATTTTAAATTCAACAGGGGTTGTGTTAAAATAACCCCTGTTTTATCACTCTGCTGCTCTTATCCAGGGAGACTTTGGGAATCTTGTTAGATATGAACAAAAATGATTAAATTTTGCAAATGAGATCACTCACATTCTAAGGAGAGATGAGGGTTAAAACTAATACATCTAACATGTACTTTCCTCATTTACTTGACAAATGAACTTTTAGCATTAATTCTGAGGATAGTTCAGAGTTAGGTTAATATGTCTTAGAAAAGTCATGAATTCTTAAAAATATGTGAACTCATTTGCTGCTTCATAATTCTATATGAGAAGTTGGGATATATTTTTTTTCTCTATGAACATTGATAACTTTGCATGTGCATGTATATATGCATATATGAAAATATGCATCAAATGTAAATTTCTCATTCTTCTATAATTTTAGTAGTTTTTTGTTTAAAGCATATCATTTGAGCAAATAAAATTAGAGCTATTGTCCATGATAACAGCACTTCCCTCCCCATTTTATTGCATATTTCTATATTAAAAATTTCTGCTCTGTTTTGCCACAGTTTAGCTTTTTTAAACATTATCTATTTAAAAATGTGGAAGATTTATGCTTCAAGAAAATTCAGATTGAAACACAGATAACGCAGGCATATTAAGAAAAAAGCAAGGCTGAATAAAACCAGTTATGTCTGTCGTATATATAAAGGAACAGTATAGAGGGTTTGAAATAGCTTTAGCATCCTTATGCCATGAAACAGGGACTAATAGAAGACCCTTTTTTTTGGATTAAAAAGACCCCAAACATCTGAATTTAAATATCATAGCATATTATCAACTACCACAAGTGCAAAGAGATCTGCTAGATTTTGGAAATAGTATTTTCAAGTATCTCTGAAATAAGGGCATATTTTACTCTTCTATCTTCTTAAATGGGGAGGAGGAAAAATCAGATATGGATGGAGACCTGAAATCATACTAAAATAACACAGAGCTGGAGAAGTAGTTTAGAAAAAACCTTTGCCTGCATTAGTCCTGCGCCAGTTGAAATATGGAGGTAATTAAAAGGCAAATCTATAGCAGTTAGGATTTGGAACAGCAACCAGAGTATGCAGAGGGTAGAGAAAGAGCTGGAGAATGCAGGTTTATATCAGAACAGTGGCAGGAAGCCTCAGCAGCAGGGAATGGATATGAGAGGACAGCAGTAGTACCTAAGGATAGACTCCTGTTTTTTCAAACAGGTGCAATGGACTCACTCATTTCCAAGAAGATCTGAAATCAATCTGCTGATACTTTCAAGTGCCTGGAAACCATTTAGCTGTGTGGCAATGTACCTGACCTAGAATCAGTGGTGAGGAACAGGACTGTAAGCTTTGTCAGTGTACTCCTCTGCACTTCTTGCTCTGTGTGGCTGATCATTGTCTTGAAGCACAGACAGAATTAGCTACACTGTCTGCAAAAACTTTGTAATCACAGTCCAAAAAACTAATTCTGAAAGATTTTTACCATTTACCATTTATCTCTCACTCACAAAATTAGAAGGCATATTTGTAATAATTTTAAAATGTCTGCAGAAACTATTACTGTTCCAGGAATGAAGCCTTTAAATGTCTGCTCTGCGCACAAGTAGCTGAAAATACAATTAAATGATTGATTTGACATTGATATAAATTCAAGTTGTGTCATACAGCTGATACATACAACTCAGCCACAGGCACATAAATGCTGACAGATAGAAGGACCTAATCTTTGGGGAGAGTAGTTTCTTCAATTTTGACAGTTTATTCATGAAAAGGCAGCGACTTGTACCACCAGATCAAGTAGCTGCGACCTTAATTGTGACAGCATTGTTGTCATGGGTTGCAAGATGTAACCAGCAGTGTGTATTCTATCACCATCTGTTGAAACCCGGGCAAGGGGGTGGGGATGGGGTAACCCTCGGTAATGAGCCAGCTGCTAAAAAAACTGCTGGGGCAGTTTTCTTTATCTCTTCCACAACCCATCCTCCCTCCAGGGAGAGATCTTCTGCTAATGGGCAACTTTGAGTCCCACTGATAAAATTACATCATCCCATTGGGAAATGATCCATCTGGGGGAAGGAGCCAAGGATTCCTACCTGGATAAAAATCTGGGAGCTGGAACAACAAGCCAGCCTCATCCACTGGATTCTCAGAGGATGTCCAGGCCCATCTGTCACCACTGGACCATCAGAGGAAAACACCACCTTTCTACATCAGCTTCACTTCAGCAGAGCCACTCCTGCTACTAGGACTGCAGCCACCATTGAATGGGACTGCCACCAACACCTGACCCACAGGGTGTCAGGTTGTATCCTGACTCTGTCAGTGGGGTTTGGGTTTTTTTTAATACTTCATATTTGATTTTTTTTTTCCTAATTTTAGTTCTCCTAATAAAGAACTGTTATTCCTATCCCCATATCCTTGCCTGAGAGCCTCTTAATTTCAAAGTTATAATAATTTGGAGGCAGGGGGTTTCAATTCTCCATTCCAAGGGAGGTTCCTGCCTTCCTTAGCAGACACCTGTCATTCATACCACAACAATTACTGAAAAAATCACGTTATGTTTGTTTCTGATTTTGTGGGGTTTTTTTTTCAAAACATACAAAGAAAGAAGGATTTATGACAAAATCCTTTATTCATACTGCAAAGTCAAAAGCTTGAGTGAGGAAAAAAGCTTCATTACCTGCCCAGCCTTTAACCACATAATAATAGGCAAAAGAGGATGAAGGAGCTGTGCATATGTAATAGTCTCAAAGATGGTATCTAGAGAAGTAGAGAGAAGTTCTAGCAAGTTTAAGTAAGTTCAGCAATACTATTTTTTCCAGGAGGAACCAAGTCTCATTAAGTGCACAAAGCAGAAGGATTATTGTATAGCAAGGGCTATTGCTCCCTATAGAATTTACAGTTAATTATTTGCCAAGATAGGAAGATCTGCACCTAAGAATATATGAGGAATTTTCATAGCTAAAGCCACTGAATTATGTTCTGATAAACTACCTCTGTATCAATTTCAGATTTTGTGGATGATGCTGTAGATTTTTAATGACTATTCCATTCTTTGAGTGATGTAGTAGATACAGGATGAGAATCTATATTCCTTATTTACTGATGGCAAATCTATTGAAAAATGAAGACTCTATCCTGCGGCTCTCTCTTCCTTCAATTTCATATTTGTAAAAAGGGAGAAACTTGCTCTGAAAAAAAGTTAGTAACTATGAGTCACTAGTACGGTAACAATATAACAAAATTGTACAATAAAAATAAACCAAAATGAACAAAACTGAAATAAAACAGTTCTGTAAAGGTGTAAAGACCAGGACTAACTTTTGAGCAAGGAGAGAGTATCATGGTTATGAACATTCTGTGATTGTGTGAGCATGTTCCCTGTTAATTGATGTATCAAATGAAGAAGTGTTTGGGAACAAATTATGTTGCTACAACAAGAAGCTACGCAAGAGTACTTTTATATCTTGTTTTAAAAATTTATTATTTGAATTACAGATTATCTACTTTGAAATACTCATAAGCACTAGCAAAACAAAATGTGCAAAGTGCAGAAAATTCATATTACATCTATGAAGCTATAATAGTAGAGACACTTCAGACACTCACAGAGATCTGAAATGCTGCCAAAACAGTGAACTTGACTATAAATTATTTCAGACCTGCTGAGAAGTATTGGTAAGGTTAAGTGGATATAAAAGCATGATCATCTAACAGGTTACAATTCCTCATTCACTGAAGCCTTAGCTCTGAATTTACAGATTGCCCCTTGGAAATTCAAATTTTTCAGGCACAATGAGATGCTGATGGCTAACTTTTGATCATGCCTAATTTTGTGAAGCTTGAAGGATTTCACCTTATGTAGGACATTTAACAGGGAGTTGTTCTTTCTCTTTGTGATTACTCTTTGTTCCTGCCAACTCGCAATTGAAAGTAATCCTGTAACGAAGTCTCTCTTTGCATGCTGCAATTTTAGTCTTTCCATTTGATATGCATCCCATAAGAACTATAATTTAAAATTTTTTCACATTGTTAACAAAGTCCTTGTGGTAATCAGGAATTTTTCTTGGACATGGGAGGCTGAATGGGCTGCTCTCCTGTTCATTACTTGTGTGGATACATTCTGCGGGATTTCCATTCCTTTACCAGAATGAATTCTTTGCACACCCTGCATTCTGAAAGCTCAAATAAGCACAATAAGCCAACAATATTTATCTTTAGGGGACAGGTTGTTAGCTGCCTATACAACAACTCCCCTTGTATGAATTTTATTGCTCTTATTTTTTTACTATCTTTAGCTTTGGCAGTCTCCTGATTGATTTTATGACCTGCTATCATACAGTATAAAATTGGTGAACTTAATTTAGTCTTTGACTCCATGTTCTATGTTTTTGTACATTTTAGAACTGTTAACTTCATGAAAACCTAAAATGCATGTTTGTTTCTTTGGTTAATAACTTCAGTTATAAATAAAAATATATTTTCTAGGTCATTCTTTTACAGGAAAATTTTTCACTTGGTTCTACTGAAGAAATAAACAAACTGAAGCAAAGAAACATAGAAACAAAACAAGCAAACAAAATAGGACAAACCAAAGCTCAAAGAAAAACACACTCCAGCATCCTAAGACTGACAACTAGGGTGTGACTTGTATGGAAAGGACCTGCATGGGGCTTCATTTTGCATCACAAATCACAAGAATAAAAGAAAATGGAAGCATTAAATTAATGATCAGATTTCGATAATCAGTCTCATGTTCTTTATCTCATTAAACTCCCTTCAAAAGTACTCAAGGGAGTAAGGAACTTTGAGAATGCATTCTGGTCTTAGAGACTGTTCTTTATTACTGGCAAACTCAAATTAAGACTTGTCATTCAGTGATGGTTTATGTCTCCCACATGGATAAAACAAATTCCTCCTAGTTTTTTTTTTTTGTTTTTTTTCCACAGCTTCATGTCAAAAGTGAAGTTTCCCACAACTTCTATATCTCATAGTAATAACCAAGATAACCCTAGGGATCTTAAGAGTTCAGGACAAAACCAAACTTATTATCAAGTATCACTGGGTTTTGGGGTGGAGTTTTTTTTCTCAATTATTTATGGACACTCCTTTTTTCAATAACACTGTGTTCCTGTGCCAGTTTTTTCCTTTCTCCCCAAACAAACAGTATTTGCAGAATTTCCCACATTCAAAAACACACACACAGGGAAGAGTTACTGGTGAGTTTCCTGAAAACCAGATAGCTTAGGATACTTCAAGCCTATTGATCCTTCCTGTTTAACAAACAAATTTTGTAAAAAATTATTACTTTAAGAAGCGAATATTTTGTATACATCTCCTGGCATACACACACACACACACACACACACGTATATATATACAGAAATCTGTGCTTCAGAAGACCAGTTCCTTATGAACTTATGTCTTATTGGCAACTTAATGTTTTTTTCCTAAGCTTTTCTTCATGCTCAAATGAATTCTTCATCTTTTTCTTCTTAATCATGCGTGTGACTTTTACCTTGCTGTAAAATAAAAGACCCTGGGTAAAAGTCACATGACAAGACTTAGTCCTTTTTTTGATAACCCAGTATGAAGCCAAAAAACACATCAACATTTTAAATTGTTGGGTTTGTTTTGGTTTTTTTCCCTAGTTTTGCACTTTTTGAGTTGAACAGAATTTCAAATTTAATTTTATAAACTTGAGGTGAAATATAGTTGTTTAACTCTCACTAAGTGATGGAACATATAGAAGTGACTTTTTCTAAATATATAAATGTGTGGATATTCATATATTGCATCTAGGAGACAGGTAACAGCAAAAGATCTAAAAAATTAAATGAAAACATGTCTATCTTGATAAAAAGTCATTAATTAGGTACTCAATTACTGTTCTGAGCACAAACTTAAGTACTCTGGAATATGACCCATGTTACAAATTCTCATAATCAAAACTTGCATTGTTGCACTTCAAGAGCATTTGAGGAAAGTGAAAAGGCAAAAATCACATTTACCTCAGTGATGTAGGAGTGTAACTAGTGAGAATGTGTGGTGATACATATATATTCTTTCCCTTAGTACTTAATAATGTTGAATGTCAGTTACATTTTCTGTGATCTGAAAGCTGAACCTGAAACAGCCAGGCCTCTGCAGAATTGGTGAGATCTTTATCAGGATGAATATCCCAGTTAGCGGTCAGTTCAGCTGTTTCTATGGTTACAGTTTAATTCAGTGGTTAGAAAGCCAACCTTCACTATATATATTACTTGAACTGGGAACATAAGTCAAAGAAGAATATCTTGAGGGAAAGCTATGTTTGTAAGGATGGATTGACTGTCGTGTTACAAGTTTTCAACATCTATGATTTCTTAACTGGTGCTTAATAAGCAAATTTCACATTAAGGAAGAAAAAGAACAAACAAAAAAACAAATAAAAAAATTCCACTAAGGTACCCATTTAAGAAAAGGAATAATGTAGAAGCAAACATCCCAACACCTATGGTTTGGGAATTATTTTTAAAACCATTTCTTAAGTCTGAAGAAAACAATTAAACATAATGACAGGATTGTGGCTTCAGCATAATGAATAACTATATGATGAGTGTTATTTGATTCAATCTCAAATAAATTAGATAAATAATCTAATTCAGTAGCATTCTTTATTAAAGTGCATTTCTGGGTAAGATCACACTAATTTTAGACTCTGCTTTATGCATGACATTAAGGAAATCAAAGTTCAACCTCCTTATAAATATGCTTGCCAAAATGTGACTTGAAAAGTAGGGAATTGTAACACTTCTTCCAAAATCTTCACATTAAAACTCTGCATGATATATGACTGTTGTACTGAGTATTGTGACTATGCTTATAGAAATACTAGGGAAAAAAAGCCATCTAGTTAATAGCCAGTGAAAAGAAAACACAGATTATCTTAGTACTAAGGATATACTTGCTCTCACCTAAACAGCTTTTAAGCAAGACCATGTGCACTTTGGTCTATCACTATTAAACAAGCAAAGGTGTTTTCTATTATGGTACACTGGAGGAGGAATAATGTTCTTATTCTTTTGGATATGTATTAGTCAGAATAGTAAAAAAATTTAACAACATCAAAATATATTATCAATTCTTATATTAGTCTAAAGTGAAACACCTTCACATTGAGAGTATTTCTGGTGTTGTTTAGCCAAATGCTACAACTCTTAGTTGGTAGATGTTGATAACCTGTAGAAGCTGAGAAATCACTAAAAAAATTCAAAAAATATCAAACTTATTAGAAAAAATTATATCTAGAGCAAATATACCTACATAGACAAAACCAGTATTGCATCAAATAGAGATAATGTCACTTTTAAATTTTGTTCTATGTTTATTAAATAAATCTTTTAACTTTAAGACAAAAATTATGTGGAAAATATCATCATAAATGATCCTGTAGAGCCCAGGGTGCAAGACAGCAGGAAGCAGTCTAGGATACTTGTATTCTCTGCTTCAGGGTAGCTGATGCATCAGATAACTGATGCACAAAATCCAAATTAATATAGTAGGAATTCTTCTCATTCATCCAGTTGTAAGGTAAAAGAGGGACCTATAAAACAGGGAATTACTGGCTACCCTTTTTTTGTAAGTATCTATAAAAAAAGTTTATTAGGGTATTACAGTACCTTATATGTAAAGCAGCACATTAAATATAGAGGATATGTATGAGCAATCATGTACATTTTTCAAATATACATTGTATTAAGTTTTAATACAAAAAGTGATACATGATACGTGATAAAGATGTGCTACTTCCTGGAGCCTTATTAAAGTTTTTGCCATGAGTTGAACTGGTCTTCATATTATGAAAAACAAATGAAAAATAGACAGGTGAAAAGACAGTTAGGAGTTACAGTATGATGGTTAGAGTGCATTAACTTGTACTTTGGGGCTAAGGAAGGACTGTGTAAATGTGAAGTAAATAGGTTGTCTCTTATCTCATACAGAAGTGACAGTAATTAACAGTTCAATAAAGAAACAGAATGACGCACTGCATCTTTCCCATGCAGCTTCCTTCATGACCTTTCTTAGGCAGTAAAATCCAGTCTGCACAAATCTTGCCTGTACTTACATGCTTAACACTTTCTATGTCCCAGATGGTTAATCCAGTCTTCTGATTTTCCAGGTTTCCAGGTTTGTACTCAGATATAGTACAAGTAGAAGTACAAGACAGAAATACAATACACTTCATGGCTGTACCAAAGTGCATGTCAAGAATTCAATTGATCTTAGAATTACATTGGGCAGATGAAAACAGGGAAAGAGATGCAGGAAAAAAGGAGACAGAGATATGTGAAATGAAAAAGAATACAGCAGCTATAGCATGATTGCCAAACAGCATTCCTGAAACAGTTCAGAAAAAGTAGACTTGTATTCCTGCCTGTACAGCCCCTCATCCTTGTGCAGAAGAGGTAAAAATTGGCCAAAGAATTCTTTGAAATGTGTTTCATATTATAACACAGCTGGAAACACAAGAGATAGCATTCCTTACATCCTTAATGGAAAAGAGAGACACTCATCTTAAGCAAGGTTGAATAAAATCCCTTTTAGATTTTGTGGCTCTCATTCATCTCTATGCAAAAGGAAGAGAACACAAATGGCCATGTGACTAAACTTCAGTAAGGCAAAATCAGAACTGAATATCAATGTTAAACAGTATCTAATTCCAGATAAAACTTATGCTGAACTTATTTTTATTATAAATTCTTTTTTTTTTCCTTTTAAATTTTTTAATTTTTTTAGTTAACGGTATATTCAAGTGACTTTGTGGCAGCACACGTAGGGACAGTAACCCATATTCATGCATCACAAATTATTAAAAAAATTAATAATTTCAGAACTGTGTCTGTTGAGTCTAACCAGTTCAGACCAAGTCCTAAAAAATTCCTGGGTGTGAAGACAAGTTAACAGAAACTGGTCTTCCTAAATCCAGAAGCCATAATAATACACTGTAAAAAATAAAATACTAAAAATGAATGAGATATCTCTTTAATACAAGTGATTGCTCATTTATTCTACACTAGCCAGTGTAGATCTCAGACTAGGGCAATAATATAACATATAATTTTCTGGATCAGAGATCCTGGTGAGCAGAACTAGTGTGGTAGAAGGAAACAATACTATTGGTCAATTGCTTCAGTAACTATTGGTATTTTAGTTGAAGTTAGTAGTTAATGAAAAATGTGCTTTCATTGAGAGTGATTTGCAAAACAACAGTTCTAATTTAGACAATTAGAAGAAATCCTCAATTGAAGGTACTTGCACCTAGAATAAAAAAGCAGTATTAAAAAATGAGGAAAGGAAAATACTCTAAAAATTCATTCTCTATTTTTACGTGCGAACAGCTAAAACACACTTAAAGATATGTCAACAATATCTTTTTTTTTAACTGAAGAAGTTTCATTAGCATTGAAAGTAATGAACATTAAGATGAATGAGCTACGTGAAATAGCAAACTTTGCAAAATTGGTTACTATTACAAATCAAATTTTACCTGGCTGAGTCATTAAGTCGAATAATATTAATTGTAAGTTCATACTAGTTTTTACTGAAATAACTATTCACCAACATACTTAACCTTTTTTTCCTAGTGACTACAGTGATTATTATGAATTCAAAACCTTTTTTTTTTTTTTTTTTTTTTATTGGTATTATTACTTTTGAGCAATGTTAAGTTATGGAAAAAAAATATTTTCAGACATGACTTACCAAAAGATTCCTGATCTAAGTGTAACTTGACCCATGAATTTACATTACTGGCTAATGCTAACATCTTTTTACTCTACTATATTTATTTGCATCCCCAAATTAGAGATAGTTAATTAAGAAAATATATTACAATTTATGGATTTAAAAATTATATTAACATATTCTGTCTCTCTTTTAGCCTTAATGTATACAGCTGAAGGACACATCTTAGTAGTTTCCATATAGTATCTGGAAAGACTAGAATCCGAAACATGGGTGCATTCACATTCCAGTGGTACTGAGTCCAGACTTACATGAACAGATACGTTGAAAAATGAACCAATTATAAACCAAATGATACCTATGTTCTTCTTGACACAGGTTTTAGATGAAGTCCCTTGTAAGTAATTTTTTTTCCAAAATGAAGGTAATATGGTTTGAGCAATGCTCTAACATGGACTGAAGAAGGATTACACTATATGGCTCAAGTTTCAATCTCCCCTTCCACCTTTCTTGTAAAGATTTCAGGCTATTATACACTGTGTCCAGAGAAAGACATATTGACTTAATAGGACCACAGGGCCAAAAGAACATGTCTCTCTGTGTCTAGGGGAAGCATAACAATTTAATTGACTCTGCCTTTAAAATACAAAACAAAAAAACTAACAAAATCAAACTAAATAAAGAATAAACCAAAAAACCCACCAACTTTTGCTAAATTGCCACTGTTCAAGATGAGGCAATGGAGATGGTTAAAATTGCTTGACCATCAGTGGCATATTTTACCCTAATTGTTAGGAATGCTATGACATCCAGGCAGGATGCAAAGCTGTGTATGCTCTCCTGAAGGTCAGAGGATATTTCTTTCTAGACATAAAGGCTAGATCTACCTTGTACCTGAAGCCACTAATTCATAAGTCAATAGAACAAAATAATAGGAGATGTCCAGATTCACTGCCTTTAACAAAGAAATCTAAGATTGTTATTTCCCTGCGTGTGGTAAAACCTCCTTAATCTTTGGAGAATAACTTAATCCTGGTTTCCTTGTCCCAGATAAAGAGGAGGAACAAGAATGAACAATTTCATAATTAATATTGAGCTTTTGCTCTTTGTGGTTTATTCCCTGTTCATTGCAGAAGTTTCTGCCAATGTTGACTTCATGTAAAATTTCCCATGGGGAAGTGGCAACCAGTTTGTCACACTGAAATCAAACATTTCTTGGCATCACACCTTTTGCACAACTCTATTGGAGGGTTTACTTTATGGAACCTAGCTGTTTGCTTTACCAAGACCTACAGGCAAGGTGTAAACCATGATAGTAATGAGAGAAAGACAGGTAGTAGATTATTCTGTTTTACAGAATTGATTATGGACATGTTTGGAACCACAACTTTAGGAGTCTCGTGAGAACACACTAGGACTTAGGCACCAACTTAAATTCCAGAGTCTCCTCTCCTCAGATTCTTTTTCTAGGGCTCTGATGGACCACACACAAGGTGCTACACCTTGCTGTCTCTCTGGCAGTAACATCAAGTTAAGGTCATCACCTACTTTGTGCCATCACTGTAAGAACTGTTGGAACCATCACTCTATTAATTTCTTACAGAGACTCCCAAAGTTTATTAAGTTTATCTTGACATTGTTTATTATTGACTCTCATTCTTATCTAAGCTTATGCATAAAGAATTTTTTAGTGATCCATTCATTTAAAATTATCTTTCAGAAGAGATAAGCATGCCATTGAATTCAATTTGACAGTGAACATCTAGCCAATCTAGAAAACAAACAAGTCTATTTTATAGATAGCAAGGGTAGGACAGAAATACCGATGAGCCCTTTTGTGCACATGAATTGTGCCATCTGTTCTTTCTTAGGTGAATGATTGATTAACTGAGCAATATATGATTAGTGGCTCGCCTTGCTACTGTACTGTACAAGTTGTTCTGGAGTGTGCTCTCAATAGCCACCATCTGTGTGCTTAACAAATCAAACAGTGCAACACCCTGTTCTGTGCTATCCGTGCAACCCTTGGGGCTTCTCTAAGGTTGCTGATCTCTCAAGTCTGTAGGGCTGTGGTTGAACAAATATCACCAAGAGCAAGGGTTTTTTCTGTCTGATTTATTATTATCATATTATTAGTCCTTCCTCCCTTCCTCCCCACTTCTTTCCCTCCTTCATTTCTTCTCTCCTTGCCTCTCTCTAATTCTCCCTTCCCTGTAAATCAGAACATTTTCCTTTAACCTTTTCTGCTGAGATCATTAATAATGTTGTCATTATTGTTGTTTACTACTATTATAATTTCATTATCTGGGAACACATATCCCAACAGGGAAAATTTCACCTGATACTCGAGGTTCAAAAAAAACATTGAAATTATAAATGGGAGCTATTAGTAAACTTTACTTATAATTTCAAAATCACAGCACGGTTGAGGAAAGAACTGCAGAAGAAGGGAACTCTGGACTTCATCTTACCCAACCCACCTGCTCAAACAAAATCTCCTAGACCCCATTTCCCAGGATCACATCCATGTCCTTTTGAGTATCTCCACAAGTTCCCTGAGCCAGCTGTGCCAGAGCTCTGTCACTCTCACAATAAACCAGTGCTTCCCGATGTTCAGAGAGAACCTTCTGTGTAAGTTTGTGCCTATTGTCTCTTCCCTGCCACTGGGAACTCCTGAAAGGAAACTGGCTCCATCCTCTTCACACCCTCCCTTTCTGGTATTTACAAACCTTCATGAGTTCCCTCCTGACCATTCCCTTCTCCAGGACAAACAATCCCAAGTCTTTCAGGCTTTCCTCATGGGAGAGATGCCCTTAATCATCTCTGTGGCCTTTCTTAGGACTCTCTCCACTATGTTCTTGCCTCTCTTGTTCTGAAGAACACAGAACTGGACATAGCAGTCCTGGTGTGGCCTCAGCAGTGCTGACTAAAGAATCCTAGGACTTATTATACCCACATAAGCAATCCTAGAACTACAACATGAAAATGTGCAACACTTGTCATGGCTCTGATCCTTCTCCTGGAGAAAAGCAGGGTTATAGACAAGATCATAAAGTATTTTTTAATGTTTATGTTGGCAAAACCAGGTATGATCAAATGCTTAACAGACATAAGCAATAAAGTAAAATTTCTAAGATTTGTTAATGATTCACAAAAGGCCTTCTTTTTATACTTTTACTATTTAGTTATCAAGTATGTGAAAACTTATACCACCATCATTTATTCTTAAAAATTGCTCTTTCTATTAATGAGAATTTAATGATATTACCTGTCAGTATTTTTTGTCAAAAGTTAAGAAAGTTGCAGTTGTTATTTTATAAGAGAAAGAAAAAAAGGAAAAAATGTTCAAGAAGTGTTTTTCTCTTCTACAGCAACACTTCCTTTTAGAATATAATTCGAGAAAAAAGAAATGCAAACCTCCCCCTTTCTCTCAGTATGTTTTTGCTATATAGTCAGAAGACTGAGCTTAATGTACAACTATGGACTGGTCAGAGGCGGAATAGGTCTTTTATTGGGAGAAGACTGGAGCATATTTAATTGACTGTACTTGCATTGAGACAGAAGGGGAATTATATTACTAGGTCAGATAGTTCCCAAATGTACTTTGATTACAGCTGTAAAACATTATATTTTTTATGTTGGCATTGGACCAATTAAAATATTGCCAGTAAAAAGCTATGAGCTAGAAAAGAAACTCTAAAAATAACATCTTGTTAGTGCACATATCTGCTTTCTGTGTAGGTTCTGCTTCGGGGTTTTACTGCTGTCAATACTGCTGACAAAAAGCTGTAAAACCACAAGCTGTACTCTATTCTGCCTTGTGCATCATCAACAAAATTGACAGTTAACACTGATTTTAAAATCTATATTACTGATGGGAAAAAATGTATATCAACAAATATTGAATTGCAAGACAGCCTGCAGTCCTGTGCTGGAAACAAAAGGGATAGGACGAAAACAAAAAACACAGAGAATGAAAACTATTGTTGTTTAATTCCTTGAAAATAGAATAAGGCTTTTGCTTCAAAGACTTTTTAGAAGATATTATATGTCTGATAGTTAACAGTTCTGTCTTCCTATAAGCCAGAGTGATGAAAATGATGATTTGGAAAAACAATGACCCTCTTTTCCCCTTAGCCATATTTCTTTTCTTGGCCCATTGATACATCATGAACAACAGTTCAGAGCAGAGCAGTATGTCATTAAGTTTATGTACTAATTCCTCCAAAAGACAGCTACTATTGACATACTTTTGCAACTTATTCACAATGTCTGTTAGATGCAGGCAGCTTGTACTTCCTCACAGGCAATTTCATGGACAAATGTCAGAAGGTGGGTGCCAAACTGAGCTCATTTGGCACAAAGATTTATGTAATTTGTTCATTGTTCTTCAGTTTTACCTCTTAATCAGACTCTGGTGTCTGACACAGCCCATCTCTGAACTCAGAACTTGGGGTGAGGCAACACTAATGCTGAGATAGGGTGGTATAGCCACTCCTTTTAACCAGTCAGCTGTGCTCTGCTTAATGTAACCCAGGATACTTTTGGCCATTTGGCTGCCAGGAAACATCATTAGTTCATATTGAACTTCACAGCAAACAAACCTCTCAGATCTCTCTCTATCTACAGACCTTCATTTCAGCCTCTAGTCCCTCAGTCTATACATGCACCCAGGCACAAAGCATTATACTGTCCCAGGTACAGAATCCAGTACTGGTTGTTGCTCATTTTCATGTGATTGATGTTTACACATTACTCTAATTATCAATATTGCTTTCTAAGGCTTCTCTACTCTCAAGGGAATCAATGACTCCTCCTAATTTGTTATCTTCAGCAAACTCTGTGTAACCAAACTCCTGTGTCCAGGTCATTAACAGAAAAAATGAAGAGAATTTTCTCTCAAATTGAGCCCTGAGGGAATACCACTTGTGGCTGCCTGCCATTTAGATGTTGTCTGGATTTGCAGCATCTCTTTGAATCCTTCCTTTCAGCTGATTGTTCACCTACCATATAGTGTGCATGCTCAGCTATGTGCTGAACACATTTTCCATAAAGATGTTGTGAGAAATGGCATCAAAACCTTTGCTAAAATGCAAAAAAAACATGCCTACTGCCTTCCCTTCATTCACTAGGGAAGTAGCCTTGTCATAAATTAATAAGTTCTCGCTTCATGAATCCATGTTGGCTTTTACCAATCACTGTGTGGTCTTTCAAGGGTGTTTCATCAACTCCCAGGAAAATTGTTTTTATAATTTTACAGACCCTCCAAAATAAGATTGTCAGGCCTATAATTAGCAGGATCTTCTTCACTGCTCTTCCTAAAAACTGGAAAAATGTTTGTTATCTTCCAGTCACCTGGAACGTCTCTAGATTCCTAAGACTGCTCATATATAACTACAGTAGGTCTTGCAATAACATCAGTGCACTATTTCATTACCCTGGGATAAATCCCAACAGTTCCCATAGAATTACGTGAATTCAGTTACAGCAGCAAACTGTGTACCAATTCAAAGTCATCTGGGGGCTTATCACTCATGGTCAACCATGGTGTTTCATCCCAGGGCTCCCAGAGTCTCAAGGCCCATGATTGGTGTTAAAGACAGAACTAAAGAAGGCAATAAATATTTATGATTTATCTTCACCCATATTCCTGAAGCGATCAACCCCACCAAGTAGTAAATCAATGCTTTTTTAGACCTCCTTTTGCAATGTACCTAAACCCTCCATTTGCTGTCCAACAATATATTGACCAGCTTTAACTCCTACTGAACTTTGGCTGCATGAGTTCTCTTCCAATAGTTATTAACAGCATATTGTTATTGTTATTGTCTATTAACATATACAGTAGTATTGTATAGCTGGAGCCTGCTTTCAGAATCCATACAGTTTCTTTTCCTGCCTAGGTTCTAAAAGATGCCATGTTCAGACAAGCCAGCCATCTGCCTCTCTTGCTTGACTTCCAAGGCATTGGGATTGCCTACTCCTGCACTCTTAAATGATGTTTCTTAAAAACTGACTAACATGTGTGGACCCCATTTTACTCAAAACCCAGATTTCCATGTATATTTACTAACTAGTACTTTGAGTAGCCTAAAGTCTACTTTCACAAGATGCAGTATAGTAGCTATAGAGATTTTTTTTATATATATATTTTTAAGTTTTGCTAAAACAGTACAGATTGAAGTCCAAAGGAATTAAGCACATTGATTCTAAAAATACTGGAACAATGTCAGATGAAAAAAACTTTGTCAATGAAATGGATATATTATTCTATCACAGGACAGTGAGCATAAAGACATCAGCGTGATTCATCTTTAATGTTTTCATTAGCACCACCTTGCTTGTCCTACCACAGGTGTTCACACCTTCATCCAATTGGGGATTAATGAATTATTTCATTAATATATCTGTGAAATTAGTTTATAGTGTTTACAGTTTTTCTCTTCTTCAGTTGTTGACTTCTCAGCATGTCACTTATAACTCCCAAAAGCATACCTTTGTTTCATTAATTTTTCCTGCATTGATTAGCAATGTACAGTTTCTAAAGCTAGGAATGAACCTTTTTCCCTATTCTATACAGTTGTAGGGGAAGTACAGCTAATTGCATTGTTCTCCTACTGTTTCAACTGTACATTAGAGAAGATATGTCTGTAGATTAACTTGAAAATATTGCAGAAATATTAAGAGAATGAAAAATCTAGGGGTATATTTCAGAAAATGGCATATGCAGCTCTGGCGATGCTTTCACGTAAGATCTAATTTGAAGAATACAGATAACAAGGATATACATTTATAACATTTTTGTAATTTGAAGTCAAGTTTTAGACCCCAAAAGAATAACTTTAAAGAAAGAAAATATTCATTAAAAAAACAGAAGAAAACAGCAGAGAAAGAATTGAGGATCATGGTGGACAACAGTCTGTCCATGTGCCAGCAGTGCCTTAAGGCCAAGCGCCAAAGGTATCCTGGAGTTCTTTGGGAAAAACACTGCCAACAGGATGAGGGATGTGACTCTTCCCCTCTACTTAACCCTGGGGAGGCCACATCTGGAGTGCTGTGTCCAATTCTGGGTTTCAGTACAAGAGAGACATGGAGAACCTGGAGCAGCTCCAACAGAGAGCAACAAAGTTTATCAAGAGACTTGAGCATCCCTCTTATAAGGACAGGTGGAGGGAGCCAGGCCTGCTCATCCTACAGAAGGAACAATGGTAAGGGGACATTCTTATCAATGTCTGTAAGAATCTGAAGGGAGGGTGTCAGGAGGATGGAGCCAGACTCTTCTTGGTGGTGCCAAGCAATAGGACAAGAGGCAAAGGGGAGACTCTGATGCACAGCAAGTTCTACCCAAATGAAAATAAGAATTTCTTTACTGATCAGGTGACCATGCACTGGAACAGGCTGCCCAGAGAGAATCCCACACTGGGGATATTTAAGAATTGCCTGGACACAATTCTGTGCCATGTGCTCTAGGATGACCTTGCTTGAGCAGGGATGTTGGACTGGATGACCCACTGTGGTCCCTTCCAACCTGATTCATTCTGTGTTAAAAAAGAAAGAATTTTTCTGCTATATATAGATGCTGTCTGATGAGCAGCATTTTTAACACTGCTGGAATCAGTATTGAATGGCCATGGCAGTTTAGTGAGAGGAATTTAAGCAGTGATTGATCATTTATTTTGTTAATAGTCTAAACATTGTTACTGAAAAAAGTACATTGTCTCCTCAAGTGGAAAGGAAGGGTTTCAGCTGAAATACAGAGGTTATAAATCCAGCATTATTAAAAACATGCATTGATAACTTTTTAAATACTTATGGCAGATTATGCCCCCCAAAAAGGGATGAGTGGGTGGGAACAACTTAAAATACTTGCATAGTGACTTTAGAAAACTGAAAAACCTGGTCAACTTTTAGCTAGAATAGTTAGTCTGTAAAATAATGATAAAAATATAAAATTATACAGTAAGCCATTAAAAGTTTCCTACTGTTGTAGTCATGATTTATTCAAATATAGCTTCCAATCTACCATCAACACGGGATAAAAAAGAGACAGATAAGCTGATAAAGCTGATAAAAAAGAGACAGAACTTCATGTCCTCAATGCTAAACATGAAACAAGATAGTAAGTTTTTAAAAGCATAAAACCAGTGTAGATATTGTCATAATACTTTCTGAAGGAAACCATCTTCCTGTCAATCTTTTCCCTGTTTCTAATTCTCTTTCTATAGATTTCTGTAGATTTACTGTGCGTTTCAAATTGAGATTCCCCCAGCAACTGCAACATTATATCTCCAGATACAGAAATAAATTGACTCTTTTGATTTGAGTAAGTTTCTAGTTTTAATGGAAGAAGAAAACTCAGAATATGAAGGCTCTAAATCCTTGCATTGCTGCTGGTATGTTAAGGTAATCCTTGACAAGATACTGCAGTTTTTGCCTTAATGATACCATTTGAAGAAAAGAAGTAATATTGCTTGAATCTGAAGTCACAGAATGATTTTGCCATGTAATTATGCTGTCTTGAGGAGTGTTTGCATCTCTACTTATCCGTTTATGACCTGTGAACAATCTATTGGTAATAAAACCAAGACAATTACCTAGATGGTAGAGTTCTAACAGGAGTTCAAGAAAATGTTCTGTCACACACTAGATAAGTTAACTATTTATTTGTTTAGATAGAAAGGGTTTTAATAGTGGGAAAACTGTTGTCTTTTTAAGGTAAAAAGCATGAATTGGTGTGTTGTATAATACAAAGAATAAATCAATGAATATTTAACTTTTCAGGGAGAAGTGCAACAAAATGCTTTTAACTCATCTGTAAGTGCTTTAGGATAAATACTCCGAATGGGATATTTAAGGAAGACACAGACATCCAATGAAAGAATATCAACTCTGATGCCATCTGTAAAGCAAAGTGATTGCATCTGAGGTGGAATCAAAAGGCAAAGGAAATAATACTTTTGTATTAAACGGCTCTAGTATCAGTTGCTAAGAACCAGGGAAGGGGAGGCTATAAAGTGTCATTCAAAACATGTAAGGGCAGCAAAATACCAAGACGTTATGAAGCAGTTACCTTTAGCATGTAATGAGACAGAAAACAGGAACTACACATCAAATATACATTTAAAAGTATTGAGGGAATATTAAGGAAGATTTCAAAACAACGTAAAAGTAAATGCAAGAAAAAACAAACCAAAAAATCTAGTAAAATCCAATTTACTCCTTTCATAGGGTAGCTAAAGTAGTACTTTAAGACCACAAGCAACGAAAGTTGAAATGCTATATAAGGCTTTTGACATGCCATCCTCCCACAAAAATCTTAATACCAACCCCATATTCACATTCATACATGAAAGAATATATTTCTAAAGCAGAAGATGCTATATTTTATATTCTGAGAGGGCTTCTAGCTCAATCCTTTGAAACATTTTTGTTAGCAGCCAGATTGATGAACTAAAAACAGCACTTAGACCATTCACTGATGGTAAACAGATGAGCAAACACTCTTCTGGACAGGATGAAAATTATTTTGATAGAGTGGGAGAAGATCTGAGATCAACAAGAAAATATTCAATAAAAACAAGTACATAGTACTGCTCTTTATAAGGCAACAAACATAAAATAAGGAATATCTGGCAGACGACTGCAGGCTTCATAGGAGTCAAAGGCCTGGTGTCCTATGAATGAGAGATCCTATAAATGATAAAAACAGTCTTTTGGGTTATGCTAGTAAGACTGTCAGATGGAAAACGCAGGAAATAATACTTTTACTTGCTGTAAATATAATTCAAGACCAAATTAATAAATTTGGCGTTCAGGAGAAGGAAGACAGTTTAAAACCATCTCAAAATCAATATTATTTGGGAAAGAGTTTTATCCAGAACAAAAGAGAGTGGGATAGAAGGGTAACAGTATGACATGCTAACAGTATTGTTGCAAAGGTTGCAGTTTTACATTACTTTCCTGAGTCCACCAGTGACAAGAAAAATCCATCAGTAATCTTCATTACAGCAAATCCTACACTGAAGATTGAGAAAAGCTTTCTAATTATGTGAATGGAAAACACTGGAGAAGCATACCTGAGCAGATGTAATCTCTACAAATTTCAAAGACTAGGAATAGACAATATTCAGTCTGTAGCCAAAGGACAGAGTAGCTCAGCTAGATTTCAAGCTCCGTTTTATTAAATAATTCTCTATTACTATATACAATAATAAATATCAAATATTATTTCCCTTGTATGATTTCCTAGAATAAAGATATATATCCTTATGAAAAATATTTTTTAAATTTTTAAATAATAATCAATTATTTGGGCATACACGGAGTTGTAGCCTACATACATGCAGAAATAGATGTTCAAGCAAAAAGCTACCAAGGAACAGCTGTGGGTTTTTTGCAAGATGTTGTTTTATACAGTTTGATTTAGTAACAATTTGAAATAGTGTTCTCATAACCCAATAGAAATTGTAATCATTTTTATGTAGATTTAAGTTTGCACTCCTGTTTTAATACTTAGGATTTTTTGCTTAACATGTTTTCTCAAGGAATCTGTATTAAATAGATAATTAATACTTTGAAACATATTTAATGTTCAATGTCATTTGCTTTTATGTGTAATAAGGCACAGAGATGAAAAACTCATGATAACGTGCACTAGGAAATTGGATTTCAAATTGAGACAAATTATATGCAAATAAGGGATCAAAAATCAAACAAAAAAAGCAATTATGAATTTAATAAAATAATTTTTAAAACGAAAAAGAAGAGGGGAAATAGTGATAACAAATAGAAAAACTGTGCTTTGATGCATGATAAAAATGGAGTAGTCTTTTAAGTGTCAAGCCTCTCATAGAAAAAACATTATTAGCTCTATTTTTTAATAATGATGTCAGGCTGTAATATCTACAACCTTGATATTAAGAAACAAATTTGCAATCAACATTGAATGTGATTATAACAAGGGGTATAACATGCCAAAGGCATATTTTGGTACTGGGAATGATAATCATTGCTAGTACTGTGAGGAGGAGGGGGAGCCTTAGGTGTATGGATGCTAAAAAACAACCATGCAGATTATTATAGAGTGTGTCAGATATAGTAAATTCTCAAGCTCCACATAATAGCTCTGTACCTGCTTGTTCTTCTCTAACAGCTGTCTTTGACAGTGAGAATTATCAGAGGGTAGAAAAACTGCTTTAAAAGTCGCGAGCTACTTTGCCCATTCATAGACTTCAGAAAGCCAATACTAGGTTGTTAGTAGCCACGCATCCCAAAAAGACATAATAAAAGTCTGTCCCAAGTCTACAGGAAATATAATTATGAAACTTTTCACGCATCTCTTCATTCACACAAGCTCTGGTGTTGTGTAGAACCTGTGCAAAAGGAAACATCCCAACAGAATGAATGTTCAGTAATAAAGTATTCTTTGTAATAGTACTTTCATGAGTTCCCAGAAATGGGGCTATGGAAAGCAATTATGGATCATTCACATATGGATTTTTGTGTTGTTCTTGTAGTTTGGTTAGTTTGGGCTTTTTGTTTGTTTGTGGGTTTTTTGTTTGGGTTTTTTGCAGTTTTTATGAATTTTTTTCCGTTTCTCTTTTTGGTTTTTGGGGTCTTTTTTAGTTGTGTTTTTTTTTTTGTTTGTTTATTTTGTTTTGTTTTTTTTTTAGTTTGGTTTGGGTTTGCATTTTTTGGGGTGTGGGGATGGTGGAGGTTTTTTATATTAATATTTTTTAAGTCTGCACTTTAGTTAACAGTCAAATTGGAATTGCTGCATTTTAGGTGTAACCTAATGTACACATATGACCAAAAGATGTCTGGAATCCTAGGCACAGAAAGATATTTCATATATCTATAAACTTCCATTAAAGTGAGAAAATCCTTCAGAGAAAAATAGAATTACCCAGGTATGCTGCCTTATACATAAATAATTCACACACTACATTTAAATTTATTGCAAGGTAACCTCATCTTTTAGAAAGACAAATGGTCCTATGAGTTTATACAGAATATTAAAATGAAGCTTGGAGTGTTGGCAGGGGTAGTTTGTTTGATTCAATGTCTAAAATTAGCATAGGTTTTTAGTACAATACCCAGTAATGTCTAATGATACTTTTCATACTCTCTTCTAAAACTTTTCTTTATACTATATGCAAATTCACCTGCATCAGGATATTTAGCTGGATAAACAAGCTACAGTTGATATGTTAGAGTAAGCACTATTTAGCATTCTCAGTGAGTCACAAAGCAGACGGACGCTTTTTATTTTTTTATAGGAGAGCACAAAAGAAAAAGGATTAAATGCCCAAAACAAAGTAATTCAGGGCTCATGGTTTTAAATGCTTTAAAATGTTACAATTTTTTATTATATTAAAATTATTGTATGAGTTATGATCATATCAAGCAGAGAAATTTTTTTAAAATATTAAATATATTAAAATAGAGCAGTTTTTGTTTTAAGAAAGTAAGGATTTCATAAAAAAAGAGTCAGAAGTCCTCACAAAGTCAGAAGAAATTTAAGTTGTCTAAAATGCTGCAGACAGTCACAGAAGACTTTTGAAGGTGTTTTAGTAAATACCCTCTAAATACAATATGGCATACTGGCCACCAGCTTTCCACCTCAAAGTTTAATCTTTTCTTAAAAAAGATAAAATTATTCAGTGTGTGTAAGTTATTACAACTGTTTGCTGTGTTCTGGAGCCCTTTCATTCTGTCAACACTTTTGAAAAGAACAAGTTTATTGTTCTAAAGTACATTGCATACAGCTGTATAGCGCTTCACATGTGATGACTTCTGTTTATGAAAGAGTTTGATTTAATTGGCAAAATAATATTTTTCATTCACCTAGACTTGGTTTACTTCTGTTTGATCCAGAATAGTACAAAGCAATAAAGCTGACAGTTGTTTTTCTCAAGATGTTAGAAAGTCTTCAGAAAGATGACTGACTGAGAATACAAAAGATTCACAAGAAAATAAAACAAGGATCTCAGTGGTTAGCATGAAAATTTGGAAATTATTTTCTTTATTTAGATCTGTGTTAAAAAACCCCCAAAAAACGAACATTTGGGTCTTCAGTATTTTTTGAAATTAATTTGATAGTTATTATTAAATATTATTGTTTACTAACTTTATTATTGCTTCTCAATAAAAATTTCTAAGGAAATAAGAGACATGCCTCATGAAATTACCACCACAAAACAGTATTAGAGTACTGCAGTGTAAGGATGAATTAAGACAGTTTAAGCAGAATAGAAGAGATGTCATGCAAAAGGACACACGAAACACATTTGACAAAAGTATCTAACATGCAAACATGAGCTAATAGAAACTACACCATGATTAAAATGTCAGATAACTATTGAGTCTAATTCTGATGAGGAACATGACATTTCCTTTTTATTAAAAGTATGGCAAAATTTGATTTTCTGGTTTAATATATTCTCTTACATGTAACTAAAATATTGAGAACATAATAACTGAATTCTGTTGCATTGTGCCAGGGAAGGAACCACAGAGAAGCTGTTAGGTCTGAGACTGAAGCATGACCTTTGGAATAGTTTTCACATCCTTAATTTTTCCCTCCTGTGCATTTGTTGAATAAATTAATAAATCTTCCATCCATTGTCAATGAGACCTACTGATAGAAAACTATCTGATTGCCTATGACAAACTCTTTCATCAGCTGCTGATAACTACATTTAAGTAGTGAATTGGCCAAAGGTTAATATAGATTATCGACCTATCCCCGAACAAGAGCAAGATCTTAATTAGAGGTTCATGGTTTTATCAAAAGAAGTTTCTTTTACATATTGGTATAACTATTAAAAAAACCCCAAGAATGAGTGGGATCAAGTGTCAATATGTATAGTTAGCTAACACTAGGCTGGAAGACGAATGATCTCTTTTCCAATTTCCAAGGGCTTTTCATTGTGAACTCTTCTAAAGTGGATTAGATTATCATAATTTTTCTGAAAACTAAGTCCTATTAAGATGATTGAGGTTAAGATATCTGAATGAAAATGAAAGGTAAAGTAATTAAACATAGTAACAAGCATGAGTTTCACCCACCAGTTATTCAACTTTTTCAAGTAATTCCTGAAGATTTTATTGATGGCAAGGGTATGGAGAATTCAATAACATACTATCTTTACAGTAAACCCCCCCAGCATTTAAATAATGTTAGCAGACCCAAAATGAAAAGAACGATTTTTGAAATGAGTACAGGTGCAGCCTCGTTACATTTGGCCTTGTTGAACTTCATTAAGTTTGCATGGACTCACTTTTCAAACTTGACAAGGTCTGTCTGGATGGCTTCCCTTTTCTCCAATGTGTCAATTGCACAACACATAATGGTGTCACGTCAAACTTGCTGAGGGTACACTGTATCCCACTGTTCATGTCACCAGCAAACATTTTAAACAATGCTGGTCCCAATACCAGCCCCAGATCACTGATCTCCACTTGGACGTTGAGCTGTTGGCCACAATACTTTGTGTGCTACAAACCAACAGGTTCTGTATCCACCCAGATATCAACCCATCAAATCCATACCCTTCATTTTAGAGTCAAGGATGTTGAAATTTTTAACACTTGTGGAAAGGAACTTTTATTTTAATGTAAAAATATTTACATTTGTTTTGATAATTTCGAATAATCATTTTACAGAAACTGCTTTAAGGCTCCCCAGGTGTTATGCCTGTTTGTGCAGAAAACAAAGTCAAAAAAAAGTCTTTGAAACACAGGAACTTAAAACAAAATTCCAAATCACCACATTGACCTTGTATCTTTTACTTAAGACAGCATTAAAAGAGAAAATCCTACTTCCTTCACCAATTGCCGCCAAAGAAAACACCACTGATGTTATGATTAGAGAAATTTTAAAAAAACCCAAACTACTGTTTTGCCGCATAAGGGTGATTCAGAAAGAAAATTGGGAAATAGTTATTTGAGCCAAGGACACATTAGAAATAAGGAATTTATTGATTTCCAGTGCTACTTCATGGAAAATGAAGTTTGGAAACAAAGCTCGTGTAATTTAGAAACATACTTAGTGTTAGGATTCCTCCTTAACATTTCCCCAAAGGTCTTTAACTTTTGAAAAATACTGTTTCCCATCCGCAATCCAGTTTTGAAACAGCGCATTAAAAAGCACACGTTGCGTGTTTTGAAAGCTGAGCAGATAGACAGCTCAGAGAGACACTGGCAGTCTTCCTCTTTTGTACACCAAGGGCAGCTGCAGATACACTGCCAGTCAGTCACGGCTGACTTGTGAATGCACCACAACTGGTCCTGTTGTGCTGCCCGGGGAAGAAACTGCACTAGCAGAAACTGGGAAGCACCTTTCTTCCCAAGTGTCACTACAATTTAATTATAGCAATGTAACACTGACCCTTAACAAGATCAAGTCCAAAGAGATAAGGAAAAGACATTCTCACTTAAAACACATAAATTCTTAAAATAAAAAACAAGTTCTGTTTCTGTGTCTCCATAAGTTAATACCATGTGAACTGAAGAATCCCAAAGGCTATTATTAAAAAAAAAAAAAAGTTTAAAAGGGCAGTTTAAGGAATTAAAACCTTAGAACATTACATGCATCTTGCAGATGTCTTAGGGAAGCTGTATTAGAAGCACGGAAAAAATCTATACTACCCATAAAAGTCCTGAGAAAAGAAGCAAGTCTGGTTAAAAGGCAGGGGAAAGGGGAGTTATTTGAAAGCAGTTTTCAAAGAACTGGGATCATGTTGAAATGAAGAAAATAGATGAAAACTAATATCTGGAAAGTTAAAAAAACTCCATAAACCTGGGTGAAAGAAGAGCTTGGGGTAGAACAAGCAAAATTCATAAAAATTAATAAATCTTCCTTCAAACACATCAGGAGGAAGAACTCCGAGAAGCTTCAAATCCCACAGATTATTGAGCTATAAAAGGAGCCTTCAGGAAAAATAAAGTCACAGAAGAAAGCTGAAGAGACACTTTGTGGCTGTGTTCACTGTTGAAGAACATGTACAAATTTTCCCACCAGAACACCCACCTACCTACCCTTTTTTCCCTTTCTTATTTTTTTTTTGTTAATGGGAAAGGATTTCAGAAGTGTTTTAACTTGAGCTCCCGTAGGAGAAGTCTCAAAAAAAAAAAAAAAAAAGACAGTAATACAGTAATGACAGACCAGAAGCAGATAATTTTTATTCAAGGCCTTAGAGATTTAATGTTAAAACAGATGGACAAGATGTGATGTACAATCTCTCCCTCAAAACCCATGAGGTATGTGAGGAGCTGAAGGGAATGCAGGGATTTATTTAACCACAAATGCTTGCAGGTTTACAGATTATTCAAAGGAGGTACTATTCTTATTCCCTCTGTTATTATAGTCTTTTCTATGCTTTTTTTTTTTCTATAGTTTTCTTCACTTTTGATGTTAGCACCAGATCCCTCTTCTCTTCCATGCTTGAGTTATGATGGGAATGACAGTTTAGGTATTGCCAAAATGTGAGTAAAGCACCTAAATGTCATGCTAAGGTACCTCTTATACTCGCCACAACAGGAAATGAAATTCAGTAACCTGCTGGCTTTTTTTACTGCAGAAGAACCCTCTTCACTAACACTGAACTTGTCCACTGGGAAGCCCAGGATGCTTTCCACTGGGCTGGTCCCCAGATAAGTGGATCCCAATTCTCCAGACAATTCACAGATCACTTGTCTAGACTGACACACATCAGTTTCTCTATATCAAGCTGTGTGAATCCTGAAAGCCTTGTAGTAATGTACTGAAATCCTTGGAGAAATCCAGGTAGGCAATGTCCACTGCTCATTCCTTAAGAGAATCTCCAGCTTCTATAGGTCATATAAAACTAGACAGTTACCTTTAAAGTTTGAGGACCTACCTTGAATAGCTGCCATTCAACTCTGAAACACTAATATGCAAGATACTACATTAAAAGGGACAGAGAAACCTCACATCTTCCTAAATCCAAGATGTGATTCTCTGAGTTCCCTTTTAATTGTTATATTGTAATGAAGAAATTAGAAGCCTGTGAGCACTTGAGTCACTGAGATCTCAGATCCTAGTTTCAAGCTTCAAAACATTAAAAAAACCCAAAAAACAACAAAAAAAATTAAATTGAATTTGTGGATCTTTAAGTTTAACATCTCTATCTTAAGTCACTCCCTAGGCCCTTATGTTCCAGAAGCACTTGATAAGGTGTGAACATTTACAGTGTTAACATACCACTAATCCCTTTACTACATAAATATATAATGTTAGCAGGTGAAAATTGCATATGCAGCATGGGGCAAATATCAGAGCAACACATACAGAACTGCATTTGTAATGTGATTAATCCTTACATACATCATATAATAGATGCTGTTTTAGTTAAAGTGACTCTTAAAAGGCAGATTATGCAGTTTTAAACTTAATAAGCAGAAGAAATCTGAAATAAGGACTCTCGAGTCTTAGATGTACCCAATGACGTGCAAAAGACTGTAAAAAAGAACAGCTTTGGTAACTCAGCATTAAATTGATGAGTTTACAAAGCACGCTCCACCATTTTGTTTTGTTAAATATGGGAAACTCTCTGCCAAATAAATGAGATGTTTATGTGTTTGATACTCTGTAGAGTTCTCTCCTAGACAAGAGCAGCTTTCAAGCAACATAAGAATTACACATAAACATGGATACATGGAAATTATATGAATATATGTTTCTAGTTGGCAGTCTGGAAAGAAGTATAATAAAATCCCATGACAGCCTGGAACCTGAAAAGAGAAGGATGAATACTATAAAACCCTAAAAAGTATAATACAGTGTAAAATCCAGCATAATCTGAGAAATGACTGTGGACTTTATTTTTCATGGTACTAACAACAAAAAATAACAACAGAAGCAAATACATTAAAAAATCAACTCAATGCTAAATTTTATAGCTCTATATACATACAGAAAGTTATTCACAGCTCCAGACAGGATTTGATCCCCCTGCCTCTGAGCGTGGTTTGTCTTCATAGAGTTTATGCCCAAGACTCTCTGGGTACTGTTACAGTTTTGGCTCTTTTTTCAGGTCTGCATATGGTTAGAATGCATTTACAAATGCCTGTGGTGTGCCATGTAGAAATAGCCAGGTGAATTCCTTTATACTGAGACATATATATATATATATATATATATATATATATATATATATATATA